>VWZU01016047.1:651491-679841 GCA_013397095.1 Sterrhoptilus dennistouni
TTTTTTTTTTTTTTTTTTTTTTATCACCTCCTGTCAATGTGGCTTAAGATTTTGTGTGTTTAACATAACTGAGCTGAGTATTTTGCAGCAGCTGAGAGCAAAGATAATATTCCACTGATTGATGGAGTGGTTATAGTGAATATATTTGCAGTCTACTTGTTTTGGCTATTTGTTGTTTTGGTTACAGACCTGCCTTATTTTACTTTTCCTTGTATTTAGTTCCTTTTTTTTTTTTGCCCTTGTATTTTATTTCATTTTTGCAACTGAGCCCTGTATTAATCTGACTTTGGAGAGGGGAAACGAAGACAACATTTTAGCTTTTTAAGCAACTTCCACAGAGATTCAGACAGCTGGTCAAAGATAAATCCAGTATGCAAGCAGGGTCATGAGTATCTTAGAAAACAGCCATTTAAAATACCATGGCATCAAATGTCTCTTTAGTTTCTTTCTTTGGTCTGCACTTGGAATCTGATTGCAGGGTATTGGTTATTTCTGGGCCCATGCACAGGGAACCAACAGCACGGAAACGGACAAAAAATACTTTAGGTAGGTGTTTAAGGGAGAGTGATATTACATGGGTTTTAAACAAAACAAGTCTGTAAGTTGCATGAGACTGTGACCATTGCCCTATAGAGGCTGATCATTAGAACAAGGAGGTCCTCCTCTTTCCAGTGCTGAACTGCCTTTTTCTGTGTGCATTGGCTATGGGGAGTGAGGGTGACTTTGGTATACCTAGAATGTGGTGATTAAACTAGGAGGAATTTTGTAAGGTTTTCTGTGGACTAGCAGAAATTAACATTTTTATTGAAATGTCTTTTTTGGTTCTTAAGGCAAATTATATTTTTGTTTGTTAGTTGACTGACATTTGCTCTATAAAAGTTTTAAAGCATTTTATATTGAAATTGCATCTGCTTAGAGACTTATCCCAAAGCCTGAATGCTGTGTGAGTCACATAGTGCTGTTTTGTTTTGTTCTGTTCTGCATATATTCTTCCTCCACAATAGAACAATTTTCTCATAATTATTATTGAAATAGGCCATTTTTAAATACCAAATAGGTATCAACACAGCTTTACATCAGAATGATGCTGATATGTGATATAAAACAGTTTGGGTTATTTCAGTGCAAGTGTCTACATATACCAGCTGCTATAGCATGTTAATCAATTTTTGAAAAATAACCCTTTTAGGAGTTGTATAGACAAACCCTGGCTGCTTGCCTGAAGAGAGAAAGATGATTAATTTAAATACTAAAACAGCAGTTGAGATGATTAATTCTTAATGAAGTCAATGAAAAACTGATTTTTCTTGTATTCCCAAGAAAATCCTTTCAAAAGCTTTGCCTTTCCAAAATTGTTTTTTATCCCGTGTGTGTGGCACAGGATGTGACTTTGTTCACAGCAGGTAGGTTCATTAGTTGGCATTTCTAGTCTAATATCCAGCTGTGGAAAGCTTAGAAAATACTGGTATTTAGGTCATCTTAATTAGACCTTGAAATAAAGATTTAAGATAAAGTGGAATAATTGCACATCCTTCATTACAGCTGAGCTTCTTCAGTGAAAAGAGGGTGTGATTCCTGGACAGTATGAACTGATTTCAACAGAGTTGTTCCAAATCCACCTCTCCAGTACTCCTTTGACAGTGCTGGGAGTTGAAGTGATTAAAACTAATAATTCTTGGGAGAGGTGAAAGATGTGTCAGTTTTCAGCTGAGTTATGGGCTGGGCTGTCTATCGTTGCTCTCACTGCTACCTGTGCCAGTACCTTTTATGTGTGTTTTCTTCCTCTCTTCCTGGATGGATTTATCCAGAGTTATGCTTGTATTATGCCCCAATTGAGAGGGAGCTCAGGTGTCAGTGCTCTTCTCAAACCTGGGTGAACAAAGAGCTTCCCCCCACTCCTTTGTGCCAACTCACTTGGCATGTAAGGTACCCAAAATCAGCAGGGGTGAAAATCAATGTGAGGTCTTTCATGCCAGGAGGCGTGGCAGTGATTCCTATCCAGCCTATATTGCATTTGAGGTTAGCAAGCAAACATCAGGAGGCAGCATCCATGGTGCTGGGTTTGAGAAACTGAGACCAGTGAGGGAAGCCAGAAGACTCCAGCAGGCCACTGGATGAGTGGCTGGTAAAATGCAGTTGTTGTGTTCTTGCCACCCAGCACATCTGCCTTCCTGGCAGATGCAAATGTAGGATCTTCAAACCCCAGTCTGACAAACTATGGGCAGCGAAGTTGAGGATGGTGCATTGCTTTGGGCAAGGAGACTCCTGGAAAAAGGCTTCAGTGGCAGCTGGAATATGCACCTGGTGCTGTTCAAGCACCTGGCACCTACAGGAGATACAGCGTGACTAATTTGATAAATTTAATATAAAGAAGGTGGCAAGGTTGTACCGTTGCTTATCTCTCTTTGACTAACAACATGCCAAGTATGTCTTTTGGTGTGGTAACACCACAAGATGGGAGCGTGCCATTATTTGTGTTATTAAGCTAATGATGTATAAAGAAGTATCAAAAAGCCAACAGCTGTCATCTTCCACATCATCTACCAGTGGGGCTAGTAGTTGAAACTTCCAGCTTTTGCTTATGGATCAGTGAAACTAGAAAAGGTGGAGCTCCTCCTGATCTGAATTTCTCCCAATAAGACCATTCCTGTGTCCTCTCTGATTACAGATGGAGCTGTGGGAGCACCCATGGGTGCAGGAGGCAGGTGTTTGGCCTCTTCTTTGTCTATGCCAGCACATCCTGAAATACAGACTTTTTTTTAGCATTTTGAAGGTGTATCCTATCTTGCACCAGATCTTCTAAAATCCTAGTTTAGACAAAGCCTGAGGGGATTTAGGTTTGCATATTTTTCCTAAGAGGATTATGCTTCACACTTAGTTGATCTATAAATCGTTTGAAGGGTTTTCTGTGATTTTCTAAGGACAGAAAAAGCTGCATGCACAAATTGTCATGAAATGCATTGTCTGTGGGTCGGTGATAGAAATTTGGTGTTTGAATTAATAACAAATGGAATCACTGAACCTCAGGGTTATTTTTGAACTGAGAAACATTTTGGTAATCAGATTTGCAGCACGGCTGCAGGAGCAGTTGTAACAGCACAACTGGAGGGGCAAGGGAATTGCAGGAAGGATTAGAAATTGCTTACGCTGGCATCAGAGAAAACAATTTATTGTGAAAATACAGCCCAGAAATAAATTAATGAGCACCTTTCCAAGCATATCAGAGTGCTCATTACATTCTTGAAACTTTGCTTGCAAATCAAGGGAATAAGGCAGGTCAGTGGGAATTGGGCAAGAAATGGTGATAGTCTTTGAAGACTTTTATGATTTATACTCATGAAGTCACTGGCGAGGTGCTCTGTGCCTCACCCTGGGGATGGATGGGTGCTGGCATAGCTCCTGCCAGCCGGGTGCTGGGGCACAGTGCCACAGCTCTGCTGGCTGTTGCAGCTGTTTTGACGCCCATCGACGACAGAGTGGTTTCAATGATTGCCAGCTTAATTTCTCTTTATGTGCCTGTGGGTGGGCTGTGTCTTGCACATTCATTTATGGTATTTATGGTGGTTTTTTTGAGGATTGGATGCAGTACTTGTTTTGCACTGCTGTCAGGGTGTTTGGAGGTTGTGCAGTAGCAATGGCTACTTCCCTGCCTGCTAGAACGGCCAAAATACCTGTAATGCTAAGATTTCCATAATTATTTCTTTGAAGGTGGAGGAAGGATGTGACTCGGACATAGGAAAATGGTTTAAAACAGCTTAGCTCACCTGCACTGCTCATGGGGATGGTCAGAGCTTCTGTTTAAACTGCTGCTTTATGACCAGTGTTGCTGGCACTATCATCTTTCATCTCACTTTAGACACCTCTCACAGGAGGGAAGAGATGGACGTCATGGTGAAACAAGTGGCACTTGCTCGGTAGAAAGTGCAAGGGGCAAAGAGAAGTGTCCCCTGTGGCAGCATGAAGGACAGGCAGTCTCTGTGGATCTATGTCTGCATTATTTTGTCAAAACTCTGTACTTGTAGCATTGCCAGCTCTACTGCAGCACATGTGGGACTGTGTTAGATGGGTGTTAAACCCTTGAAGGAAGGGGAGCACAACTGAGGAGGAGCTGTTGCAAAGCTGCAACTTCGGCTTTGGTGTAGCAGCTTGTATGGAGTAAGCTTGCTTTTGGGTGGAATCAAATAGATTAAGATAAGCAGAACAGAACAAAATTTATTAATATCCAAAGGTACAGCTTGGCTAGTGAAGGGCATTTTCTGATCTTTGCTGAATAACAGCTCTGAGGACTTTCTTGTGCCCTCTAATCAGCAGTGATGTTTTGTGTTCTGCTTTCTCTGCAGGCGTCGGCTGATCTCCCAGCGATCTTCTCTGGAGACTCTGGAGGACATCGAGGAAAATGCCCCACTGCGGAGGTCATTTCATTTCCTCTCTCCCTGGTTTCTTGTCTGTAAAGCACATGTGTGGGCAGGCTTACTCTCCCTTCTCATGTTTAAAAATAGCTGGGTCTTCACATTAAGGTATTCTTCATAGTGAGTAAAAGTGTTGAAACTTCATACACCCTGCGAGGTGGTTGCTGATGTGAATTGCATGTTCCCTGGCAATTAAGGTCATTAAGCAAAAAGGCAGTATTTAGACAAAATGTCAGGAATCAAAATGCCAGATTTGATTAATAGGAAAGTTTAGTTGTCACCAAAGTGAATGACTACCCCCTAGTCAGTAGTGCCCTAACATCTGTGGTACATTTAAAAAATGTATACAGATGGTTTAATACAGTAAGGTTTTGAAGGCTAATATTCTTAATGAATATCCACTGTTTATTCTCTCAGCACATGCAAGCTTATTTTGGTTACCAGCATTACTGTCTGTGCATTGGCTGGTAGGTTTGTGACTACCACCCCACTAATAAATCTGCTCCCATCCTCATTATATTGGCAGCTTCAGTGCGGTTTGATTTGTGCATCTGGGAGACCACAGCTTCCTTCTCTGGGGACCACAGTAATTAGTCGCTAGGCAATCCTCTGGGGTGATGGAAAATGGAGCAATTGCTTAACAGTTCAGAAACTGGCTGGTCAGTAATCTGACCAGTGCATGGAATGCTTCCAGGTCAGCTGTTGGGCAAGAGGGCAGCCTAAGTTTGACTGCCTCTTTATCTTAGGACCTGTAACTCAGCTGTTTTGTATTGGTGTTTAGCCTATAGCCTTGTTTATCCACATGCACGTTGGTGTCTCTCCCTACCTCGAAGCAAAGAATAGCAGAGGCTGTACCAATTGGCATATTACCAAAGCTTGATTATTTTTACAAAGCTCACTGTTGCATGCTTACCAGCATGTTATGAAGTGTTCCCATAAGTGATTCAAACATGTATAATTGGTAAAAGATATAAATAAAGTATGGTTTGCCAGGCAGTATTTTTACTTGCTAATTTGCAGAATTGGTGGTGGAATGTCTCTCTTGGTGCCATTTTCCTGTGAAGAAGCTAACAAGGCTAATTGCAATCAGAGGGTGAGGGAATCTCAAGGCCTTTACTAGCAGGAGAAAGGCAGAAATGGCAGTGATGGGATGCCCCTCTCAGGGTGTGTCCGTGCAGCACAATGGCGTTTGGGTACAGTGGTAGGGACTGACACTGTGGTCTGTGGTTTCAGTCTAACATGACCTCTCGGGCTTGAGAAGCTGCTGAACTCTGCCTGTGCAGCAGAGAGGATGGTAAAGATAGGTTAGGGAAGCTTAGCACTGAGGGGCTGTGCTGGTCCCATGCCCTTGCAGAGGATGCTGTCCCATAGGTGCCACAGAGGATGCAGCAGCCACGGTCCTGCCCTGGCTGTGCTGTGAGCACGGAATTCATCCCCAGTGCCTGCGAGCTCTGCCTTGCCCCAACACAGCCTGAGATGAGACAGAGAACGCTTTCACAGGCGCTGTGGTTTCAGCTGATCAAAAAGAGCATGGGTGGAAGGCGGGGGGAGGATATTGCTGTTTGTCTCATCTCTCTCCTCCCTCTGGCAATTTCTTTCCATAATGCAATTTATGAAGTGCATTCATATGTAAAATAGATTTAAGACTTAATGTTTTGAAAAACGATTATTTTTTTTTCCTGGGGTAGTTTATTTTATTTTCAGTTGTTTCGTATACTGTCAGGAATGTGAAAAGTAATATTTAGAATTAAAATCAAACAGGAATTATCCTTATAAATAGGAGATTTTAAATCTTTCTAAAATTAAAACAAGAAAGGACTTCCCTTAATGGCTCCTTAATCAATAGCTGAGGAGCATACAAATGCGTGGGTGGGTGTTGGTGCGAATGGGGAAAATTGCATGTTTACTAGGTTTTAGTTTGGTTTAATTTTTTTTTCTTCTGAAAGCTTGGGCTGTCATGACAGATTACAGGAAGTTTTACTTTGCTGAGATTTTTTTTATGGCTTTTTTTTTTTTTTTTGTCATGAAGGGAGGGGGATGTTGCCTTTTCTTCTTATTATTTTAAATATTTTTTTTTGTTTGAGCTGTCATGTTTCCAGACTTATTGTCTTTATTGTTCTTGCTGATTCCTAGCACAGGGTGACTTGAATCATTTGTCTCGTCTTTCCTTCCTGCTTTTGTGCAGACTTCTTGGCGGTACAGCAGGGAACTGAGAATTTTTTTTTTCTTCTCCCTCCCCTCCCTTGCAACTGATTTATTTTTCAGATGTCGGACACTCTCAGGATCACCCAGACCAAAGAACTTTAAGAAGGTTCATTTTATCAAGAACATGCGGCAACACGATACCAGAAACGGCAGGTACTGTGCATGCAACGGCTGCCTCTGCAGAGGCAATTCATGGGATGTGAGGGAAGGGGCAAGATCAGCATCCCCCTGCAAGAGCACAGCCATTGCCACTCACTACATATCTCCATATGTGTCTTTCAAATAATCTGTGAGGGTGCAGGCTGCAGTGCATGCTCTGTCCCCTAGAGAGGTACGTGTCAATGGAAGAGCTAGCCCATAGATTTTAAGACATGTGTCTCATTCATACAAATACCTGCATAAAAGGAAAATCTGTGATGGTGTTGGAGTAAACTAGGCATAATCTGGGTGCATTTCTTCAAGTGTGAGAGAGGCACACAGCTGAACCTGCCTAGACCAAGTTTAGCAATGGTTTGAGGATACTGCCAACATCTGTTAGTGGGTACAGCATGCTGGTAAATGCACAGCAAGGGATGGTTGTGGCAAGATGAGGCATGGGATCCTGGTTTCCATGGCAGATGTAGGCAGAGAGGCTTCCAGGGCTTGTGTGAGAGGTGCACCTGTGTCTGCAGCATGCCCTGAACTGGGATGTGTTACAGGTTACAGCCACAGGCACTGGTGGGACCCATAGAGCAGCCATTGGCTGAGACCTGGCTTACTTCCAGGGCATGGTATTCCCATCAGCTGAAGGTGTATCCATCAGCAAAATGGGTTCTCTCTTGTGATAGCATCCAGCTCAGAAATGAAACTGCGTCCTCCCTGCTTATAAAGAACATACCTGTCCTCTCTGATTTTTCCAATGACAATTTCTCGTGTGCCTCATGATCTTTTATTCTTGTTCTTCCAAATCAGAGTAGGTTTGAACTAGGCCACCTGAATAGGCTAAACTATCCCACTGAGAATTGACCTTTGCACATGCCTGTTCTCGTAAAACTGCCATGACTGAGAACCATGGATGACTCTGATGGACTGATTTGTGCCTGTAGCCTTTGATTTCTGTCAGACGTGGAACCACGTCAGTAGAAATTCTAACATTGCATTGAACCAGAGGTTTTATGAATTGAATTCTGATAGGTGTTACTTGGCTCAAGAAAAGTTTTCTTCACTGTTATTCTCACACATACCGTTGAATGCAGTGAAAGGCAGTAATCAACATAATTGTTGTACAAGGTGGTCCTAAGAGATTTTAGAAACAGCTTTTAGACTCAGCTTTTGTATCAAACAGACACATGCAAAACTGTTGACTTGACTATTGTCTGACTAGCCGCTGATTATTGTCTTTATAACAAATACATGTGGAATCAAACACTGAAAAGCAGCCCTTTAATTTTAGTGCATTTTGTACATAAGTAGATATATGCTCTGGGAATTTCTTACAGCAAAATATACTTACAAGGTTTTATACAAATTCCACAGAGAACAATTTCTGGGATGTATATATAAAATCTAGGCATAAACTTGATAGAAATAATACTGGCAAAAGAATGAATGAATATTTGATTTGTAAACTCCTTTCTCCATGTTTTGCAAAGAAGTATTTGTAGCATATATGCAACATTTTACCTTAATTCAAAGATCGGTCGTTATGTCTGACAATATAACTGAATATTTTTCTTGCTAAGAATGCAGCGAGAAAGCTTCTATTATTCAGCTGGCTTCTTATCTTTATCAGCAGACACAGTTTTCCAGAATCTTTCCACAATCATAATAAAAATCTCTTTATCTAGAGCACAAATACAGTAAGAATGAGAGACACAGTTTTGGCAATAATTTTCATTCTATATGCATAGAACCACAATGATATTAGCTAAAAATAAAATGCAGAGTTAACACTTAGTGTCATGCCTATGTCTAGCAGTAATTGGAATGCAGATCCTATTTTTCCCAGGGATCTGGATGCAATCACTGGAGTTAATAGGCATTCTGGATGAAAAGAACTTCTAGAAATACAGGTGGTTCTGCTTTATGTGTTCATCCTAAACTCAACAGTGTTTCTGAGTGTGTTAAGATCTTTGAAGCTGATGTCCTCCCCAGTTGCCTGTGACACAGAGGAGCACAGGTGTTGTAATGGATAGAAAACCCTCCTAGGGTTCCTTTGTCCCAGGTGGCTCATGCATGGTTGTGCAAGATGCAGGTGCTGAGCTGAACTGGAGTCAGGCTCTGAGCTCCCTCCAAAACACCTGACCTTTCTGTCACAGCATGTCAGTCTTTCACTTAAGGTGAGGAACCCAACTTAGAAAACATCTACACTGAACATATTTTTGGGTGGTGAATTTGATGACTGGGCTTTAAAATAGCCAGCACTTTCAGAAACTGTGTCACTGGTTTATGACTGTCACAGCAAAGCAAACTGCAGTGTGAGTGATAGCTCAGGGCTTCAGGGCTCCTCTCTCCAGTAGCTGCCCTTGTTTGCATCTCTCAACCTGTAAGATGGCGTGTCCTTGTCCTGTGGCACTGACAGCTCTTCCCCTCTCAGCCTCAGGGATGACACGTATTGAGCAACAATGCTGGGGGTCCAGCCTTCAGCACTCCTGCGGCAAGGCAGGACCCACTGTGGTTAACATAAGAGTTCAGCTGTTTAGCACAGAGAGAAAACTCATACAGAAAAATACATAGACTGGAGCTTAATCAGGCAGTCCTTGTAAAGCTTCCTGTTGATAGTTCTGATCACTGGTTAAACCGGTTTCTTTGGATTTCTAGGTCGTGGCTTATTAAAGAAGTTAGATTAGGGTTCCTAGACTGTGTTGGCAAAGCTGTCTTGTAAAACAGCACAAAATAAATTTTCCAATTTAAAGACAAAGACAAGTCAACCCTGACATAGTTGCAGCACAGGTAGCCACCAGCATATGGTTTTACCCACTTTACTCAGCAGGTTTACTGGTGATATCCTCCATAAACACTGAAGCAGAAGATTAGCAAAACTAAGTCACCGAAACAGCAACCTGAGCCAGCTGAAGAAACAGTTACTGGTGAGAATGGGACAAGAACAGCTCTAGAGTTATCATATATAGCAGGTATAAAAAGCAGTAAAACAGTGTTCCTCTCCCACCCCCATGCCACTGCTTTATCAGTTTTTTGTTCACAAACACATCTAAGTGAAGGCCAGACACCATCATGAAATCACCTTCTCTTTTGTTGCTCTCTTAATTGCATACACATGCAGACTAGGAGGTTGATGACTGGCAGCACCCTCACAGTTCATAGTAACTCTCAGCCACCTTCTAATCACTCTTGAACTTCTGAGACTCCAGAATGAGGGCTGCTGCCCTGACAGCAACCATGGTTTGTGTGTTCACCTTTGTGTGCCGGGCAGCAGAGCCTTGACAGTTAAAAATCATCAATCAGGAATGAGAAAAGATGCCACAGTATTCCACATTTGGATGGTATATACGATGTGTATATCACATTGCCTGATGGCAGGCTTTTAGTGCAACACAATCAAATCTAGACAGATGCTGGGAAAAGCAGACATTATTCTTCAAGTCTTACAAATTCCTGATTCTGTTGAGAGCTTCGTGCTCATAAGGGTTTTTTGCAGTATACACTTCATAAAGAAATTGGAAGATTAGCTTTCATAGCCTTTGCACGTTGTTAAAATTCTCTTGCAAAATAATGGTTGCTCTGAACCGTAGTAATTAGTACAACTTTTTGGTGAAATGTGAGAATTAAAGAATGAAAACCTTTTTGTGAAGTGGTTTTGAGCATGTCTAGGTGGCGCAGTTGGAATCAAGGCATGTAAACACTCTCACACAGCTTCTGAGATAGCTCCTTCAGAGGTGTGCAGGATCATAGATGCCCTTTGCTGAAGAGTTGAAAGCCAGGAAAATACTTTCCTCCCATAGGCAATAATTTGATTTTCTTGAACAGCAATGGACTTCCACCACAACTTCTTTTCCAAAGTATACTTTATGGCAACTTTTTGGACCTTCTGCCCCACCATTGCAGGCCTTCAGGTTTGGTTTTTTTTTGCCTCCATGCATGTCATCAGACCTATACATAAAAAGCCATTTTAAATCCCTCCATGATGACTATCCGACCACTGTTTTCCCTACTTCTTTTCCAGTCCATCTCCTAAAGCTGTTTTGCATCACTCTCCCTCAGCAGCTTTGCAGATGAGGTTTTGTGGCATCCTGGCAGTGGAGGCTGTGGGCTCCTCTCATGCTCTGCCTGGGAGATCTTTGTGTGAAGAGGGTCTGCTGGTTTATGGAAAAAGAGGCCGTACTTGGGTCCCAAGGGAAAGAAATCTGAAAAAAATAAAGGCTGGGCTGGTGCTTTTTATTTCCTTTCTTGTCTGATTTCTTCTGATACACACAGTTCTGTGGTAACTTCCTACTGTTGTCTTTGCTTGTGGACATGGAAGCACCAGTTTGTTTTTCTTTTGAGTATTAAGAGTTGAGTGGTATTTTTAGGGAGGTGCAGGGCGTTGGTGGAAGAGCTGTATTTCCAGAAGCAACCAGAGGGAGGGGGATAATATGCTTAGTGGGTACTGTGGTTTTCCGAATTCAAAGATGCTTTCTGATGTCAGCCTCGAAGCCTGTGCCAAGTTTCATACATCAGCAAACAAGGCTTCCAGTGAACAAGCAAGCTGTTGTGAGTAGCAGCCATTCAGCAGTAAGCAGTGCAAGCACAAAATTAATCATATGCCAAGGTTTTTTTGCTTGTGGATTGCTGTTCTCAGATGGGAAAAATTATTCCTCCCTGCTCTGTAACTCACTGCCACACCGTGAGACCGTCTTGTAGGATCTGAGGCATTTCCCTTAGGTAAGGAGTGTTACAGCATTCAGACAGCAATGAAATTGTGCTTCATCTGCTGCAGGAGAACTTCCTAAAGCTGTATGCATGTTTATTATTAGAAACCCTTCTTCATTAAAGGGTAAATCCCTCTTTGCTTTCAAGCGGGCTTTTAAGGAAGAAAATAGGATTGCTATAATGGAGTAATCCAGGAGAAGGAAAATTGATCATTCTGCATTTTTCCAAGGATTATGTGCAGCAGCTCTCTTGGGGAGCTAAACCTTTTCCAAGAACGATGACTAAGCTGGTCCCTTAAGGAAACAGTGTTCTAATAACAGTGTAACTGTATAAGATTCATAGGTGCATGTGCTGGTTTTCAGACAGCAAAGAGCAAAGGAGCTTGCTGGGGTTTGTTCTACAGCTTTGACCAACGCAGGACAAAGGATGAAAAATTCAGGTTAAATCCTCTCATACAGGTCTGTAGGACACAATGTCAGAAAAATCAATGTTGGAGAGCAGAGTAAGGAAGTGCAATAGCCCTGACAGCCAGTGTAGTGGTAGGTGCTAGCATTTTCACCACAAGTGGAGATTTTTAGAAAGGTTAAATATCAGTAAATTCTAACACTAGTCAGGTCAGGAAACATCACAAATTGCTGTCACTGTTTTAGAGCAATTCGACATGGTGCAGCCTGCTAGCCAGCTTTAGAGGGAAGAGGGGTCAGTTGTACAATGGTACAATTCTCACTGTCCTGAAGGTAATAAGGAAAAAGGGTATATTTGTAAGCAGTTACTTATTGGCGTTTTATACCTTACTTCTTGACCAAGCTTCTCTTGGGTTCTTACAAGTCTGCATCTCCCAAAACTTTAACTTAGCTGCTGGCATTCTACTGTTGTATGGGAGGTTGGTCTTGACTTCAAGGTGGTTTTGATGTTGCTTAATATGTCAGAGCCTGATGGCTGAAGGCAACAGTGTGGCTGTGTAACAGACAGGTTGCTTCAACCTATTTGATTTAAAGGAAATGAGCTCTTATCTGAGCCAAAACCAGGACAGTATTGCACAGTGACTTTGCAGATGTTGCAGAGATTTGGAGACTGGTTAGAAATACAAGGCATTTGCTTTAAGAGTGTCCTGGATTCTGAGATAAGCTCTCTGCAGGCAGATGATGTATGATTTCATGTAGCCAAATCTTGGCTAACTGCCTATGAGGAGCAAAGGCAAGCCATGCTTAGAGGAGGAGGAGTGATTCAGCCCTGACAGTGACTGAGACAGATGTGGCAGGGACCTGTGGGATCGGTTATGCCTGACTGTCAATGCAACATCATAACCAAGAGGGCTAATGTGATTATTGAGCACAGAGGCTGGCAGAGTGTCATGGCTAGACACTGATCTTAAAGGTAAGACTGGGAGATGTGCAACTTCTGAAGTCAAGGATGATGCCTGGAGACCGAGAAAGGTGCAAAACTGGAGAAGACTCAAGGAGGAAGCTTGAAAACAGTGAAAGGATCTGAAAGCTTAGGAAAATAGCAAACCTAGCCTGATTGATGGATGAAGCCTATTTCAGGAACAAGGAGAGGACAATCAAGGGAGTCCTTTTGTTCAGCAGAGAAAGGTCACAACCAGAGTGTGTATCAGTGGTCATTGTTGGTGTGTATCAGCTGGGTTGCTTCTGGGTTTGTCTGTTGAGTTTCAGCCATTGTAGTGTGTTGACAGAATGGTCCTGTGCCTCTGTGGATGGACTTGTTTCACGAGGAAAGCATCTGTCCTGGCTTCCAAGTCACATATTCAAGATAGTCTTCCTAGAGAGCCTGTAGAGGGGGCTCTGCTACTCATTCACTGCAGCACAGGCTTCAGCACTTCTGTAAAGACTCTGTGGCTCAATATCTGTGAGATGTAAAAGAGGATGGAAAAATCACCCATTATGGAAGTTTTATAATTACAAATTCCTCAATGGTAACGTCTATTGCTTTGCTTGTTGTGGTGGGATTTTTAAATTTTAGTCTTTGATTTCTTTTATTTTCTTTTATATTTTAGAATAGTCCTTATCAGCAGCAGAAGATCCTTCTGTAGCATATTTTCAGTGCTGCCATATCGAGACTGTACCCAAGTCGGGTATGTATATTTATACGTGTACTGCATAGTCTTTCTGGGCCTGCATGTAGACCTGATAACAGACAACAGCATGATGGAGGCTAATGCTTTTACATGTCTGCTCTGAGAAGAGATAAATGCTTTTAGGTGTATTTGCTTTGTGGACCATTAACAGGTTAAAACTACAGCTCTCGGTCACCACTTTATTTATATATGTGTTGTGGTATGTTTGATTATGAAGCTGGAGAAAACTACCCCCATGAAATCAATGTTCTTGAAAAAATGCACTTTTTTATTGTTTCTTCTGGCTTCACTCATCTTTGACAAAACAAATACTCTAGACAGCACAACTGCAATTGTATAAGCCATCTTGGCTTTCTCTTTCTCCCATGCAAACATAGTGCTACTGTATCTAGATTTCTAGAACTGTAGAGAAATACTTGGATTTAAACAGAATACATTTCGATTTAATATTTTTAGTCACTGGTCAGATCCTTCAGTCAGTGAAAATGTTATTTTTGCCGTAATGTTATACAGGTTCATAGCAGCTGCCTCACATCCCCTGACGTGCTGAGACACTGCAACTCTGATAGAAAAGTTCTTTTGGAATGAAGAAGTTCTCTAAAGACTGAGAAAGCCTTTAGCTCTTCCACCGAAACCACGGAAGTGGAAGAAACTGGCTTTGGCTGGAAGACGTGGCCTGGCAGGCTGTGATGGCCAGCTGGGTGCCTTTAGAGGGGCAGTGCAAGGCTGGGATTGGCAGTGCTGGTGGGCAGCAGCTCTGTGACCCTGGGACAGGGGGGAAAAGCATGGCCACCATGCCCACTTGCCAGAGACCTGAGAAGTCCTTGTGGTTGACTCAGTGACTGCAGAGCACAAAATGCATGGGAAATAGTTGATACACTGAGGGGGCTTTGAAAGATCCACAAACCATCTACAGTCAAATCTATCCACTTTATGAAAGACAAATTTGGCTCATACTTTCCAGCCATCTATTTAATTTTGGAGAATGATTTGTCACAATCTCCTTGTGCACCAGTAATTCAAAACAAAGGGAGATTATTTTTAATGCACAAAGGAAAGGAAGCACCTTTGTCAGAGGGTTGACTCTGTCTGCTCTCTCCTACAGTAAATTTTTTCCCTTAATTAAACTGTGATGACACATCAGGCAAAATCTTGACAGACATAGGAGATTTGTTCTTTGTTCCTGAGTACACTGTCATTCTTTTATGGTCATCATCCTGTGGAAATTGCCTCTTTATTGAAAATTGAACATATTTTGAAATTCTGATGACTGGTTATACCTTCTAAATTACAGCAGTAATGAGCCCAGCTGCAAAACTAAATATTATTTCAGCATGTCATGTCTTGTACTGTGCTTGCACAGCAAGAAGGGCATAGGATGGGAAGATAGCAAGTGCCAGTACACAACAATCCAACCCTGTTCCTTGGCTAAAAAGCCAAGATTTTAAAAAGTGCCCTGTGTCTTTCTTCCAGAGCATCAGAGGAAGAGAGAAACAATTCAGTGGCACCTCCTTCCAGGAACAGCTGGTGCAAAGAACAGATGAGGCAGTGTAGCATAAACTGTAGCCACTCTGTTCAGGCTGCACAGTGATTGCTTACTTGCACATTTAGGATGTGAAGTAGGCAGGTGGAGAGACACTAGATACTCTCATGAAGTACTGTAATGACAGCATCTTTTAGCTTTGCTTTCTCTGAATCCCTGGATTGCTGATGTCTGTCCCCCGGTAAGATGTCCCAGCTGGTTTGTGTTCTGCAAATATCACTGGGTGAGTTAATGAATAGAAACAGATCATTGCAGAGAGCCATAGACACATCCAAAATTTGAACTGGAGAAAGCCCCCCCAGCAGGGGAGGGAGAGTAGGATGGGTGAGCAGGCAGGAGGAACTGTTCCTTGTGAGAGGAGCACATAGTGGAGCTGCTGCTGCTTCTCCAGCTCTCAGGCACTGTTGCCAGTGAGGAAATCTCCAGGCACAGCTGTTCTGTGGAGGCTGCCAGCCCATGTTGTACTTGAGGCTGTGCAGAAGAGCTGTACTCTACCAATGCTGGTAGATACAGTCTGCAGGAACAGATGCATTATAAAAACATGATAAAAGGCACTTTCTGAAGTCACAACTCTATGTACCTGTCTTGTGTGGATGGGGCAGCATCACCCCTCACCAATGAGTTGCAAGAAGTAGATTCTAGACTGTGACCCTCACTTGCCTGCCCTCCATGCAGAGGTCAAACTACAACAGCAAGAATCCTCTCCAAAAACCTCCAAACCGTGTTTTTAAGTGGTTGTACCAATACAAATGGAGGTCTAGGGAGAGGGCTGTAGATGTATGTACATGGAGGGATGGAATAAGCTCCCTAAATGCTTACTTTTCTTCCACTATCTAGACCAGCAGAGCAAATGGGAGAGCAGATATTGCCAGGTGAAAACAACATAAGGAAAGCTTCACTGCAAGTCAGGAGCTGAAGGAGGTGCTGAGCATCTTGCCTGCTGGCATCCCTTGCCCCACAGTATTTCTTGATGTTACAGCCCAAAGTCATCAGACCCTAGGCAGGGTTTAGTGGTAGCTAAGGTGGTGTGATGTGGTGATGTGAAAACACTTGTAACAGTGTTATTGGCTCAGCTCTTAATTTAGCAGACACAGAGAAAGATTGTCTGAATGTCTGGCTTTATGACATTATGTGATGCACAGGTTAGAGGCAAGTGCTGGTACTGCAGGTTTGAGTTGTGCAGTTGCCTCCCATTTTTCAATGCATTGGAAACCTTAATAGATAAAGGGTTGCTCTTTCTTCTTTAAATATAATATTCCAAAAGATGTAAGATCTACTTCATAAACAGTGTTGAAACTGCCTTGGTATCCACTTCATATCTTCCTTGCCACAGATAAGCATTAATCCCCATCTAGTTCTGTAGATGGGCAGAAAATTGGAGGTGTTGACCTCCCATTTTTATCGGAGGTGCACCTTGTCCCTCCCCTGAGCTGCTGTGGCGCAGACCTCCTCTGTCAGAGGTTGCTCACCACTTTGGAAGTCACAGCAAATGGAGTTGAGCCTTGATACTGTTCCAGTTCCAGGACAAGGGAAAGGTGCTTCAGGTCAGCAGCAGGTAGCTGTCCTACCACACACACCCTCAGGACAGGCATGCACACTCACATGCTGACCTGGTCTGGGCCTTCAGAGGGGATTTGTGTCATGGAAAACCAAAGAGTGAAGCCACTTGCAGATGGATTAAATAAAGACTTGAAGGAATTATTCGTTTGGAGATGGGCTCCAGATGGTTTGAGGTGAATTTGATTTCAGCCCTTTGAGACTGGAGACAGGGATCAGGCACAAGCAGATATTATCCTTTTAGCCATTAGGCAGGTCATGCTCTGGACACTCGAGTCCCTGAAGAGGAGCTGTTACAGCCAGACTCTCCTGGAATGTTCCTGAAAGTTTCTGCCCACTCCACTCCCCAGCATAGTGCGGGCAAGGATGCTCTGTGGACCCACCATGTGGCCTCAGCCAGGATGGAGAAGAACCAGGTTCAGCTCTGCCTACCCTGGAAAAAGCAGATACCCTGGGCAGGGGAGAAGGGAGCCTGTTCTCCATTGCTTGCCTGTTCTTGAAGCTTCTCTAGGTGCCGCCTCTCCATCAGCTTCCAAGGGAATGGTACAACTCTGGCAGTGCCCACAGATGTTGTCAATGTTGCTCCATGTGGCCAGCAGGATGTGGTGGCCTGCAAAAATGGTCTGCATATGCCTGCAGCCAAGTGAGAGCAATCCAGTCCTCATTAGTATAGTCTAAGCAATTTCAAAAAAGGACAATGGCAGTGTTTGTCACTGTTAGAGGTGTTATAAAGGAGAAAGAAGGTACTGTGTTGTTTTTCACCCCGAGAATAAAAGGTATTGCAGTTAGTGGGGTTTACAGTTCAGATGCGTGCTTTGTTTTTTATCTTTGGCACAGACCATTATGCTTCATGATTTAAAAACATGTTTTGGAAAAGGCACTTTTTAGGCTTGTTTGTATCAATGGCAGAAGCATCCACACAGACGAAATCGTACCTATTCTGATGATATTTTTTGTGATGTTGTAAGAACTCTTTTAAGAGCTTCCAAGTTCCTGTGCAGTCCTGTCCAAAAGATGAATCTAGAGGACCTGGGGGAGGAGGAGAGCTGGCAGTATGACACAAATGCAGCACTGTAGCCTGGTTAGTCTTACATGGAGCACTCAGGCCTGGGCTCACAGTGACTGCCTGACAGCAGGACTGGAGGTGATGAGCTACAGGACAAAAAACTCAGAGCATCAGATGATGCACAGCCTTATAAAGGTGGCCACTTCACCTCATCTTTTATTCTTCATGGCATTGAATTCATTAAGTGGTTAGAAAGTTACCTGCAGCAGGCATGGCTGCTGAATATTGCTGTCTTGACAAAAATACAGGTATTTATCTGATGAAACTTGCCTCCAGCTAAAGGAAATAATGCAGTATGAGTAATCAAATGGATTGAAGCCCAGGGAGCAGACCATTTTTCTGAAGTAAAGCAGCAAATCACTAGATAAAAACAATTCTGTCCTTCTCAGAAATGCTGCTAACCAGCTTCATCCAGTTTCTAAAGATAACTCACTGCTGAATTTAACTTTGAATTTAACTAAATACTGGCCGGAACAGAAATATGTTCAATGATGCCAGGAGCAAGAGGTTTTCAATACCATTACCCCAAATACTATCTAATCAAAATGATTGATTAGTCCACAGACCTGGCATTCCCAACAGCCTTCTTTACCTAAACTCTGCAATCTTTGTTCATATTTAGTGTTTAAACTGAGTAAGAAAGTCATACGCAAAATGAGACAAAAAGAAGGACTTGTGTGGTTTTCTTGCTGCCATCAGTTATTTGGCAGGTTAGTGAGTGTGGAAAACAGGGCAATATTTACAGGAGAAATGAGAGCATCTAAACTGCCATATGGATAGTAGCAATAAGCAGACAGCAAGGCAGGATACTCTGTTATGTCCTTCAGATTTGTTACCAAATTCTTTGCTGTTCTTCCCCAACAGATTTTGTATGCAAGGCAGCTTTGATTAAGTCATCACTCTTGAGTGCTTTTTCTGAGCATTTATCACTCTGTAGGCCTGGGGAAGAACAACTATCTGGTTTTCACTTGTAACAGGGAAACTGAAATACCCCTGCATTTCTTTACCATTGCCATTTTCCCTGCTTCTCACAAATTGAACAAAAAATGAAACCAAGCACACATTAGCTTTACAGAAAGACATAAATCAGAAGCTTTTTTTCTCACAACAGGACATTTCAAAACTAAGCATCTCATGTATGAATTTATAGACCCACCATTGCTCATTCTTGTGAGTTGCCCTGTTCCCTTAGATTGAAATTGACCAATAAATCTCCAAAAGCTAGTAAGTTTAAATTTTGGACTTCTACTCTGTGTTGGGCAAAACATCAGGAAAAGAGCTGGCATGCTGCCAGCGCAATATCTTTGGCGAGAGAAAATGGAGGCTGGCCCGTTAGAGCCATCTTTACAGGAGTTTTTTTGCTCCTTCTCTCTGTAAATTGCAGCTGGAGTTGTTCTGGCAACACTAATGGCATTAGGATCTGAAAGCTCTTGATCAATTATAGCAGGCAGTCTCAGGCAGTGGGAGATCTGCTGCTGGTCTGACTGGCAGTGCATCTTTTCCAGACCTGTCATTGTCCTTGTCTCTATAAACAGAAAGGATAAGTAGAAATTATTTACACTGACAGATGAGAACGGCATCTTTTCTTGATGTCTCATGAACCTCTTTTGCTTTTAGAATAAATCTTAGCAAAGGGGGGTAATAGCTAAGCATAAAATGGCAAAGAAGGCTGACATCTCTAAACAACAATTATCAGATTCCTTTTTGCAATAAACAGAAGGCTTTTTCATGTATCTAGAAGTCTGTTTAATATTTCATGGACTCCTAAATTATTCACAGGTTAGAGTGCTCAACTGTTACTGTCATTTAAAGAGCAAGTGCCCAGCAGGAGTGTTGCATGGGACTTTGTAGATCACATCAAAGCATAACATTTGGTTCGTTAAAGAAGTGTTATACTTCCGAAGGTAACAGCATCCAATTTATACTCTGTTAATCCTGGCCTGGCTAATAAAAGACATGATGAGATTGCTTGATTTGATCCTTATCTATCTGCTCAGTAAAACTTTTCACCATCTGACAACAAATCTGGGATCCCATGTCACCTGGTATGGTTCCAAGAAAATCTGTGAACTCTGTTAGATGGAGAAACTTTCTTTTTTTTTCTTGCTAAGGACTACCAGTCTGACTACTCAAGAGGCTGCTGGTCACATTCCAGTGCCAGAGACTTTCACTGCTGGTATTGAAGCCACTGTCTAGTGGGTGGCTCCAGTGACCCAGTGGGTCCCTACTTGACTCCTCACACACCCCACTCACACAGACCAGGTTTCCTCACCAGTTCAGCCCCAGGTTTCCCATGGCAAATTCTCAGATGTCTGTTCCATAAACCCATTTTTTCACAGCGCAGTGACACAGAAAGAGCCCAAGCTGGTGCCTCTGAGGAGGATCCTCACCAAGGAACCCTATGGCTTTTATACCCTCACAGTCTCCAGAAATCTCATCTTCCTCCCAAGTCTTTGGCTCCTGCCCCCCTCTCTTTGTCCATCCACCTCCTGGCTCACTGGTTTTCATCTCCTTTTCACCCAAAAGGCCACAATTCCTGGCTCTTCTGTGTTCCCCCTGTCCATTCACCTGGCTGTTGTCACCCACCATCATGCCCTCTGTTATCCCAAAGGCTGGCAGTTCATGGCCTCTCTTCCCAGGCTCCTACCTGGAGCTCTGCATCTCAGTCTTCAGTTTGTGAGCCTGGCTGATCGGACCCCATGTATTCCTCAACACTCTGCAGTTGTGGATGACTGAGACAACATGTTTAGTTTTGTGGGTCATTTCTAACTATGTTGAATCTTCCTGAAATGGTATCCATTAGTAGAATATCTAGAGCTTGACATTGATGTAAATCAGGATAACTCCCCAAACTTTGCAGAAACTGGGATCTAGTTTTTTGCCTCCTAAGGAAATGTTATCCCTGATCTTCTCATTTTCTCAAGCTTTCCCTGCTTAAATAAAGTGAAGGTAGTAAAATTAAGTTCCCATGGTTTATTTTTGGTTTTGGGTGTCTGCTTGAATTCCTTTAAGTTTCTTAAAAAGCACTTTTGGAAATAAAGCAGGAAAATCAAAACTGAGGAAGAGGAGGAAAGAAGTTTTCTTTACTTAAATCCCTCTTTGGCAAGGACTGTTGCTCCTTCTCTACATTTTCTAAGCCCTATTTACTACTGGATAGTGGTTTGTGCAGTTCCTCAGTCCCATTGGTAATTTCAAAAACTTAAAACACAGTGAAGGCTTGATTTGTTTTTTTCTATGAAGTACCTGTCCTCTGTATGCTCCTGCTTTGTGGGGGCCCTTGACTCTAGTACCATGTAAGGATGTGTCCTAAAAAACCTGGTGGCAGTAGATGGTCACACTGGTGCAGTGACTGTCCCCAGACAACCATTCTAATCCTTCCCCAGGTGTGACTCAGCCATTTGGAGAGGCCTAAGGAAAAGCATCCCCCAGATTTTTCCTAATTATTCTTGGGGTGTTGGGGCTGTGTGGAGGAAGCAGCTGTGCTGGCTGGGCCCTCCCCCAGCAGTGGGCTGGCAGCCTTTGGGCTGCTCCCCCAGCAAGAGCTTTGCCAAGACCTTCTTGGGTTCTTCATCTTTAATAGGAGTGAGGGAAAAAATAAAGGCTTGTCATGCAAAAATTTTTATTAGCTTGCTGTTTATCATACTGATAGGGAACTCAAGAAGGATACAGTAAAGTTGCATAGGAATTCCTTATGAGGTGTTAACCAAGGTCTTTTACAAGAAAGACATGTGTATAAGCCAAGATGAGCCTTTGCATTTATATGCTCATAAGAAACTGCACATTGTTTAGCAAAGATTTTCCTCAAGAGAGGGAGTTTAATTCTCTGTTTTATGGACAGATTTCTCTCCAAACAGTAACACTTTATTACTCCATTTTACAACACAAACAGTCATATACTCTCTAGAAATACAGAGCATATGTGGAGTAGAGGAACACCCCAAGTAGCTTTTGCAAAACAGGGAGAATTACTGCAGTGTTGTTCACAGGGTCCTGAAAGGAGAATCCACTTTAGAAACACCAGAAAGAGGGGGAAATGGAGGCATTAGTATCCATGGATCTTCAGCTAATGTCCAGGAATTGTTCCTCTGTGTGCTCAGACTTGCCAGCTCACCCTGCTCCCTGCTTCAAAAGCACTGATTTCTTTCCAGTCCTCAGAGGTGCTTTTTATTTTTTGAAGCCACTGACTCTTCAAAGGGTGATGGATTTCCATTTGATGAATGGCAGAGTTATCCGTCCATGTCTGTTAATTACATGGAAAATTTTCTCCATGGTGTGTTCTCAGAGTTGCTAACAGTATTATTTCTTGCACTGTGTCTGTAAGGTCTTGAATGGAAAGAAACTTCACTGTTCTGATTTCAGGTAGTTCAGATATTTGTTTTCATTTTGGGGTTCAGGGGCTTCCTCAGGTTGTGTGTTTGTTTCATAGATAAGACCTGCTGAAGTAGTTACAATTTGGCATTTATCTCTGTGAGGAGTAGTTCCCTTAAGCACTTTCTGTGCAGAAGCAGAGAGGCTAATACCATGCTTCTGACAGAGAGTTATTTTTACAAAATTATTAGTCCAACCCCTCAGTAACATGATATCAGGAAACAAGAATGATAATATGACACTGTGCTAAGTGAACTCCAGTCAAGAAACTAAGAGGACTTTGTTGGGATTAGAAACTTGATATAGTCTTTTCCTTTCTCACTGAAGTATGTTTTCCAGAAGATAGATGTGTTGGATTTTTCCAACAGTGAGGTACATGATTTACTGGGGGCTCAGGATAGCCATGTTTCAGAGAAATAAATTGTGTGATAGGTTGGAGAGGAAAGACAAGGAAAGAGGGTGTATTGTATGTCACAGCAGGAGATTGCCCAGCCTGCAGCTGGGTGAAGAGCGTGCAGGGCTTCTCCTGGCCTCCATGTCAGCATCTCTCTCACATGGTGTTTTGAGCATACACTTGGACTCCAGCAGCAATCAGCCAGGAAAATATGGCAAGATAAATGTTACAGAGTTTTATACAGCTGTCATTTGTGAAGCTCAGTTTTGCTCCTAGTCTTTTTTACTTCTGCTCACATTTTGATCATGAGGCTAAAGCATGAGATACAGCCTACTTGTCTCAGGCATCTCATTTATCTCCAAATGGAAGATGCCAGGTGGGTCAATCCTTCTAAAGATCCCCAAGTTTCCATACCAGGGTCATGGAAAACTGGCTTTCTCCTGTCAGCCTCCAGCAGAAGGGTCGCTAGGCTTTGGCCACTCTCCCGTGTTCTCAGAAGAGCAGGAATCCTTTCTGGAATCTTCCACAGGAAATTATCTCTGTTTCACTTAGGGGAATGTGGGTATGTGGTCTGGGAACGTATATTCCTGCTGGATACATGGCAGTCAAGTGTTCAGGCTGGACTGTTGTATCTCACCTGAAGGGTGAATGACTTCCAGTTCCTTCTCAGTGCCAGGTTCTGTCAGAAGTACCCAGCGATGGGGAACCTAACCCTGCGCTTATAGGGGTATGAGCTGCAACCCTGAGCAAAGTGGGGGTTTTCTCTATAAAGTGTTCTAGACAACACATGTGTTTCCCATAGGAAAAGTTGTCTGGTCTGCGCTTTGCATTGGCATGTCTGAACTGATGCTGCACCTTATTTCAGCATTTGGTGGTGGAAGGTGAACAAGGCACATGTATTAAGAGCTGCTTCTGCTCTTCTTTCTGCTTCCCAGGGATATGAAGCTGGATGGTGGACGGCAGTGCCATTCTACTGGAGTGTGTCTGAAAGAGATAATTGGTCTTGAAGGTGTGGAGCTCGGAGCAGATGGGAAGGTGGGGATGCTTCAGTTCCTACTCCCTTAGATTTTATGTTACAAGGGGAAAAAATGGCTTAACTAATAAAAAGTGCAAATATAACATGCCGTGTAACACAGTAGTTAAAGCACAGTATGTGCAACTGTAAATAAGCTTAGCAGAAATTCAGGAGGACTGCCCAAGCTGTCAACACAGACAACTCTCTATCCTTGCAGAAATTTGCCTCTGGCAATATCTGAGTGTGTAAAGCATTACTGAATTACACAGCCTTCCCCTGACTCTAGCAGGAGGTGTCACTGCAGGGTATATTGTCAGGAGCTTGAGAATAATTTCTGGTGAGAGTTGTAGCTGTAATTGTTTGCTTTCAATTGTATTTAATAACGTTTTGCTTAATATTTTTCCAGAGAGCAGGAAGACAGTGGCACAAATCTGATGAGTCTTTCAAAATCCAGGAGCTTCTTTACTTGAATAAGAAAATATGAATCTTTAGGAAAGTTATTGATTTTAAAGACATATGTAGAGGAGAGGCAGTTTCAATCATAGAGGAAAACATTTCTTCCTGAAAGCCTGATTTACTTTCTGCAGTTCAGTTTTACTCAGTCTGCTGTCATACATGGATTTAAAGGCCCTGGGTCAATGCTGCTACATGTGTTGTGCTCACCTAACCAGGTGTCAGGCCAGACCTCAGGCTGTAAATTCCTGAGGACAACCTGTCTTGCTTATAAATAATGAAAGCTCACATGTTTTATTTGATATCTGTTCTGACCTCCTCGTAAACCAGTCTATAGTCTCAAACCCCTTTTTTTTTTCCTCAATGCAATGTTATTGTTGGAAAATGAGCCAACGAGAAGGAAGGCATGACTTTTTCTTGGCCAGGGGTACAAGCAGAGAATCGGGGCACTCTAAAAATAGTTTTGTCACAAGTTACTCATTCACACTTAGTCCATGCTGGGTGGGGGGGGTGGGGTAGTAAATGATCTCCCACAACCATTGCTGTGTATTGGAGCTCACTTATTACATCAATAAGACTCTGCCAGACAAAGTCCTGAGAAAGAAAAATAGCAGAGAAAGTTCTTCAGTTTAGCAGTGTTTAAGTGATTTGCCTCTGGCAGCTGTGTGCTGAGGGACCCATATAGATGATGCTAGTTCAGTAAAGAAGCTGCTGAAATGTGCTACAGAGAAGGTCCAATGGAAAAAACCTGATCAAAGTGATATATTTTTAAATCTGACCCTTGAGTAGGATTTTGTAAATCCAGTGTATTAGAGCTTGTGTGTGTATATGTGTGTTTGTTTTGCTGAAGAATTAGTGCCTTTGCAAAAGCATTTTTTTGCATGGATAAACTGACTGCAGTGAAGCAAATGTAGGTGACTGGTTTTTATTCACCTGTGCCTAACTACTAAACCCAGAAAATCCTCCATTAATTTGGCTTCTCTTGCTTCCAGATGGAATGCACCAAAGGCATCCCACTGCATCCAAACTGGGCTGGAAGTAACTGTCTGTCCGTTCTGATTTTTTTTATAGACGGTTTCTTATACACAGTTCCTATTTCCCACCAATGCTCTGGGAACTCGGAGGAACACGATAGATTCCACCTCATCTTTCTCCCAATTTCGCAATGCAAGCCATCGTAGCCTTTCTTTGGGAAGAGCTAACAGCACCCAGGGGAGCATTGATGCAGGTAACTTCTCAAGTAGCTCGTTTTAATATCCTTGGATACCCTGATGGTAGGCAGTTATTGCAAAGGACTGACATGTGTTTTAGTCCCCCCATTAGCTTAAATTAAATAAAACACAGTCTTCTGTTGTGAGTGAAGCACAGCTTATTCCATGTTTGCTTAGAAAGCTTGCCTGTGGAGGATGGAAGTTAAATAAACAAGCACATTGGTTGTATTGACAGCCCCGATGACACCCAGCGTGCCTCCTCCTGTCATCAGCATTGTTTGTTCCTCCTGCATCAGGCTTGTCCTTACATTCCTTTGCTATGGAAAATTTACAGTGGCAACACAGTAGTCATAAGCTGAAGGTGTAAATTCCACTTGTGACCTTTGTTAGGCTGGAAAGGGCTGTGTTTACAAAACCGGACACAAAACATAAGCCAAAGCACTATATGCTTTAAATATTTTGCCGTGATAAATGAAACAAATCGGAACATCTGCTTGAACAGATGAAAACTTGTTGCCAGGAATAAAACTAGTTGTGGAGCTTTATATAATTCTGCAGTTCTCTCAGCCCTAAATTCACATTTACCAAGTAATTCTTAAGCTCTAGGTCCTCTATATCTTGGCAAATCACGTTGGTATAGAAATACTTAAGAGTTGTCAAGACTTAGAGCAATTTTCCATCTCTTTAAAAAAATCCTGAATGGAGATAATATCGTGCATTATCTGTGAACTCAATTGCCACTTCTGTTAAGTCCAGAGATTTCTTGATGTAAGGAAATCCTTTCAGAATTAAAAAACTAAACTGTTCTCTTGTAGGTAGCGACCTGGGAGACTTTGTTGAATACGACCCAAATCTTTTAGATGATCCCCAGTGGCCATGTGGCAAACATAAGCGGGTTTTAATATTTCCTTCATATATGGTAAGTGATTCTCTGTAGGACAGAGAAATTCCAGTAACAAAATCCTGAAGGTTGAGGTTTTGTTTGGCTGTATTTTAAGAAGACTCTTATTGTTTTTAATCTACTAATAAGAGCTGTTTGGAATGCTTTGTTCTAAATGACAGTTACTTCTCAAGACATGTTACAACAAACTTGTGGAGGTATTACAAAAGCAAACACTTTTATTACCACTGTGTTTCATAAATGTTTTAGATGAAAGGCTTGTTCAAACAATGCACTCATTCTCTGGCATTCATAGGAAAATTTATACTTCCTCAAACTGGCACCTATTACAAAATAGCAGGATGCCCATTGGGGTTTTTCTGAAGTCATGAAGCTACACTGTGTTTTGATGCTAATCATTCACTCCTCTGAACAGCTTTGTTTCCCAGGTATTTATTTCACCATGGGGTAGTCCTTCCTTTAATTGCAGCAATTATGAGCAGAGTCTGTTTATTTCTCACTATATCCAAACCCTTAACAATACAGACACATAACTGTTCCATGGTCTGTGATCTGACTAAATGTTTTCTGTGGTGAGAGACTTCTGTAGCCTATTTTTTTGATTGCTCCAAATCTGTAGATTATTTTGGCAGGGCTGTTCCAAGATGCAATGCAGTCATACACATGTGAACATGTATCTGTCTGATTATACATCCAGAGTAATAGTAGGAAGTAGGGAAAAGATTTTTTTTTCCCCCAAAGTGGTGACCTACTACTCTTATCTATACACAGATATGATAGGATTTGAAACACTGAGGTCTAAAGAGGTGTCCATGGTCTTGTTTAGTTTGGAACAGAATACATTATTTAAGAAACTGCTAATGTATGTAAAGATACAGCCTTTGTATGTTCTCATTTGCCCCCCACCCCAGAGGTAATTTGGCTCTTGGGTGCTCCTTCTTCAAAATAAGTTCTGTTTGGATATGGATTGAAGATTATCTCCTTGGTAGCAGGAATGTTCTGTGTGTTGCACACAGACAGAACATTTGCCACTTAATTGAGTTCTAAGGCTGTATTTATTCTAGATTTTCAAATAGGAAGTCCAGAATGTCCTCTGCTTGCTTGCTGCCTTTTTTTCCTTTAAGGGTTGGTGATTTATTTTTTGGCTGCCAACCTACAAAGTGACAACCTTTTGTAGCAGCTACATCTGTGTGGGAAAATATTTATCAGGTTTTGATATGGTTACTGTCATGGACAGGGAACTGTCTTTCCTCAAGGTGAAAGACATTGTTAGCAAACATCCAAAGGGAGCACAGCACTAACAGTCATGGCTGTGTTTCTGACCTTCCTCAGGCTGCGAGTGTCTGCCAGGCAGTACAAGTCCCCTAGAATCACCTTTGATCCCTTTTCAACTTTGTGTTCTTAGGGACATGGTTAAATGAGTCAAAATGGGGCAGCCAGGATGGCATCCTGCAAGGGAGTTCTCCATCCAGGAGTGGGTATGCAGTGCCATTCTTCTCTGTATGTTGGCAGACCACAGCATTTCAAAGTCTTATATTTGTACTTCTGCTGTAAAAAGGAGCTGCCTGGGGATTTGACAAGGGGTATGACTAGATGCCCTAAAGGTGAAAAATGGACTTCAAGGACAGTTGTTAAAATCAATGTCATTGTTTATTTATAATATATTTGCATTGACAGGGAACTCCCTGCTTTTTAATTTTCTCTAGGGGTTAATTACTGCTGTGTCTGAAATAATGTCTTATTTGATAGTTGGGGTTTTTTTCCTGAATTTACCTTCCAGACATCACTTCTTCAGCACTGCCTGAGGGTTTGTGGGACTCCCATCTCCATTTCTGAAGGCGGGCACTAATCTAAGAATGAGTTGAAGGACATTAGGTGCTCTGTTTCTTTTGTTGAGGGAGACCACAGGCAGGTGCCAGGAGCTCTCCTGACCGGGGTTTTGCCAAAGCAGCGTTGCTGTGATGCTGTGCAGGAGCTGCAAGAAACTAAGGGACTGATGGTTGTTCTTCAGTGCTCAGCTGAAAGATTTTGTAAGTTGCTGGTGCTTCTTTCAGCCAAGAGAAGGGAGAAAAAGTAGTGCTGGAGTGTCCTGGGAGCTTGCAGGTTAAGTGAGGTGTTTCAGTTTGGGCAAGGATTTGTACATAGAGCTGAATATTGGCTATGTAGGAGACTTTACTCACAATCTGTTTTACACTTTCCTGACTCCACTGGCATTCCCTCCCCCTCTCCCTGCAGTTCAAATCAGTGTGAGCAAGAGCATAATAGGCTTATAATTTCAAGTCATT
>VWZU01016047.1:680040-736010 GCA_013397095.1 Sterrhoptilus dennistouni
ACACTGCATTTAAAGCAAATTGCAGTCTGGGGCCAGCAAGAGACCTGTGGGCTTTTCCTGACCATGCACAGCCCCTGCAGCAGTGCCAGAGCTCTGCCAGACGACCGCAGAGGCCGGGAGCAGCCGCTGGTACTGGGCGGAATGTGGCTGGAATTGCCGCCTCTCGTGAGTGCCGGAGCGGCCGAGAGCAGCTCTGATGTCAGCGCCCAGCTTTGAGTTGTGCATGGAGAGCTGCAGCTTGTAATTAAAGTTTCGTTACTTGTCCAGGATTTAGCATTAATGCCTGACAGCTGCAAGCCTGTAGATATTCCCTTCACCCCTCCTTTATGGATGTCAGAGCAATTAATAGGGGGAAGGTGTGGAAGAGGAGTGGATGCTGGGCTGTGTCACTGCCTGCGGGATAGAGCTGCATGCACTGATATTACTCCCATGAGCCTGGCTTGTGCTTTGCAGGGCAGGATTTCTCTGTTGGGAAAGCTCTGTGTGAATGCTGCATCAGTAAACACTGCAGGCTTTATCCTGAGGCGTAAGACAGACAAAATGTGTGGTCTGGCTTGGAGTTTACTCAGATATATGTGCAGCTAGCACTTTCTGTGCTCAATTTTTGTGGAGCCTGAGTTTATCATCACTGACATTGACTTTATAGTCTTTTAATTTTACTGAGCTGAATTAGCCCTGACTCTTGGAGAGAAGTGTTAGCTGCAAGTCCTCAGTTGTTTTCAAGGAGGAGGTGAACTTCCTCCTTGAAGATAGCTCTGGGGAGGCAGAAGTGCTTTTGGTTTGTTCTGTTTTTGTGGTTTGGTTTCTTGATTTTTTTTGTTGCTGTTGTTGTTTGGGGTTTATGGGGAGGTGGGGTTTATTGTTGTTTTTCTGGTTGTAGTTGGATTGTTTTTTGTAGTGGAGTCCCTGGCTTAACAGAGCATACACTTCCCTGTTGCATTTCTAAAAGTAATACCCACTAATTGCCTGTCAGGGGACAATTCTGAAAATATTCTTTAATACTTTCCCAATACAAACTCTATGGCTTCTATTAATTGTATTAGTTGTAATTAAACTCTAGTCTGCCCTGGAGAAATAGTTTCATTTTGGGTTGTCTTTGTAGGAGAGTCTGCAATCTCTGCCATAATATAAACAGTAAGAGATAGAAAAAAATCATGCTGAGGGGTGGGGGGAAGGGAAACATCATGTCATGGTTAACAGATGTCTTCCTGGCTGTTACTGCTAAAACAGGAATTCGTGCAAATTCTTAAATCTCTCTAGAACAGGAACTTTATCTACCAGACTAAGCATTAATTCCTTTCCTCGAATCTCATGTTGACTAGCATATGCACAGACTCATCAATGCCCCCCTGGTCTCTCTGCATTCTTTCCAGCAGAAACTCCTTCTGTGCTGAACTAGAAAACTCATTCTCAACAGGCTTGAGGCTGAGCCTGCAGTCCTGCTTTTGCTGGTAACACAGAAACACAGGAGCATGTTAGCTGGTCACTGTATGCTGCCAAAACTTGCAGCAGCAGAAGGGAAAGCCCAGATCAGCAGCATGCTGACTTTGAGTGACCCTTCTGTAGTCTCATCCCTGAAATATCCGTCTGTGCTCAAAGGATACACATGGAATTAGGTTTGGTACTGAACTACAATCTCCGTGTGTTGGTTTAATTATATAAAAACAAATTGACATCTCCACACCACTAATAAAAGAAGCATGTCACAAAAGTCTGTAGAGCTATTGCAGTGCCTGTCTGCCAGCCTGCACTTGCCAGGTGTGCACTTGCCAGGTGCTGTGTTAGTGGTGAGCACCGCCGGGCTGTGATACTTAATGTTGGTCCTCCAGTGTGATTTTAAAATTAGAACTGCTTTCTGCCCCAGCCCTTTGGTCTAACAAAAGCCCTGCATGATGATATAATGCATTTGGTCTGTCATTGCCCCGTTCTGTCTCTCACAAGGAGCCCCAAGGTCAGGCAGACTCGACTACAGCCAGCGCCTCAGTGCTGTCACCCTATTCTTTGAGCCACTTCTGTAGCTGTATATTCAGTATCTCCAGATTGCTTTTTTATCAGCTGCTGACCTTGTACCCAAAAGTCTCAGGGAGCAGAGGATAGCAGTGGTAGATAATAATATATAAATCCTGTGCTTTATGCATTTGATGCTATATTTGGCTGAGACTCCAATAAATAACTATTATGAGAATCATTCCAGAGTGTTAACAATATAAAATAAACTGGTTTCTATCCATGTACTTATTTACAAAGAGGCAGATTTGAGACTGTTTGCCTTATGAAATTCAAAATGCTTCAGTTTAAGGTCCTTGAATGTTAATAACTTTGTAACAACAGAAACATCTTATTTTATTCTTATCTTTTCCTTTTTTAGAATTTTATTTATAATTTAGAATCACTCCCATTTCCCATCACAGTTTAAAGTATCTTCTCTCTCAGGATTTCCCATATATATGCATCATAAGCCATAAGTATATGAATTAGATTACTGGCAGTTGATAGGTTATGTAGCTGGTAGCCTATGGGATGCATTAAAGTAGTTGGAGAGTGCAGGGTTTTTGACTTCTTTCCACTTCTTCTGTGTCTGAGAACTTATCAGTGACCTACCAAAAGTCTGTTTCAGGTATCAATCTTCTGTCTGCTCTCTGTGAAGTAGATTTATCAGGGGTACATGGTAACAGCAGCTGAAGAGAGCCTATCAAACATCTTTCATTTTAGGCACCTATTTTATTCTGATTTTATCCTTCTTAAGCTAAGAGATAGAGCCATCCAAGGCTAGATCATCTTTTACTGGTTGCATGCCAAAGTAGGATTTATTTTCAACAATATTTCATCCTGCCAGTCTTTCCAGCCATTTCAGGCATTCTCTCTGCTCTCGTATTTATGAAACTATATATACAGCTTTCCTATGAGAAAGCAGCTGCTTGAAAACACTTGTGAATAACACACAAGCTGAGCTCCAAGTTCAAAACTGCCAGCCATGCAGAAAGTGTGCATAGTAGAGACTTGGGCCGAAGCGTTTATCATGCTGTCCAGGCATCTGTCAGCTACCATATATCAAGGCTTTCATTTGTCTTGTGCAGCTTCCTTCACCAAAGTAAAATATACATACACAGATTTGTGTACAGAGAACATAACAGAGCCCATGAAGGAGGATTGCTGAATGCTGAACTGAAATGTGTTCTGTGCAAATAAGCTGTGAGAAACAAGACAGACGGTTCTGGATGGCAGAAGTTTAAAACATTGGAGATTAGAGTATGAGAGAGACAGTTTAGTATTCCCAGTGCCTTGTTCCTGTGTCTGACAACTCTGGAAATACAGAGTGCCTGCCTGGTAGGGAATAATATTATGTATTAGAAAACATGTTTGGATAGAGAAAAGCTGTGATCCTTTTAGGGAAATATTTGCAAACCCTTCATGAAATTTGGACCATCAATATTGATCAGAATCCTGACCCAGGCAATACCAGAATTGTCCTGAACAGACAGTCGTGTGTTTCTCTTCACATGGCAGCTTCATGTGGGAGATGCAGACAGCTCAAGTACAGTGGCTTAAAACAGAAGAGAAGCTTACATGCTGAGCAGGGAGCAGGCAGAGAAGGATGATGTTGTGTCCAAGTCCTCCCAGCTGGTTCTTCTGGGTTGCTGGACCACCCCAGAGCTCTCCTCCACTCCCTTACTGGTGGGCAGGGGCAGCAGTGGGGGTTGCTGCTCTGTGGCAAGCTGTTTGCAGGGTTCATAAGGTGCCCTGGGCAGGATCAGCGTTGGGGACCAAGATTTCTGTGTAGCCTCATGAGTGCTGTGCCCCAGCAACAAGGGTGCTCAGGTGCCTGGTCAAAAACTGTTTGAAAGGGTAACTGATTTGATCACTTCACAGGTGATAATCTAGCATTGCTTTTAAACTACCTCTCAACAGATATTCTTTTGGGGTATTTTGTGCCTGCCTGTCTGCTGGGCAGGGTCCTGCATGCACAGGAGGTATTTCGGTAGGTACCAGCTGGACAAGCAGCATCCTGTTGCTCAAAGTCCAGCTTCTGCAGCAGCTATAAAGGAAAAAAAAATTAAAATCAAGGGACAAAAAAAATTTCTTGCACAAATCCTTTGCTTGAGAATAAGGGCAGTTAGCTGAGCTCTCCAGCATGGCACTGACAAGACGAGACAGCTGCCTTAGAGCCAGTATGTTCAAACATGCTGCCTTTATCCTGTTACATGAATCAAAACCAGCACACACCAGCTTTCATCTGGATTTCATTATTGTGATTTGTATCATAGAGACTGTTGTCTCACAGGAAGCAGCAGTATTCAGAGTTGGAGAGGAGGAGATCCTTATCAACAGGACAGAATTGACAAATCTCCATGTTTAAAAATAACCATACCTCTTTAGTGTTCTCAGTTTTAAGCTGTCTGCTTAGTCTCAAGCTTCTGAGCACTTTGCTTTAAATGAAATTTCTAAAAAGAGCTTTTCTCCTTCCATAGAGAATTTAGCTGAATTCTGGCAAACCTCCCACAGGCTGGAGCAGTCCCAGGTAAAACAAGTCAGTGCCTGCAGAGCAACCATTGGGGAAAGGTGCATCCCAGGGGGCTGCTGCTGCTGCATGGCAGAGCCCACGGCTCGCTCCTCCTCTGCAGAATGGCCCCCAGAGCCACCCTGACAGCTGAAACTTGCTGTCTGGAACAACTTCTCTGCAGCCCTTCAGCTGAGCCCAGAGGATGGACAGGACCTCCCTCCGCTGGTGTTCCCTTGCTGTTGAGAAGTGGTTTTTGTTGTGCACATAAGCAAAAGGAGAAAATAACCTGGAGAGAGCTAAAGGCAAATTAATTAAGATAAAACTCTGAGCTCTGTGTTAATGAAGAATAAAGAGTGGGCAGTTAGGTTTGTAGTGAAGCATGAAATCAGGTGTCAGGTAGCTTTGCACAGTAACACTGAGCTCACTCTTTGTAGGATTACCCAAGACAACCAAAAATATTGCTAGTAACTAAAATCACCTTTACATTTAATGGGATGTATCTGGTCAGTATCTCTTGGCTCTGTAAGCAAGAACAGCATGGACCCATGTTTCTATACCCTGAGTAGCAGACAGCAGTGGTCTAAATTAGATGTGGCTTGTTTTGGTGTCCTCTTGTAGCAGTTCTGAGAGGAAGCCTTTAATACATTAAACTCCCAGCGTATCTGTACGTTAGCAGCACCCAGCTTGCTGATGATCCTTTGGCAACAATACCAAGGAGTAGGCAGTCAGGCTGCAACATTCCAGGGAAAGAAAGGAAAAGGGATAGTTGTTAAGATCTTAGTTCTTCTGCTTTAGAGGTCTGAGCCCTGCCAGGTGAGATAAAGCATGTGAGAAGCTGTCTGCAGTGAAGAGCCACAGCTGCACAGTGCATAAATGCATCCTTCCAGCCTCAGCAGGGTTGAAACCAAGAAGGCGCACACATTCCATTGAAGGCTTTCCCACTGATCCCAGGTAGGGCAAGGCTTCTCCTCCGTCTTTTCCTCTCTTCTTTTATTCAAGTGTGGCAGCACATTGCCTGCTTCACCATCAAGGCAGCTTATGAATTTTTAACCTCAGGGGCACTGCACTGTCTGCCTGAACCTGCAGTCAGACTCATCCTGAGTCTTCAGGGAACATGCAGGGAAGCAGGTGTGGCTGAAGAGTGTTGATATGGCAGAATGACCCATGTTTTAAAACGTGTGCATGACCATAGCAACACCCCATGACAAAAACTTGGCTTTTTCCTCTCTATTATGTTTGCCACAAATACTGCTGGGCGCTATTCAGGGGAAACACATGCTTTGCTCTGTTTTAAATTCCTAATAATTCAGTACTATATCTCCTAAATAAAGGGCAGGAAAAATTAGGTGTGTTTTACTCTCCTTCATGCTATTTTGGATACAGAGAACAACATGATTGGATAAAGGGAATTGTCTGCTTTCTTTCTAGAGCTGTTGCATTTTGTATTCCCCAAGCCCTTCCATATATTATTTTAATGATAGAAAAAAAGCCTGAAAGCATGTTCAGTCAGTCTTTTTGGCTGATTTCAATTCCCATGAGGATATATAACAGCAGAGTTCCACCTTCTGTAAAGGCATAATATGCAGCAAGGGTTTTGCATGCCTCTTTCCACCTCTTGTTGTTTGGTGTTAACAGCGCTTTGCAATAATACAGATTAATCAAAACCAGAAATCAGAAAGGAAATACTATTTTATGAGCAGGAGAATGCACTGCACCATCCACTGCTGCTCTCTTACATGCTTGAAGCTGGCAGGGAGCTGGATGCCTGGGGACCAGGCCGCCCCCCAGGTGCCCAAGCTGGCACTCCTCTCCACTTGTGTCCAATGGGAAGATCTGCCAAAGGCTGGAAGACAATTGACATTCCCAAAATAAAAGTTGGTTTGTTGTTGAACTGATAGATTTTGGCCAGGTGAATGGTGACAGAGGATTTGGAAAAATGCTACGTGAACAAAGACTAGGGGAACAAGAAAAGTGCTGGGCACCCACAGATGCAGGTGCTATGTTGGCCAGGAGAACCTTCTGCAACTTGGGGAGATTCCTTAGGAAGAGGAATCTCAAAGGAAACAGACTCTCCACTCTGACTCTTTTGTCCATTTACTGCCTAACTTACCATAGCATACTGCCTTCCACTCTAGTGAGTGACCTGCCATATAAACTGGTTACTTATTTTGTCATAAATGTATGCTACAGCAGTCAAGCTGTTTGTACTAGTGTTTTTTTTAAAGAATCAATTTGAGAGAAACTCACAGTGGGTCTCAGAACCACATGGAGGTATGCACCAAAATCTGGTCATCATATCAGTTATTGTGATGAATTTTTTTTATCTTACAAGACTTCTCAGGTGCGTTTCATCCAGCCACATTTATCTTAAACTCACTCGTAGCAATACATGGAGGATGCTAATGAGGTATGTATTGTTCAAGGCTTGTGCTGAATAGGTCACTTGTTTTATCAGTCACAAATAAATAGTTGTCTTTAGTTCAGACTTAGTTTTCCTGTCTGCTGAAAGCATTGGGACTGACTGGCACTTGTTTGGTGTTCCTTGTTTCTGGGAGTCAAGTGATCTTCTTTGTTACAAACTAAAAGAGTAATTCTCTTTTGACATGTGTTACAGACCACGGTCATAGATTACGTGAAGCCATCAGATCTCAAGAAGGACATGAATGAGACATTTAAGGAGAAGTTCCCTCACATCAAGCTAACCCTCAGTAAAATAAGAAGGTACGTTGCGAAGCTAGCTCAATAAGGCTGCAACGTGATGCAGCTGCCTCACATGTCAGTGCAATTCCTACTGTACATGAGGGGAAGCACAGCACTGATTGATCTTCCAGGAGCAGTGAGGTGCAGAGTAAGTCAGATGATTGGTTTGATTACTGGGATGAGTAAACAGGATAGAGGAATGTGCAGACACGCATTGGTCAGGTGTCAAGCACAGCATCTAATGGGATGAGGTTGAGAGCTGGGCATGCACTGTATTAAAATACCCAGAAGAATAACACAACAGAGTCTCTAAGCTCATGGCACTTGGCTTAAAAAGAGACTGAGGAAAGAGAAGTGCTGACTTTTGACAGAAGCTAGAAGAGTAGTTTGCTTCACAGCAAAGTTGTAATATTCCATCTCTATTTCTGGTGCAGCAGGCTAACATATTGCTTCACTGAAGTAATGATAATTTCATTTGACCCTAGTGGCCAAAAGGACACTGAGCCACACTGCTCTATAACCAGACAGTGCTGCAGTACATGGACAGAACTGTCAGTTTGGATTTGACCAACCATAACCAGCAGCAAAAGCTGCATACAGAGCACCAGTAATCAAAATGTTGTTACTAAACAAATGGTATCCAGCATAGGATCTCTGATAAAATATTGTTGCTAAAATTGTCAGAGCTTTTTTTGGTTGCCTTTATAGTTTGACACAACTGTCTGTTGGAGGCAGTGAGGGGGAAGTGATGTAAAAATGTGCCATGAAATGTGCCCCCAAAACAGCATAAAGATATCTGCCCAGTAAATTATGTTTTCCTTTCCATTTGACTAAGCAGGATCTGCTTAGTCAAATGGAAAAGAAACAGGAAACAGTCAAAAGGATCATGCTTTCAGAGATCTGAAAGCATGGCTCTTAGGGTGAAATGAGAAATGCTTTAAAACTCTCAGACAAGTGGTCTTCTCTGATCTCTTTACTCAGCTTGAAGAGAGAAATGCGCAAGCTTGCTCAAGAAGAATGTGGTTTTGAAGAGCCCACAGTGGCCATGGCCTTTGTCTACTTTGAGAAGCTCGCTCTCAAGGGGAAGCTGAACAAGCAGAATAGAAAGCTTTGTGCTGGAGCTTGTGTTCTTTTAGCAGCCAAAATTGGCAGTGACCTCAGAAAACATGAAGTCAAGCATCTTATAGATGTACGTATCCATAGGACTCCAGTGTTCCATCTACATGAAGTGCCAGTGTGTGGTCTGTGCAAGCCTGTTTGTCAGTGCACATGCTCTCATTTAGGCTTCCAGCTGTACAGCCAGCTAAATATCTCTTTTTGTTACACATTTTTGTGGAAGTAGTAGTGATCAATGTCCCTGCAGAGGTGTGGGAAGCTTGTTTGATTGCGTAGAAGGCCCTAGTGTCAGAGACTCTGAGGTTTGAGTTGTATCTGACCATTATTCTGTCAATACAAGGCAACAGGTGAACCCTCAGGAAATCAATTTTGCTTTTAATTATGCTTTAATTATGTCATTAATTATATATGTTAATTAATTATATTTAAAATAATTTTCAAGAGTGTCAGTAAGGATTCTCCTTTGGGAGTTAAATGCTGATACTAATTTCAGATGGAGTCCAATAGACATTTGTATTTCTTTTATGAAGTTCAGCTTTTGGGCAAGAAAACCTAGGGAAGTGTTCCCCTTAGAACAGCTCACTCCAGATGTTTTTTGTAGAGTAAGGTGTTTGGTCTTCTACCCGTTTCACATGAAAAAGGTAAAATGGGGGTGTTATGCCATAATCCTCTGCAAGCACCAAGGTACCAATCTGATTTAATGCTACAGAAAGTTAGGCTGGTGTCTTGGTATGTGGCTACAACCAGCTCACTCAATGGAAGAGACATGGGATCGTGGATGGAGGGCAGGACTGGACTCATGCCCTCCTCCCACAGTCACAGCTGAGTTGACAGTCAGTTTGTTAGAAACCCCTCTGAATAATCACAAAAAAAAATCAGACAAGTGGGAATTCGAAGATCTGGCCTCTCTTGCTATCTTTAAGTGTTGGTCCATCCATAAGACATTGAACTTTGCAGTAGACCCAGTGGGCAGAGAAGTAGCAAGCCGGGAAGATCCTAAGAGGAGGATGAGGGGGAAAATATCCCTGAGCAACTGGTTGCCTACTTGTAGCATTCAAATCCAGTGAAAACAGCAGAGCATATAGGAGGTTTAGTACATTACAGCACAAAAACAACTATAAAACCTATCTCATCCCCTGAGGATAGCAGTTTCTATTACTCACTTCTTATGACATCTTCTGCCTCTGAAGTATTAAGATCAAATTGTGGCAAAATAATTTCCCCAACAGGGCATTATAGCACAGTCTAATGCTGAAAGGAAAACTAGTGATTTCAAGCAGTGCAGGAAATTTGTGGACAATTACAAGATGCATGTCTTCCATTACACAAGTGATTGTGATGTTTGCATGAAGCCAGGAATTTCCTGTTGCTGCAGTGGTAATCACTGTGATCGTTACAAGATGTGTCTTCTCACAATGGAATGAGTGAAGTGACGAATGTGTCAGAAATAGCATGGCTGGCTGAGCTCTGTGAGTTCACCTTCACAGTAAGGATTCAGTACATCCAGTTCACACAGCTCTGATTTCCTAAGAGCCATACAAGTCAGTCAGGACAGAAGTTTAATGACAGCAGCACACGTGTTTTGAATAATGTCTTTTGTGGGAGAGCTCTAGAAAGGCCAACCCTCATTCCATTTTTGTTAATATGTATTCTTTTCCCCCGGGCTGTGGTACAGAAACTGGAAGAGAAGTTCCGGCTGAACAGGCGAGAGCTGATCGCCTTTGAATTCCCGGTGTTGGTGGCCTTGGAGTTTGCTCTCCACCTTCCTGAGCACGAAGTGATGCCGCACTACAGACGCCTGGTGCAGAACTCCTAGCGCTGGCTGCCCTGCGGGGAAGGGGCTCCTGACTGTTCCCACTTGGCTCTCCTGAGCCACAGTTACTACTGGAAATGCAAAATCAGACTCCTAACACTTCACTCTCTCCCCCCTCCACCCCCGCCCCAAAACAGTTTTTCTGGCTACAGGAAATACTGCATCGACTCTTGGCTTTGACGAATTTATGTATCATTACTTTCTCAAAGCAGGTGAAGACTGAGCTGTTGGTAAATAGTCCACATGCTGAAACTGGGTGGCAACTGACCCTACCTGTAGGGACTACAGCTATAAAAGTAGGCAAAAATTAGAAGGGCAGCCTCCATGACCACCCCTCTCTCCATCACACAAACCCTGGAAGCCCACTGAGTGCATTCTCGTAGCGCTTTTTCTACAGACCTGCTGCAAATTTCAAGAGGACTTCTTAAAGTGAAAAAGCTTTTAAAGAAGATATCTTCACTGTGTCAAAAAGAATGTGCCAATCTATTTTTGTATCAGCAATTGAAAGTGCACTTTTTCCTGTGGGGTATTTGTGTGTGTATCCGTGTGTGTGTGCGTGTGCGACAGCGAACTGATCTCAGTCCAGGTGGTTGGCTTAGCTGTTTCCAAGTGTATCAGTTACTGATGGTGAAGATCAAGGTGACCTTACACATTTACTTCTTGAAAAAACGTAACTACTGGAAAAGTGGTAAATGGGATCTTTTTGGACGCTTGGGTTTTTTTATTCTCTGATCTTTCCAACATTGTACCTTTGAAAGGATTACACTACTACTACTACTGCGAGAGAAGGATCAGCAACTGACCTTAAGTTTTCAGCCATGTTTGTGGTAAAGATGAAAGCATTAGTATAAGATTTCCATGTCATGTTTTTTAAAAATATCTTGTGTTAAGCCACATGCATATTTTTAACCTTCGCACTTTTCCCACTGTGGAGATGGTTAGACTTGCACTCTGTAGTGTTGTATTTCTGTGCTCTATGTTAGAGTGCATAATAAGCACATTTATTGTGCTCTATCTTAAAACAGTGTTTTATTAAAAAAAAAAAAAGAGTAGGGCTCAGCAGTATAACGGGTGTCTTAAGGCTCCAACAGCAGGGGCATCAGACATTATAGTTTTGAGGTTTTAATTAGGATTGACTGTGCAAAACCTAAAATCTGTGCCCATTGAGATTCAGTTCCTTTAGATATTGTAGTACTGGAGTTTTATGGTAAAACTTCTTGCAGCTTCCCTGGTTCTGACTGGACACCCAGAAAGCTTAAAGGCTTTATCTAAGCTCCTGATGCTATATCCACACTAAGCTAATGCCATGCTGATGGACATTGTTCAATTGCTGTTACCATGTGGGATTCCACCCCTGTCCAATCTTCCCCTGTGCTGGTTCACTTAACAAGCCTTGCCCTCAACGTGCCCCACATGGATCACTGCTAGCGTCAAGTTATTACATTTGTGGTAATTATAAAAGAAATAATAATCTCAACTATGAGATTTCAGCTGAAGCCTTACCTCTCTTAAGTTTGGGAGTGCTTGCTCAGAGTATGGAAAGGGCCTGTGAGCGGAACGTAGAGAAGTGGGACATACCAGAGGATGCAAACACACTAATGCTTACTTTCCTTCATTCTTCCTTTAATCAGTTTTATTATTTCCTTCAGTTAGGCCAGGAAACATCCAGTTTCTTTACCAGCTTTGACTCCTTTTAATTCTAGTATGAAAAAAGGCTGCATATAATTGCTCTACAGGATCTGGAAAGGTTACACGTTGGGACAAATGTGAATTTGTTTGATGCTGTTGCTCTCCCCCGATTCTGAAGGGGAGAGTGACTATGCTAGCTTACAGTTATTATTAATACTTAACTGATTACTGATATAGATACATTCCAACAGGATTGGGGAGGAGGGGATGAAGAGAAAAGTGTGTGCACTTAAACCTTCCCAGTGTAACGTCCCATGTCGCTGCAACCCACGCATCACTCAGTCAGCTGCAATGTGAAGGGAGGGGAGCCCTTGACTCTTACTCCCTCCTCCTCTTCCTCCTGGCCCCCACACAGCCAAGGAACAGTGGAGCCAAGAGCCTGGAGCTCACCTGGAGCATCTGGCTGCCTTGCTGGTTTTGTCATCCAAAAAGGCAGTGGGTGTAGTGTGGACCTATGATCCAAAACAGTCTGTGCGTCAGCTAGGAGGACTTCCACCCTTGGCTGTATCCCTTTCCACCCAAATTGTGTATATACATTGAAAATTTGTTTCTGATTGCAGAGATCTGTTTCTAATAGCGACCACTCAAGGCTAAGCAGAAGCTTTACCTTTCCACAAAGGCTTCTACCTTTTGCTTTTGAGCCTGTTTTTTTCTTATATTGCGTTATAGCATTGCAGGGGAAAAGCAAATTGTGATTGCAAGATGCAGACTAAAGAATGACAGTCTTACAGTAGTCTTTAGAGATGCTATTGAATCAAGCTGTCACATCTTTTGCCTTCTGTGCTGCTACCCAACCCTGATCTACAGTTTACACAGATTTCTGGGATGAAATCTGATTGCTGGAGACTTTCTGCTTTTCATTGTTGCCACTGTTGTTTTGAGGGTGGAAAAGGGTTTCAGAGTGATGTTCAGTTACAGTTTGAATGTGGAATAAACACTTAAGATGGTGATGATGTTGCACTGTTCACTTAGGAACATATATAAAGCCATATGTTGCTAGATCTCAGAGCACAAAGCTTGGTCAGTACAATTATGATTAGGACAATGGGCAGGATTTGCCCCCCTTTTTTGCCCAACCCTGGGAAAATTCAGGCTGAAGAGGTAGAGAATATCTGTACCAAACAAAAACCATGTTGATTATTTTCCTTTGTCTTATGTTGCAATGAGTGTTGATTTACAAATGATTTTAGGTTCAACTTTAAGTAGTTTGGGAAAATAATCCATTCCATATAACTTGTTCTGTTTTGAAATTATATACCATACACTCTACCATGCAGAGTTTCTTCCTTTTCTAAAAAAAATGAATAAAAGTTTTAAAAAAATGGGAAAACATGGACTCTTTTCTACCAGTGACAATATGTTAAATTATTCTGCTCTCATCTGTATGTGAAAATGGGTTTGGTTTTGTCTCCCCTGGGACACACAGCTGCTTATTAATAAGCTGGTGGTGGGATTGCCAAAGGACCCTAGCCATCTCCTGGTGTTCAGCTCCCTGCAGAGCCCTCATTTCAAGCATTTTCTCTCCATTCAAGATCATAACCTGGAACTGCCAAAAGCAGGGTCTCTTGAGTCCCAGCTGTTGGTATGCCAGTGGACGAGGCACAGGCAGCCCATCTCATGACTCTTGTTCACAGGAGAATTTGGAATGTGGAATTTGGTTTTGTCCAGGTGGTGGTAAAGTTTACAACCAGCCCATGTGCCAGTTGTAGTTTACAAGCAGCTGCTTCCTCTTTGGAGGCTGAAGGTTGTGTTTTGGAGATTCATGTGTTGCACACCCAAGTGGTCACCATGTGTTTTCATTCAAACTATATTTTTTACACCTATGACACCCTCTAAATCCAATGCCTATCTAGGTGGTCTACCAAACACTCCCATTTACTTGTATTTTCCTTCTATATTAATAAAGTTACAGGAAAGATTTGCCTCCCTACCTTTACCCATCACTCCAGAAACCCACAACTTTAAATCATATTTGTGACAATACAAGTATTCCCATGATTTACACAGACTTCAGAACATGCAAACATACAGAAAAATACTTGGCAATGATTTTCCTAAACTACTTACTAACATGCAATGGCTTATTTGGGATAGTTTGTAACATATGTAAATGACACAACTTCAGCTAATTGCTCCAGCCTCCTAAAATATAGAGCATGAGACTTGTGTGGAAGCAGTGAGGAGTGGTTTGCTAAGAGATGATTGCACCTTCCCACGATGCTAAAGGATTTTGGCACCAGGTCCCACAATAAACATGTAAAAGTATACAAACAAGGTAAAAGTAGTTGAGCGAGGTGAGAGACTGAGCAATCAGAGTAACAATGCCAACATCACTGGCTGAGACTGAAATCTGTCCCAGGTTGCACCTTTGGGAATGGAGGAGAGTGTGGGAAGCAGATTTGAACTTAATTTGTTCATCTCCCACTATAAAGTCTGTACTGAAGAGGGAGAAAAAAAGAGGGAAAAAACCGTCATGTCCATCCTTTCACAGATGTATGCAAAGCAAAGAGGCCTTTGCAAAATCCTAAACTGTGATGCTTCCCACTGACATCCTGTGAACCTATAACAGCCAGAGACCCCCACCTGAGCCTGGAACCTGATGGTCCAGATTGAGCTCAGAGGAAAGCTCTTCGGTCCCTGAAAAAAACCAACAAACATACACCCTGCCCAGGCCCCAGCAGCAAATACCAGGGCCAACAGAGAGGTAGGAGAAGCAGAGCTTATAGCATGGTACTGGGGAAGAGTCAGAAAACTGTGATCCTGGAAAACGGCCTGCACATCTTCAAAGCAAAGCAGGGGTGGACCAAGAAGTTGCTGCTGACTTGAGCAGCAAACACTAAATATTGGCTGCTATCATAAATTGCCCTTTCTACACATTCATCTAGCTTGTCCTACACTCCTTTCCATAATCTTGCTAAACATCATCTTAAGCCAGCTAGGACCCTTGGCCCTGTTATACTGCTTAGACAAATGCTCCAGGTCTTAATTTTTCAAACCTGAAGAAGTGTTCCAGTTTGCAGTCAGATTTCATTGGTGACCAAGTTATACCTTTCTGAATTTATGTTAGCATTTCATCTAACTTGAAACTGAAATCTTTCCCCTAAGTGAACTCTGGGGTGTGGTGCTCCTTAGCAGCAATCCTTAACAAAGTTCTGGAATTCACTTAAGCAAGACACTAAAAGGAGAAAGTAGAGGCAAGAAAACCAATCCTCTCCCAGAGGCTTCCAAGTGTAGCAAAGTGTTGTCTTGGTTAACATCAATGGGTACCAGGGAAGAAGCTGTGCAAGTCAGGTTTTCAGAAACACTGACACAAGACCTAAACTTCCTTCATTTTCAATGCAGTGGCATCCATGAGCAAGCCTTTATACCCTTCTATCCCTTCTTGTACCTAAAGGCCAAGTTTCCCTCTTCTCCATTACTTCCCTTTACCAACAGCTGGAGGGATTTTACTCTTTAGAGTTAACTGGGATTTTTTAAGGATGAAGAGGCAGAAGGGTTATAAACCAGTATTAAATCACCCGTGTTCAAAAACAGACTGGTTTACCAGGAATGGATTCTGTTCATTGATTTAGGAGAGGAATGTTGGGATTTTCTCTTAGACAGAGCTTTAGCTAAACTTTTCTTTAGGCTGAAGCCTTCCAGCAAGGAAGGGTTTGGAGACATCCAGACTAACTTAAGCCACCTGTTCTTCCCCTGTTGCTGTACCATTTGTGTTGCCCACAGGGCTGAACCGTGCTGGGTTTTTACAAAGGACAAACGTAGTGTGTCGCAGCACAAAAATGACAGGCACAACATCAGCTTTTAATCTCCCACACCAGAAGACTAAAAGAACCCTGTTCTGGTCCCTAGATTTCTTCCCATCTGTTTGTGTATCAGGAATCCCTGGGAGTGCACAGGTCCAGCTCTTTCTCCTTATCTCACACTTATCGAATCATCACATACATCCATATTAAAATAAAAAGGAGATAAGATGGCAAATCTCAACGTATTTATAGAGTGCTAAGAAAGGTGCAAGCTTACCAATAAGTAAGCACAAGACTTTTGTGCTGGTTCATTCCCTTCTTGCAAGGAATACTTGTGGCAGTCACTGGCTGGGGAAGCAGCACACTGGTGACGGCCTCCCCCAGCCCTTCACAATTCAACATGCTCTTAACTAAACAGCCACTCTGGGTGGGGAGGGAAGATAAAGCCAGGAATAGATTCAGAAGAATTGCAGAGCTGAACAGTCTTGACAGGCTGCGTGAGGGAAGGAGGAATGGCTTGCAAAATTATAAATATGTGGAGAACAACAGGAGGCTGTGGTTTCCAGTGGTATTTTTTGTCGGCAAGCAAAGAAGCAGGAATGTTGGGGTGGGATTTTTGTTTAAAAAGGTAAAAAACCTAACGAAGAACCACTTGCCAGCACACCCATAACCACAAGCCTGAACCCCAGACACCTTCTTCACGTTGCCCTGCATCTGTGATTGAGAACATGGCCTGTGAAGCAGTTAACACTTGTCAATCAAACTGCCTCATGCAGTCCTTTTTAATTGGGAAAAATGCAGTTCTGTCCTCAGTATAGGGCAAGAGCACAGGGTTGGTGGACCTGGTTCCCACCTGGATACATTGGCTGCCTCTAAGTTGCATGCTGGGATGAGACCTGGCTCTGCACCCACCCACATCCATTCAGCTTCCCTTGAAAAGGAACCCACAGCACTGATGAGAAGGGAAGAAAGAGATCATCACTACAATTGTCCATGTGAACATCCCTAGAAGAAAAGGAAGAAGAAAGGAGAACTGAAGCAGTGACTCCCCACTTATCATCACTATCATTATTGTCCCCATCATCTTCATCTCTTAAAAGTGTGTCTCTCTTCTCCCACCAGCTCTGAGAGGACTAAGAGGGTGCTGAATGAACAGCATGACTGAAATGCAAGAATTAGTGGCCTTCCTTCTGCCTTCAAGATCTAAAGTGAGCTATTTGAAGAGGGTTTAGTCTGAGCTCTGGCCTCCCACCATGCAACCCAGGCACTGACTGCACTGGGGCTCCTCATGGAACATGAGTATTTCAGCAAAACATCAAAGCCCAGATTCACACATTTGATGTGGACAAAGTCCAACACATTTCCAAACATCAGTAGGTTGTGACAAAGTCAGTTTCTTCTAGTTGTGAACATTTTTTCTAGTCAAAGCTAGTCTAACTCCAGTTTAATAAGCAACCCCAAGGCATTTACATAATTTACATGCAGATCTTCCAAAAGCACAGCATGTTTTCAAAAGCTCAATATTTAATGCCTTCTTCCAGAGCAACATCCTCCCGCAAGCAGCAGAGACTATGGTATCAATATCTGGAGTGTTTCCATGGGCCAAGGTGACAGCGCACAAAAAACCAACACCAGAACTGCAAAGTGTTTATCTCCCACTACAGCCCAAGAGGTTCAGTAATGTTTTCTGAACACAAGACTCTGCAAGCTGCCATCTGCCTACTAGGGCTGCCTGTATATCTGTATAGAATGGAGGTGAATTAAGACAACAACCTGCATAGAAGAAAACAAAGAAAAAGATTTTTTTTTTTTTTTAAATTTTTTTTTTTGTCTAGTATATAACCTTTCATTTCCTCAAACCTGAGAAATATGCCAAGCCAGACCTGCATCAGTCAGTGGAGCATAGAAGGCATTGCATTCAGATGTACTTTCTAAGGAACACTTTTCAGACCAGAGTTTAAATTATGGATCATGCAGATGTATTAAGAACTAGATCCCATTTCCTCTTTTATTCCTTGCTATGTGCTCTTCTCTTGACTGCTGCTGTTTAGGCATCTTATTTTCCTTTTTCCCCCCTCTTTTTGTTCACCTTTTATTATTTCAATAAGCACAAAGATAAACAGAAAGAAGCTGATGCAGTGCTGGGAGTTGGGTCCAGCTGACTCTTTCACATGGTGCATCCGGAGCTGCAGACTCCACCCTTTGTCTGATTTATTTTAAAAGCCTGCTGTGTCCATTAATGGAAAATTGGACCCTGTTCAGGCTGTGATGGTGTCCATGGACAGGAAAATGGAAAGTTTCAGATTAAAGCTGCAGGAAACCAGGAAGAAAAATATCTGGAGAATTTAATTGATGGTGGCAGTAGAATAATTGCAGACAAATATTAAAGAAATTACAGTCTCTGACTTAAAGCAGATCCTTGGGTCACAAGGAGGGGAGAACAAACGTGTACAAGTCCACAGGGCTGCAAAATTAAGATATTCCTCACCAGCCGGAAGTTCAAACATTTTGCAAAACTGAACACATAGGATAGAACCATTATCACTGGGATGTTACATTTGCTAACCATCCAAGTTATTCACCTCTTAAAGATGTGAGACATATCTGATGACACCCATCTGATTTGAGAAAGTGGTAGGAATCTTGGAGACATTCTGCAGTTTCATGAGAATAAACAGCTTAGAGGAGTCACCTTTACTGAAAAGCTGATCAGACATTGGAGAAGCCCATCAAGGCACATGTAGAACAATCTACACCTGGGTTGCTGCTGTCCATGGAGCAGAAGACAGTGAATCAGTGAAGAGACTTTTCAAACCCCAACCAAGCTTAAAGCCTAGCAATGGGATTCCTAGGGGGAAAAACAAATACATTAAAAGCTGCAAAACCAAGCAGAATTGCAGCTTTTAAACCCACTGACTGATATAATAACAATATTGTCCTCATATGATTTTTTTTTTTTGCAGTTAACAGTGTAGCAATAAAGTAAAAGTATCATTGCAATTATGGGTATTTATATAAGACTACTACAGAATATAGGAGAGGATGAAACTAGTATGATGAAACAGAAACTTAATGCGTTCTACAACCACCCCCCACCCACCTGCCCGAATTCTAAAACCTTAAAGAATGCTCTAGCTCAGCCATGGTCTTGCTGTATTGTTTGTTTTTAAACTGTTACATGGAAAATGATGATAGAATTCTATAGCAGGAACATATTTTTGGAGTGGTCAAAAATATTTCGGGCTACTTGGTACCTTCCTATTAAGGCAAGAGAACCAAATCTCCAGCCCATGAAAGAATTTGTCATGAAGTGAGTTCATTAAGTCTCTCAGAGAGACCAACATGATTAAGAGCATGTTCCATTCTCTCCTTTCCCTAAGAAACACAAACACTTGCAAAACCTTTCCAGTCTTTTGTATTAAATGATTGCATGGACTGGAGGTGGTGCAACATAATATTCCATTATTCTCCTCCTGCTAGCTGAAGTCACAGCCTAAGACATTCCCATCAGCGCAGCCATCTGTTTACAGGAGCCGTATCTAGCCTGAAGCCCATACAAAGTGAAGAGAGGAACATGATTGATACAGTAGATTTAATTTGCATCAGTTTCAAAGATTTGGCTTATTAGCTCACAGTGCAGAACATGGTACTAGACCCAAGTTATATTAGTCTAAAAAACTCTCCCTGTTTTCCCATGATCTGCTGGAGTCTCAGATGCTGGCAGCAAGAGGCTACACAGCCATCTCAGCTGTTTTCCACTGTATATACCCCTTGAAAACTGACTTTCTATAGTTTCATTTGAACCAGAATGTTGCTTTTGTGTTATGTTTTCAGAAACAAGAAGAGTGAAAAAACATGAGAGGGATTTTGAAAAGACAGGGGAAGTTATTCTATAGCTTTTACACATTTCTGTAACAGGAGGTTAAGGGTTCCTCTGTCAAAATTTTCAGTGGTGCTGCCTTTGCAATTCAGCATTTGCTCTGGTGAGCTACACTGCTTCCAAACATTTCTGAATCACAGAGGGTTTGTTTTATGGGTTTGTTTGTTTGTTTTAACCCAAAGGAAAACACTATAGTTGAGTTTTTTCCATCTGAGAGACTGTGGTAAGCAACTTACCCATACAGACGGTTATTCACAACAGGAGCCATTCAATTCTTTGCTCAGCAATTTTAATATTCCCCTTTGAATACAGCTGAACCACATGAAATTCTGTTGTGTAAGGCTCTCCTTCGAAGTAGAGATTTATTTTCTTTGGTAACAGCTCATCAAGTCTTGAGGCTACAGCCATCTGTGTTAGTCTCTGCACAGTCTGTTCTTATTCATCATCAATAATAAGACCAAGAAGCACCCATGCTGAAGACAGTATGAACAGACAACTATAATAAAGAAATAAAAGCTGCCTTGCTGAAATTTTTAGCTTCTGTGTCTATCCTACATCCTAATTCTTTGACCATAACTGGAGACATTAAATGAGGGAAAACAACTAACTTCACCCAAAAGGAACATAACATTTGAAAGAAAGTTCAACTATGTTTTCTGAGTGGCCAATATGGGAGTGATTTGCAGATCTCAGGCTTTGGCAGCAGAAAGGAGAAGATAAGAACTTGGATGCTGTTTGCTTCTGCCTGCTGAAATTTATTGTGTCTCTTACACTACAGCTATGGGGATGTTCTCTACTAACTGCTGATCCTTCCTGCACAAGTAGACTGGATTGTTCAAGTGCTGGCAGGTGAGTCCAGGGCAATGAATGCCTGCAGACTCACATAATAGCAGTACCTCCAGCTTGATCTCCACTGACACTGAAATGGGGTTGTCACTTCTGTTGTTCAGCTTAAATGGAGAAACTCACAGTAAGGGCTGATCATGCTGAGCATCCTTGGCAACATGCTGATAATCTTTTTCCTGGCATTGGACTGCCCACAGAGTTGCAGATTTATGGGCATGAAGGATCTCAATTAAAATTTCTTCTGTCTGCCCAAACCTGAAGGAACTTAATTTGCTAACTTATGAACTTGTGGTGGTAATTGGCACAGGGACCTCTTCCCTGAGAAAGCAAAGAATAGACCAATTTCTCGGTGATCAGTAAGAGAGAAGTGACTCCTTAAGAGATGTTTTCTAGGCTTGAAGTCAAGCTCATCCCTCGGTGTCACAGAAGATATGTGACAGAGAAACAGCAAAAATCCTTTTTGGTTCCTGTCTCTAGCCAGGACTAGAGGGGATGATTAGCCAGACTAGCTTGGGCTCCACAGCTTTCAAAGGAAGGTCTGAGAAATATTTGCCTCAAGGCATTTCCCACTCCAGTCAATGAATGCTTTCTGCTTTTGCGATGTGTGCTAATTACAGCCACAGAGTCCTTACAGTCCTTATGTGGACATCTGTAAATCTCCAAAACATTTCTGCTTAACAACAACTTCATGCCTGAAACACAGTCCATTTAGTGGAAACTCCAACCCTCTTGTTAGTCTAACTGGTTATCAGTGATACTTCTTCTGCCCTTATTCATGGCAAACAGCATTCCCAGCTCTCCACTCTTCCTTTCCATCTTCATTGCCTAATGACCCAGTTTCAATCTGAATAACCATTTCCTCCAAACAACATCAACCCATCTCCTTATCAGTTTCTAAAGGGTTGTGCTGGTTGTTTTATCCAGCCAGCTTGCTCCAGGCAGATGCTGTTCTTACACCGTATCACAAGGCACTGGTTGCCTGCACCTCCAGCATAAACAAACTTGCTGGTGCACCAGCTTTCCCCATCAACAGTGGTAGAGAAATCTGAAGTTTAAGTGTAAACAGGGATCAAACTCCTACAGGAAAATGTGCCTGGCCTTTGATTCCCAAACTGTACTGGTCCTCAAGTACTTGAACTAATGTGAGCCTTAGGGTAGAGCAACCACTTCTTCACCAGCCTCACCTGTGAATGTGCAAGTTTTCCTCCTGTTTGCCTGGAGTCATGAAAGGTACAGGGCTGCTGATGGCAAACAGGAAGCAGAAAAGCTTGAGCAGTCACAGGGTGTCCCACAGTCACATCTGTGAGTGCAGTTATGGGATTTCACCCATTGCCTGGCAGGGGCACAGGGAGAGAATCACACTCATTTCATTATATTCTTCTATATACAGCCTTCTCCATAGAGGCAGCAAGTTCACAGCTGAACAAGTCCTGAGCTATATGTTTTCAAATCTTAATGACAGAACAAAAGAAAAAATGTACTAATCATGGTCCCAGTGTGGCTTTCAATACCATCAAATGTGGCTTTGTATACCATCAGATCAAGAATTTATCATGCCAGCTGGCTACTCCCACCTACTCTGGAAGCCAAGACAACTATTAAAAGGTACAAGAGTAGTGTGACTCCTTCCCATCACAGATACTAAAGAGGAGGTAGACTCCCCATTTTGGTGTTCAAGAAGAGAGCACAACTTTTTTTGCCAGCATTATTACAAAATCCAGTCCATTTTCTAGAAGAAATCAAGGCTTACACAATGGCACTTCAGTTAAAAAAACGGTTAACCTTCTCAAACCAGGCAAATAATATGGAAATAGTTACACAACCTTTACTGACTCCTCTAATTCCTTTTTGGGACTAAACAGACACGTATTTGTAATACACCCCAATTAAAAAAAAGCAAAACAACAAGCCCACAAAGAAAAACCCCATCCCCCATCTCCCCAAACTTATGAATAAGAAACACATTTTCAGAAGTAAATCTCATCCTATTTTATCTCCTTGTACAAAAGTATTTCAGCTTCAGTTTTCTTCAGTCCTGCCCCCAATCTCCTTCCCCTCACCCACGCCTTCTTTTCAAACCAAATGAGCCTGTCCCTGTGTCTATCCTCTGGAACAGGATTAAAGTTTCACACTGAGCCTGTTGCCTGGTTCACAGTAGCAGATGATCTGTTTGAAAGCTGTTCATTCAGCTCTGGGCAAGGCAAATTTGCCATGGAGTTTTCTTTAACCCACCATCTCCTTTAGCTTACAGGAGCTGGAGGAAACCTTTCCTCAGAACTCAGTACAGCTCCCAGCAACTAACTTTTCTACAATACTTAATAAAGCATCCTTTTCAAAGCATGTGCTATGCTGACATCACATTTCTTGAATTCTTTAGATCCCCTTGTTTGAGAGTGGAAAACAAGCACACACACACACGTATATATATATACATATATACTCATCCACCAACTCAGACATAGGTGTTACAAAGAGTAATGATAAATCAGAATTCTATCCCTTACCAAATATTTTAACAGGTCCAGTGCTTTTATTTTTAAAATAATTTTAAAGGTTTTCCTATTGCTTTTTGCTAAAATCACTTGCTGTGCAGCTCCTGTTGAAAGACTGGCATAGCTTCTCAGCCAACACAATAAGCAATTAGCAATAAGCAACAACAGATTCACTTCAGTGTTAAGTATCAGGTTCATTTAATTCATTTAATAGCATTTTCTGCTGGAAGCTATGTTACAGCCACCAGATCCAGAAGATTGTTTCAAAACAGAATCCCTGTAGCCTGCATTTTTCTAATTCACTTGTAGTCCATATCCGGCAGCTTTACTCTTCAAGTCTTCTTTTGATGGCACTTGGCTTTAAGCAGATGCTCCTTATGTTGAAGGCCAGCCACATGCATGAGTCATGCCACTGCAGTGGATAATACAAGCCTTGTCCCAGTTACTTTGTTAAAAAAAAAAAAAAAAAAAAAAAAAAAAAAAAAACACTAAAAAATAAATCAANTGTAAAGTAAATGTAAGCACGGTAGGATCAAAAAGGTATGACATGATTCAGGACCACCTCTGTCAGTGATTTGATCAAAACCAGTAGATGTGAAAAGGGCATGATGAAACAGCCTCTCAGAAAGACCACCACACTCCAATTTTTCTCTCTAGTCTCATGTGCTGACAACCCAAGAACAGTAAATTCCTTAAATGATGGATACAAAAAAATCTGGAGTGTTTTGTATGAGCTGAGCTACTGACCCACTGCTTTGCATTCAGGCATTAACAGCTGTTGTTGCTTCTCTTGCAACCTCAACGAGCTCCTCCTTCCTCGGAGCTGTGTGTGTTCAGCACTTGATATTTTTGTCTGACTGGAAGGAAGGTCAGTTAGATATAAATGGTCCACCCTTGCATATTCCTGCTCTAAATTACTTAATATAACTGTTCACTATTCTTGCAAGAGCCATTTTGAACTTGAACTTCTGAGGTTTTCTGTTTTGAGGATCACTTTAACAACCCTGAAGTGTGTTCTTTATTATGCAGCATCCCTCCTTCTGTGGCAGAGCTGAATCAAAGACCAGGGCACTTCTTTCTCAGGAAATCATCAGTTTTGCTCTACCCCACCCTCTCCAGTCCCCAACCTCTGCAAGCAGCCAGTAGTGCCTGCCCTGCCCACATTTCTCCTCTGCTGCCATCGCCTGCTAACCCAGGGCTGTGAGGACCAGGGAGCCCAACCTGCTCTGTGTCTCTTGGGTGCCACTGGTGGGAACATACACCTTCCCAAGGGCAGTGGTGGGGAGCCAGGGTCTTCTTGATGCCCTCCCACAGCTGACCTTTAGGTTTGTATGACCTGCTCTGCACTGGCAGCTGAGATGCCATCTCAGGGCTTCGCAACTGCTGCAGGTCACTAATTCCCAGCTGGCATCCCTAGCCCAGCACACAAGTGTTGAGAAAGGCTGTTTCACTTGTTCCAACAGCCAGATGTGCCCCAAGGGCTCCCTCCCCACCACCTCTTGCCCTGCCACAGGGCTGACCCTTTGACAGCTCACTGTGAGCAGCACTGAACTAGCCCTTGGCTCACAGGACTCCCTCAGAAGCAGATGCCGCACTGGAGCCTGGCTCTGCTGCTCCCTCTGCCACAGCCTGAGCAGGAAGGAAGCCAAACCATGCCTTTAGCACCTCAAGAGAACTCCAAATATGTAAAGATGGATTTTGAAGGCCACCGAGCTCTATTTCCATCCTACTCTGAGTTTTCAGCAAGACTGATGAGCCTCATGCTGCTCTGCAAGGGTCACCCTCACCTGAAGCAGGTGGGGTTGGTTCAGAGGGTGCTGAACCAGTTGTGTCTAACAGAGGAGCCCAACTCCATCACTAACCGTGGTTCTTTGATTTGATATGTAGCAATCAGTGTAAACCTGCTCTTTTTACTTACCTTAAGCAGAGTCTCAGAAATACAAGCACATTGCACTAAGGCACAAAAACTGCAAGCCAAGGTTAAACAGTTCAGTGCTGTTTAATACACATACAATAAATAAAAAGGCAGTTGCCTTACTATGTAGGGGGATACTAATACACTATCTGCAGGGACTGAATTCCCCCAGAGCCCAGCCAACCAAAATGCCTGATGCAGCCAAACAAGCTTCCTGCAGCCAAACCAAGATGCCCTCTGATCAAAGTGCTACAGCAACGCTGGCTGCTGGTTTGGCCTCTGCCTTTCCAGTGAGACCACCAGCAAGAAAGCAAATGGGTGTTCTGCCTTGGTACATTGCTATGAACAGCACAGGCAAGATAGAGGAAGAAAAACAAAACAGACCGCAGCCTATCCTTGAGAGTTATGCAAGAAGAGAGGTACATGATGAGCTTTTCCCACAGCAAAGGTTCCAGCTATGATTGCAAAACCTCGGCAATCACGCAGGGACTCTTCCATGAGGTCTCCTAGGGTCACTATTAATTTCAAAGTGAAAGGTGGCACAGCAAGGATCCTACTGTATTGCCACAACTGTCTGGCAGAGAGAATTCTTTGAGTAAAGCCAGGATGCTGCAGCCATCACTGCCAGCACTGTCTGAATTTACAGACTGGAATGCCATGAGGATCCATGGCTGGCTGTGTCATGGCTCACTAGGTCTGAGTATGGGCCCAGCTTCCCATGTGGCTCATGCTGGTTTCAGGACTGGTGCTCAAGTTCAGGCACTTATTTTTCGTTTGTCCCTCTCTTCCCCCTTTCTTCCCAAACCTGAGTTTTACCACCTGGCAAAAAAAATGGCTCACTCCAAACTCAAGTCAGAGTGGGACCCAACATACACAGACAACTCACATAAATAAACCTTTTGTGATAAACTGAGATAAGCTTAGGTACAATGTAGGCCAGGGTAGTTTTCTTTCAAATTACAACCTTTTTAAAAAAAAAAAAAAAACCCAACTAATCTTTATCTAAAACTCCCCAGCCAGAGAAATTGAATGTAATAATTTTTTAAAATTGTTTTTATTGTTAACCTATGGTGTTATTTTTGAAATTAAAATGTAGCCATATTTTCAAGCCCATCTGGTCGAATTTGTTAGATTGAAGTAGATATGCCTCTGGTAACTGTAGCCTTGTAGAAACCATGTGTCTTGTCCACACTAATCACCCAGTTTCTTTCTACAGAGAGATATGCACCTCCTAACACAGCAATCTATCCAAGAAGGATCATCTCTGTAAGGGCAACCCTCTTTCCATTGACTGTGAAGGAAAGTTGGTCAACTTAGGTTAAGAGACTGCACTTTACATCTCAAATATCATGTGAGACAAGTCCCTCTCCTCATTGAAGTTTTGTTATCAAGTTTCTTTTACCCTGTAGACCTTTCCCATAATATAAACTCATCATTTAATATTACTTTCACGTAGATTGCAGGCTCTAATATATCAAGACTAATTTCTAACAGTCATTAAGCAACCAGAAGTGAAATTATTTTAAGAACTCTTGAGATTAATCTCCTTACACTCTTTATGACATTCATTCAAGGTTCATGTTCTTTGTTTCCTCTTGCAACAATTTAAGAGACAAACCACTGCTGGGAACAGTACGTGTCCCTCCACCCCCTCCAGCTGACAAAAATTGGCAGAGTTCAAGAGAAATCTCAGCGAATGGGAGAGAAAAAAATTCACAAAGAGCAATCACTACAGATATTGAGATTTATTGCTGATTTTCCCTTTCTGCAAAGCTGTCAAACTGCCACAGTTCCAGAAGGGGATTATCTCCACAAGCCCCTTGGCCTCAGTCCCTGTGCCAGTTCAGACAAAATGATGACTAGAGACTTGTGTGTGGCAGCTTGCTGTTTACAGAACAGTTGGAGGCAAAATCCATCCTTCCAGATCCTGAATTTATGGCAGGATCTGGGCTCTGACATTGTTTGGTATGATCTGTTGTCTGCTTCAAACAGAAAAAAAAAAAATCACCCAAAAAAACACCAGGGGCATCCTGTAGGGAATGCTGCTTTTCCTGAGTTTAGTTGGCTGTGCAAGAAGCTGCTACTGAGTGGTGCTCACACACAGCCATCAGCATGAGACAGTGCAGTTTTTCCTTTTTCCTTTACCACAACAATCTGATATAGTTTGTCTTGTGCTTTGAGGCAAAGGCTCCTTACCATCTTTGCCAAATATGCTGCTCCCTTACCAGCACTATTAATAGCATAGGTTCTTTTCCTAATTAAAAAAAAAAACAACAAAACAATAGATCCCTTTCCTCACAATGAGTTGCACTTCTTCATTCCCACTGCCACTTTTTTTCATGATAGTGTCTCTAGGCTGCAAGTCAGCTCTTTTCCAGCTGGTGAGATCTGGTTCCTCTTTATGTGCCTGTCCTTTCAGTGTAAACAAGCAATGCTTCTCCAACTCCACCAACCACAAGGCTGTAAACAAAGTATATCACAAATTTAGTATCATGCAAGTACTTATACTTGATACAAAAAAGTATTATTTTATCCAAACACATTCCAACCTAGAGACAGTAACCCAGGTGATTTTTTCATTTGTCTTGCTAAAAAATGCTGAAACCCAAAATATCTTATTTAAACGATGTCACCAGAAACTACCTTTCCTGTGTTTTAGGGCTGGTGGTATTCAGGGAAAATGCACAGACAGGAATCTAAATGGAGAAGGTTGCCCCTAGTTAAAAGAATAGCTGCACACCCCCTACACTAGCAAGAATAGGAAAGGAAGGTAAGAGACTTTGAACCTTATTAGCTTAATGATTCCCTCCTGCAATTTCTGCTTGTGTTCTGTCCTGAAAACTTGACAACATCAGGAGAAGGTGTAAAGCCTAGGTTTTGTAGACAAGGTAAAATCTGGGAAAACCTTTTTGTGCTGGGGTGATCCCATTAGCATAGTGAGGCCAGTAGAAATTCCTGTGTTTGCCTCTCTTGGTGATGTGAAAGGAGCAGCCCCAGCCAAAAAGGCACATGGGCCCAAGCACTTCTTTCCTGTGCTGCTCACAGCACAGCTGTGGCACTAAGGCTGTTCCCCAAGAGTCAGCCTAGGAGTAGGGCTCCAAGTCAGGATGAATGGTTTTACAAAAACCTTTGCTGAAACATGCTATCAACCCACTCAATGCATGCAATAGTTAATAATCCCCAAGCCTCCTCTGTTATCTCTCACAGCTGACAGGAATATGGTAAGATGCCGACTCTTCTCCCCTTTTATAACAGTGCAAAGCTAAGTGCACTGACCTTTCATCTTAGCCCCATGGCTTAATTAGCTTATGAAACAGAAAAGCTCCTTACTGAACTTTACAAACAAAACAAACTTCTGTTAAGTTCATTTCTATGAGTACTCTTTTTTTTCCTTTGGAAAAAAAGCATGTAAAGCTGAAGGCTCTTTGGTCTAAGAGCATTACATTCACTTAAATCTTAGCTTTGGTGAGCTGTATTAAAAACCACATAATTGCCCTTGTTCCTGAGAGGAAAAAAATATTGTATAACAACAGCAGAACATCTTACAATTACACAGTAAACAGCCCTGGAAAGTAGGTGCTGCAGACTGTCTGTGACAGTCCACAGAGTAGCTTTGGTGTGGAATTACCAACGAGGAGCAAAAGGCTGCAAGGGCTGCAAGCTTTGCAAAAAGGTTCTAAACCACTGTGTCTGGTCATCCGCAATCGGTAACAACTTCTGAGTGCTTTTTTTTCTGGAGAGGGTTAACCTCCATGTCTTATTTCAGCTCCAGTTATAAACACGTTGTATGAATTAATTCCTTTATCCTAATATGTTCTTTATCTTAAAGAAAAAAAAAAAACCAAACAAAAACCAAAACACTACATACGGAAGACCTAAAATCAAAAGACCCTTAGAATTTTTTTCCTGTTTCTATAGATGTGTTGTTTTCTAAATTTTTAATGGCGACTTTCAAAAATAAAGCTATCTCTGACACACCATTCTAAAAATCAGACTGGCAATTATGTACAAAAGATAATAAACTGCCCAGCCTTATTCTGTAAAAAGATGCCTGCACCTGAACTGTTCGTTAATACCATATATCTTATATCAGAGAAGAAGAATCTCTTTCTGAAGGATTTGAAATCTTGGGCATCCACATGCCCATGCAGTCCAAATTACTAGGCAAACGGAAACCACTGTTACATCTTCAATATGAAGCAGAGCAAAAACCATGGCTAAATGCCAACCCTTGATTTTACCTTCAATTTACCATCTGGCAAATCCTCCAGCTTCTGTTTGTAGTGGGGTGACAGCTAACTGCATTTCCCCATCGTTCAAAAATTAACATATGATATTGTCCATGACTACACTGGAGCAACACTAAAATCCTCAGTGATTAATGTTCTCATGAGTGCTTTGCAGCTGCTATCATCCAACAAACTATTTCCAGAGCTTTGCTGATAAGCCAAGGCACTGCCAATGCACAAGCACCAACCAAATTAAAATAAAAACAAATAAAAAAGAAATTGTTTTCTTTTTGAATTGTCATTCAAAGTGTAACAGTGGCTCAAGGGCTGAAGCAAATTATCTTTTAAACATACAGAGGTGTTCATCATGAATAGAAGTTGCAGTCCATATAGGGCAGGTGGCATGTGTGCAACTATATGTGCCCATGTGCTCACATTAAGAAAGGTGCACATTAATAAAGGTACACATTAATTTTTAGTGCACATCAGTGAATACAAATGTATAATCAAAACCTACCTCTAGCACACACATGACAGACCTGCACAAGGACATGTAAACCATGGTGAAGAGCAGCAAGTTAATGGCCTAGACTAAGAGTGTTGTAGATGCATCAATACCAGTTAAGTCTCTGACTGCATAGGCTGCATGTATTTCCTCGAGCTAAAAAAAATGCACAACTTGCTTTAGCATCTGAGATTATATGTGCCTAAGATGCAGATAGGAATGCATATTCACACATAAGTAAATGGGGCTAGTCTGTACTGGAGATTCTCCTTTCTCTAAGGCTCTTATCACACCTGAAGAAAGGATATGTTAATTCCATTCGGCGCAGAGCTGAATCTTTAGGATGGCAATCAAACTGAATGAATCATGAATCAAGTGGAAAAAAGGAAGCTTAAATCTTTTCAAAAGTAAGTAGATTTTTATTTCCATTAACAATTCTGTCCTCAGAGACACATGTCTAAATCCACATTGAGATGTTGTTTGCATGGCAGCATTTAGGAGTATCAGGCATGCTCTGTGATTCCTTTTCATTGTGTGCCATACAAACATAGATCAAAAACACTGCCTTTGATCAAAGGAGTTTGCACCCCAATCCTTTATGCTACTGCCTAAAAAATTCAGGTTAGATGATCTGTACTGTGTGGCCAGACATTACAATATCCAGATACAGCTTTGGAAAAAGTTTACTACCATTATTTTTCTCTGGTTTAATTTTATGCATTCACGGTGCACAGTGTGTTAGGGAAATTTGAATGCACTGTCTTGGTTAAAAATACGCTGTCAGCAAACCTCGACTCCTGTGTTTTATTTCCAGTTCTGCCACTAAATTGCAGCATGACTTTGAATGGGTCATTTATTTGCCTATTGGACCCATTTGCCTCACTATAAAATGTGCTGAGTGAATTGTGGTGAGGCTTAATGTCTAAAATGTCCATGTTCTCCCACAGAGGCAGAAGAAACACTCTTCTATTACTGTACTGCATCCATCACTGCACACCTGGTTCTCCTTACATGTAAAATAATACTGACAGCAATAGAACTTGACATTTAAAAATATTTCCACATGAAGCACTCTGTGAAATTTCCTCTTTACTATTAAGCAAAAAAGCTCATGTAGGCACTTACCAAGATATTGTTAGTACATTGGCAGTCATGACAAAAAAGAACGGTGATAAGCAAGCAGTCATAACCTGTTAAATTGAAAAGAAGGCAAATCACTTTGTGAACTTGTGATATCACAAATAAAAACTAAAATACTTTTGCTGAGATTTAATTTCCACATGTGCAGTCATATCTTCTTCTTCTTTTAGTTGGAGAAGATAGTATGATAGTCACACATGACAATTCGATTTTGACTCTGACAGAACCCAGGACACAGCAGAAGCAGGGCAAGGAACCAGAGCAGGGGATCCCTTGTCACATATCCTAGCTGGCCTGCTCTAGAAGCCTGCTGGCTTTTACTTGTCAACAGCAGACTGGGGAGAACAGTCACATTCTAGGTTTGGAAAGCCTCATATTTCTGAGGAGGACAAGACCTTGAAATGTGTTTATAGGTATATAAAAACCAAACAAAAACTAACAGGGTATAGGGTTAAAAAAACCGACACAACTTCAGTAGGTTTATGTTACAAATCTCTCATTACCCCCAGGTGTCCTGGGCAGAGCAACTAGAGACAAATTACTTTATACTTTCTGAGTACTGATCCCAGAAACAGCTAAATCCTGACATACAATGGTTTGTAACAGATCCCTCCCTGCCTCAGCAGCTATGGAGCTACCACATCTGCAGCCTGCGTGCAGTTTTGGATGTTTTGCTGCCAGATGGATAATGTAAAATGGAAAGAGTTCAAAGAACAGTGACAGAGTCATTAGATGAGGGGATTGATTTTCAGTCAACAGTTAGGATAAGCAATGCCTGTGGGAAAGGAAGACTTGGTAGTGGTTTACAAAAACTTGGGAAACACAAGCGCTGAGGAATGAAAGGAACTATTTAGGTTAATACAAAATTGCCCAAGGAAAAAGATGAAATTAAGAAACAAAACATTTAAACCATTATCAGCTAAGATTTCCTAATCATTGTTTGCCCAGTTGACTCCCAGGGGAGACAGCAGAAACTTAGTTATGTAATCTATTACTTGTTAAAGCATTACTCCATGTGCAGTAGGGAGGCAAATGCCATTTCAGAGTAGATTCTGTGCACCAGAGCTCGGACTGAAGAGTGTGTTAGTCAATACCTGCTACATTTGTTACAGCTATATTTTAAAAGGCAGGCTCTGAATCTGCCTGGAGTGTAATCAGTGCAGGATCGTATGCAGGAGTGGCAGGTGAAGAAGAGAACGTTGTGTGTCCTCTCTCCAGTGCCACTCTATGAGTTAGGTGGAGAGGGAACAACAACCTAAATGCAGCAGTGAGACCATGCAATGGCACAGGAGTAAAGGTGTTCAGTGGGGACTACACAAGGAGTACCTCCTCTGGCCTATTTGAGAATGTTTCCTACTTTAGGGAGATTCAGGCATGCAGGTGGCTTTTTTCTCCCTAGACATTACCATAACTCACACCATGACTGCTCTCCATGTGCCTATAGCCCAGGCCCCTGTCAGAGGAAATGAGGCAGGAGATAGACTAGATCCAGGCAGGATAACTCATGACTGCAGACCCACTCCATCCCTGCTCAGCCACCAAATTGCTGGTACCAATACAACCCCAGACACATCTCCTGATACAAACTTCAGTGTTTCCACACTCCCAGCCACAGCAGTGTACAGCACAGGCAACGCTGTACAGCTCTAAGCCAACAGAAAAAGTGAGCTCCTACTCCTAGGGAAAATCAAAGATATGTATCTGCTCCTATAGCCTTGTAAGCCATACATGTAAGCAAACATACAACTTAACATTTATACCCAAAAGAGACTGACAGAGGACAAGTCACAAACAGAGAGTTATTCTTCAAAACTCAAGATCATATTGCAACTGAGAACATTCAGTGACCTGTCTCAGTTATTTGCAGCCAGAGAGAGTTGACACCTACTCCAAACAGTGGAAGTTAACTATTCAGGAGCTGAATCTTTCATGCATTTTACCTAAAACCAGCTGTGAGGTCGAATATCCATTAGTTCAAAAACAGTGCTCTAAAGTATGTTTGCATCTTGTTCTAGTGGGTTGGGTTGTTCCCTTACAAACAGTGCAGCAGATGCACTGACCTACAAGGAAACATTTCTCATTTACTCTGGTGTGAATGCTTGTGGAATTAACTGTACTGAGCTTATTTTAGGTTAATGCTAACTTATTACATAAAAATATACAATACCAAATACCGATCATGTAAACAGTAACTAATGAAGGATGGCAGCTGTGGTATGTACAGAGCATTCTTTTCCCTAAGCTTGTCTCCTCAAAGAAACTGAAGTGCTGTATTTGAGAAGTGGCACAAGTTAAAGTTGTGTCACCCACTCCCTTGTTGAGTCCTGTTTACTAGAAACTTGAGAAGAGGCCAAGAGCAGAGAAACAGGCATTCAAAAAACCTCCAAAAACAGGCCCTATCAGAAACAATGCACCATTCTACTGTGATCATCCCAAACCTCTGCAAAAATGCAGGCTGTAGCCTTTTGGACTATTATAGCAGAACACTGTTGTATTTTTGAGAAATTATGTAAGAGTCTCTCAGTGCCAAAGACAAACAAAATGTGGGTTGGAAGAGCGCATGAAGTAAGTGTGCGTAAAGAAAGAAAAAAACAAATCACAAACAAACCAAAAGGAAAACATGTTGCTAAAATGTCTACCTTTGATGGTTTATCTAAAAGAAGAATCTGTTTAAAAATGAAAAACAAGTTTTCAGAGAAGCTAACAGTGTAATTTGTTCCAGGGGAAGAATCTAAATCCTAGGGACACAGTAGAGAAGGTAATTTTCCTTTAAGTACATTTCAGTATTATCTGAAGTGTTTTAAGTGCACATTTAGTTTGAAAAAAACAAAACCCACCTACACTGATGTTCTGAATGGCTTTAAAAAAAAAAACCAAAAACCAACAAAATAAATTCACAACAAGCTAAATGCAGTAATCTCTCTTTCTTCACTTTAAAGGTCACAGTTGTCCTCCTAGGCATTCAGATGCTTTAGTAAAAGAAATGAGCTTTCAAGACAGAAGAAAGCGAATTAAAGGGCGAACTAAAGTTAATGATTTCCAAATATATTTTGATGCTGAATCTTTAAGAGGTGGAAAGGAAAATTTTAATTAGCTATAATATGCTTATTTTGAACAAAGCTCCTCAAGATTTTGACATACAGCCACTAATTCTATCAAATTATACAGGCTGGATGGTTGAGCACCAACTATTTTGGAAACAGGAATAGCTCTGTGGACTCTGCCTACTTTTAAAGGAACTGTGACCAGCTCAGTATTACAAAAGCTACTTAAAAATATTCATACCCTGAAATTTTCTTACAAAATTCTGACACAGCTTTCCATGATTAGGAAAAAGATTCAAGCATAGCATAGCTAAAGAAAACATTTCCATGTGAGCTGAAATTTTTCCTGAGAAATCATTTCAAACCCTTCCTTGCATGAAAAATCAAAACAAAACAAAACCAAAAATCCAAAACAACCTCCCCTCAGGATTTTTACTTAAAATAGATCAGTCTAAGTTTATTGTGTCATTCCATTGTACTGTAAAAACAAGACCCATTTTAAATGAACAATTTATTAACACCTATTTGCCTTGATTTCAGCTATTTCTGTAGTCCCAATCACTGAGTTATTCACAAGCAATTAAAAAAATTATCAAAAATCTTGGCATTTCAAATTGTGCTTCCTACTTCAACCAAACCCAGTTCTAGTTCTTTACAATATGTATCAGCATTGCAGGAAATCAGTGTGTCCTTGTAATCGATACTCATCTGGGATTAGGTCTGAGGAGAATGGGCTGATCTCCTCCACACAAGACATCGGGCCTGAATAGTCAGATAACAAAACACATAAATACTCTGGTATTCTTCACATAAATATTCTAGAACAAGGGCTGAACAGGAACCAGGAGAAAAAAACAGAAAGCAACTCAGCCAGTTAGAGGTTTCAAACTTACTGGTTACAGGAGATTCCCAAATTCAGGGCCCACATAAAAGGTGAAAACTTCAAGTGTCCCCATTATTCCAGGAACCAGAGACAGGCTAAGGTGCCATAAAACATTCCACACACTGCTTACATTGGCATTTACATTTAACAAGCTCCTATCAAGGACAACAGAGCACTCCACTTCAGGATCCAAAGAGATTCATTCAATTCCAGAGCTCCAGAGTTTGCCCTTTACCAGGCTGAATTACCTGTCTGGCAGCTAGAAAAACAATGTCACCATTGAAATGCTGTGTAACAGACTTAGATCCATGAAGGAGAGATACCCCAATGTGTGGGAGAAGTTGTTGCACAGTGGGACAAATTCAGCACATAAAATCACCTTCACACAGGAAAAAAAGTAGGCATAGGAAAAACTGTGCTCCAATATGTCCACCTTTTCTAAATCTGCTTTAGTGATTTCCAGGTGGAGGGAGGCACAGTTACCACCAGCTTTAAAGGGCTCCCAAGGAACTTTGATAGACCATGGGACAATTTGTGGCATGAATGCTTTCCTTTCTGCCTATCACTTTATGGTCAGATAAGAAGAAATTTCCAAAGAGAGAGTAAAATTTGTCTCATAAATGTTTTTTTAAGAAAATAGGGGGGGAAAGTGGAATTTATTTTAGAATAAGAGATTAATTTAGTTTTACAGATAACAAAATAAAAAAATAAAGACTGGAGATATATATATTGCTGAAGACATTAAGAACAGGCAAGATAACTATTGAGCCAGCTTCCCTGTTAGATGTTTTTTCTTGAACATATAACATCAGAAAACTCTGATAAGTCTGACATGTGGCTTGAAGACAGGAGATGGCATCCTAAGGGTCCTTAATCCTTGGCAATGCACAAATTTGGGTCCTGGGAGATAGAGGAATGTGGAATTCTGCAGTCTTTGCTGCCTTGTCTTCTCCACTGACCAGCTGTGGTTATACCACAGCCTCAGGAGTGTCCAGTCTTGACTGGTCCAAACCAGACATCACTGGCCAGATAAAAGTGTCATTCTTGAGCAAGCTATCATGGATCCCTTTCATTCCTGACTTCACAATCACTTCAGAGAAAGATTTTCAGGCTACAGAAGCTGTCTGTACTGTAGATTTTGAAGATCTAGCATTTCTGAGTTGTTCAGGAACATGTTGTTTATATAGCCAGATGAGGACATTTTCAAAATTTAGATTCTGATTTAATCTTTCTATCTGGAATGGAAAGATATGGTGGGGATTTAGTTCTGACATGACCATGATTTGTTAACATTACAACTCTACTTGTACATTCCATACAAAACTATGTTTTCTCTGAAAGTTTTAAACTGCTAAGAAGTTAAATGTCATAGTTCTCACTGTGAAGTGAACACAGAATACTTTACCAAAGTTTTCTTTAGTTTGTGTACAGAGAGCCAATCCTTGTAACTTCACTTCCCCAAACTGCCAAAACCTCTGTCCTTACAAAAACGCGTATTTTTTCCAAAGAGAGTGTTTTGAAACAGCTCATCAAGTTCACTCACTGTTCAAAATAAATAATTCTATTTACCATTGGGTCATCTTCTCAAAACATCAGGAAAAAGATTTTGATGTACGTAACCTTTGTTTTCCTTCTACTGTTGGAATTGATTTCAAGCTTTTTATAGACATAATACTTGTTTTGTCCCTCTTCTGCATGGTTTAACCAGCTGCTAAGATAATCATCAAAAATCACCAGGGAAATGGATCATTGTTAGTGCCACTGAAAACAGCTACATCAAGATAACCCAGTACTACCAAAAAGATAAAAATTACAGTAGGCAAACATCAATAACAACACATACTTTTTTCCTTGAGGGAGAGCCACTGAAATAATTTCCCAGATTTCAGAGTTACATCTCTTTTGTACATATGTTTATTTCAGAGTAAGCATATGTAACATGTGCACACAAAATGTTATGCCAGGAATGGAAATATGTCAAAAAACCCCTGAAGTTTTCATAATAGAAAAAAAGAGCAACTAATATTCTAATGTCATCTTCTGTACTCATTAATTCACATTAATTTCCTAAGTTTTTAATACCATTTCTCTTTGTTTTCATTTTCCATCTCAGATGGTCTACAAACCGTTTCCATCTAGGTCTTCACTGCTTTCCTTCATCCAAATTTATGACAACACTACCAGGTGGCTAAATTCTTTGCACCTTAGCAAGAATACTTTCATTCACAGACATCCAGCAGCTACAGAACCAGATGAACAGAGGAAGGCATTGACTGGACAGCCAAATACATGGAAGAACACTGACGGACTGGCTCTCCACTGTCCAAACCCTGACTGCAGTGGTCCAGCATGTACTGACATGTCTTTTTGAAATAACCCAGACTTGAGAGATTTTTATAGAGCAGGTGCTGACTGTGAGGTTTCAAACTGCAGGAAGTCAGCAGTGATCAAGGAGAGGCACCAATGACCACCAGTAAGCACACTGATTGTGCAAGGCTGGTATTGTCACTGGAAATCGGCCATTAGTTGCCAGCAAAAATCCCTGCTAAAGATGACAAACATGGCAAATATCCTCCCTCACAAGAAAGACAGGATGGCACTAAAACTAACATCAAGTCTAATTGGATTGCTGGCAATTAGGCAGGAAAAAAACAAATACGAACAAAGTGTGTAGAAAATAACCCCTATTTTTTTCCTATGGTCATCAAACAAAATAAAACACCATTAACAGCTGCAGATACTGTGCACAGGAGCTGTTGTCCATTGTGAGTGGAATTAAGCATCTGAATGAATCCTGCATGCAGAAACAGACCAAAATCCAAGTAGTATTTGTTATTTAATTTTAGGTCAGCTTTGGGATGATCTACCACAGAAATAAAAACTTCCCTGGAAGCTTTCAATTATATTGCCTATTGCAACGACAAAACTTTCAATGAAATCATTAGAAGCTCAAAGGCTCTTCACAAACTGTTTTTACAATACCAAGGTCAATCTCCTCTGACCAACTCTCCTTTAAAGTCTCTTCTCCCTAGATATTAATTTAGTTTTATCAATCAATACAATGAAACGAAGTCTGAGACTTTTCAACTTTGTTCTGTGGGTCTGTCGTTACTAATCAAAAAGTGAGACAAAATTTGCTGCTTAATGTAAGGGCTTCAGGTGATAATGCAGCCTCTGAAGGAGCACTACTAATAAATCCACTGACAAGGAAGGGTTTCAATTAGCCACACAACTTTTTCCGAGGAAAGGTAATGAAGCTTTAACCTTGAACCTCTAAAATAATGGCTCTTCCCAAAAGAAACAGTAACACCATGATCTTGCCTGAACAGCTGAGGAGCCCAAACAAGGGAAATAAACAATTCAAAGTGAAATAGATTGGAGGAAAGTGGAAAGCAAAACAGGCTTTACTCTCAATTCTGCCCATTAGTTTAGCACTAACTCGAGCACATCTGTGGTGTTACCCTCAGCCTGACAGAAGCGCAGACATGCCCTGAGGGATTTCATCCCCTGACAGACTTAACTGGAGACTGTCAGTCTACGAAATCAGCAGATGATGTGAGGACTTTGTGCATTACAACATACTTCTCTGCACATTGCTCATAGGAGGGATTCTGCTCTGCTCTTCTGAAGGAAGAAAACCCTTTAACCCTTCTGAAATACAAGCTGTTCCTTAGAGGACAAGCCAGTGATGCTGGCACCATGACAACAGTCGCACCATGGCAACAGTGACAGTCAGTAACTTCATGATCCACACAGCTTTGATCCAGCCACATAGAAGTTCTTTCAGCTGCTGTAAATTTCTTTGAAAATGTTCATTTCATATTTGCCTAAATGCCTGCACTCATCTCCATCTTCTCTAAAGTATCTTTTTTCTCAAAGCAGGCTTTGGTGACTCTCTTGCGCCCTTTCTTTATGTTTAATCTTTCTTCTTATTATGTGTTTTTTAGCATTATAAAAGCAATGATAAATTCCAGGGGTTAAGAACACAATTAATTCCATGGATTGTGACTCAAAAGCAGCCAGAGTTTCAGTGTGCCTTAGCAGTCAAATGCTGCATGATGATAAAACTTAGTTCTGGTGTAAATGAGTCTATCTGTTTTTCATAGCAATAGATTCTTACAAAGCTTAAATCACCTCCATGTTATGTTTAAGATATAGAACATACTAAAAACAGAGAGAGGGTAGATCAAATGACACACAATCAGCAACTTGCCTTCGAAAATATTTTCACAACAAAAGCAGGACAAGTCCTTACCTCTAGAAAAATCATCAGGTATTTTAGGGTGATTTTTCTTTTTTACATTACAAATACCTAAATCAATAATTTCTGTACTGCAGATGGCTATTTCTATATATTAGCTTTTTGACTTCTATGAGAAAATAGATTTCTTAATTACCCCTAGTATGTGTTTAGAGGGAAGATAATCCTCTGCATTTCTTTGGCTAGGTACCTATATACAGTTCCAGTATTTAAGGAATTGGGTACGCAAGCTCTACTTTCTATCATATTTATGAAGATTTTTTTGGTGTTGTTTTTCGTAAGTTCCCTTTGTTTCCAGGATTTGATGACCAATACAACCATGATGCTGATCCTGCAAGTGCAAGGTGGGACCAACAGGTGGTTGCATCCTTAAAGCTTCCTTAAAGTCATTGAGCACACTGTCTTACCAGACTAATACATGATTAATGTACAATTCTTTCAGATTAATATGCTACAGTAACTTGTTTTGAACCCTAAGCATCATGTGAATATCAACAGTACTGCTGAACCGCTGTCTAACTTTGTCATTTTTTAATTCCATATAAGACAGAATTGGCCAAGCTATTATGCTTGCACCATATACAACTCATCAGCAGTTTGGCTGCAGGAGAAAATGAACCATTAAGGTTTAATTTCTTGCCTTTGAATTACTCCTAGAGGATCCTCTGCCTTCACCTCTTTGAGGTATGTGGCACCTGTCTTACAGCTCTCAGCCACATCAAGACTTTAAGTATAGGTCATAGATAGCCATTTTAACACTTTGGCCCTAATTTTGTTGTCTCTCCACTGTCACTCTCTTTTTTAAACTTTACAACAGCCACCACAAAGATAAGATGATTATTTTATTTTGAAGAAACATCTTACAATGCTAAAGTATAGTAAGGAAAGAAGGATATGTGGATTAGGGAGTGTAATTAATAGAACCTATGTAAGAAAATTCTCCTCTTACGAGAAACAGGATATCATAGTCACATTTACAATGATCAAAGAGGAACAAGGCAAGACAAGACTTTTCCAGCAAGACCTACATCTATCAATGTATAAATGTCTCTATATATGCATTTATATATAAAAATGTACTATATATACACACACCACAGAAATACATACACATACATGACTGATGAGATAGGACTGAACTATTACAAGTCCATTAGAATTTATTCTGCTTTCCTCAAAAAAACCCGGAGACATTTGAAGATAATCAAAACTCTTTGCTCCTTGGAAAATACCACATTGGGTTGAAAATTATGGTAGAGATTTCTTTCTGAACATCAAATAACCACTTCACAGTACCTTCATTCAGACATAAAGATCAGACTTTCTGATCAAAGACAAAGAAAAAAGAAGAATCCGTTGCCCTTTACCATTGGAGATAATGGCCAAAGCATCAATTTCCCCTTCTAAGACTAAGAGCTCAAGCAGTGACACCAGTCTTCAGCCTATAAAGTAGTTATAGTGCGGAATCCAACTTTAACAGTACTTCTGCTCATATTTTAAATATTTTTCTTAAATGTGCCCATCTGTAATCCAGACACCATTATTACTTTCAGAGTTCCAGCTCAAAGGACACAAAGGGAACAGCCTGCACAATCCTTGTAATCGCTGTCCCTAAGCATGCTTTGCTGATATGGAAACGCAATCAATCATGATTCAAACAGGTGTGTGCACAGGCACCAGCCTAACAGCATCTGTTCAGGTCAGTTCTGCAAACAAGAGGCACAATCCATTCAGCTGAAACTCTGTCAAGTGAGGACAACAAAAGTCATTTAACAGAGGACACAAGAATGCTTCCTTATAACAAATAAATTTGATTTCTTTTGAATTCGCTGAGAAGCATTTTGCCCATTCTTGCTATTTCACCAACACCCCCTTAAGACCCAACACCCCCTGCTTCCTTGTAGACATTTCATGCATTATAATGCTTAACTGTACTTTTCCTGTATTTTTTCAGCCTGTCAAGGATTCGCTTTTGCTTATATGCTGCCTCATTACTGCAAAGGCCTTAAATGCCTTCTGACATTTAGCCTCTCCCCTGAAACCTCTAAGTTCAGAAGCTGACAGGGCAACGTGATTCATCATCTTGTTCATACTTTATGAATTATTAAATATTTGTGCAATGGAATAAGCATTTCAACAGCAACAAAAGCAACTGTAAAGTGTTCTACCTACTAGGACCACAGGCAAAAACTGGATTGGACTAAGATAAGGTTTAATCATGTATTGGATTCTGGCAGAGAATTTGGGAGAACTTATGATTCTCCCCTAATGCAGCAAATCTGGCATCAATGCACACATCAGAGAAAAGGAGGTATTTGTATCTTGACCTTAGTTGATACAAAAGTTACATCTCATGGCATGCAGTTTATTAATCTTTGCCTTTCTATCCTAGAAAAAAAAAATTCATATAATGTCTACTACTGCTGAAATTGTTCAGTCCCTGGAACCTTTTAAGCAGATCCAAGCCTGTAAAAAATATACAGCACTCTTTACTTTTACTCAGTCTCATTATTATCTTTTCTTTGCACACTGAATTTTACTGATCAGTAATATGGTGCACTGTGTGAAGCAATTACTTTTTCTATCTGTTTTGAGAAGTATTGATTTTCAGTTTTGGGCAGCAGTCAGCTGTACTAACCCCCTGCTGCCACAAAATACCACAATAAAATACACTTCATTTTATGTTAAGCTAAGCAAGAGCTAGCCTTCTGGCATTCCAAGTTATTCTTCATCTCATGAGATCATGAAGATAACTCAGATAAAACAACCATGATTTTCGTTGTCACATTTAAGTGGTGAATTTAACAGCCAAACTGACAGCTTGTTATGTATATCTGGCAAGAAAGGAGCTGGCTCCTTGGAAGGAATGAGCTCAGCACCTGCCTGTGCCTATCTTCTTCCCAAGTGCTGGATGCCCATGAGTGGCCATCAATGAGGAATGATTAGTGTAACTGCCTTGCAGGAGAGGATGTACTTCCAAACTCCTCACAGGTGAACCATGACCTCCACAGCAGCAACTCAGTGGTGGCTCAGCTGGCATGCAGAAGAAAAGAAAAAGCTGGTTCCAGCAGACAGTGTGTACACTAGATAACACCTTCACAAAACAGACCAGAAGCCTGAGAGCAGTAAATGCCCTCTGAGCAACCTGGGAATCCAACAGCAAACTTTTCCACATAGGCCTCAGTCAGGTGAACACTCACCCAACTATGCACTCTGAAGTCACTGCCATAACTGGCCCAAAGACCCAGAAGGGGACTAGCCCAAGACTGATCACATCTGGAGCCCTTTGCCATTGAGGGGGGTGTTGAGTGGGATGCTGCACACATTCTCAGAGGTTGCCCTTTCCATGCTAGATTGCCCAAAGGTCTCATGCTGAACACTGTAGACTGAGGCTGTTGTCAGTTCAACATCTATGCATTTCTTGAGTGCATCTTCAAATCCCTCCCTGCTCCCAGTGTCACTGCTGTAAGAGAACAGACCTTGTGCATGCTGCTTTTCTTATGTATGGAAAGCCCAAATGCTGCTGAAAGGGTTCAAGTGGACTGTGAGAACCAATGAGGATGCTCAGCTTAAGGGGAATATTTTAGTGAAAAGAAATGCAATGCAATTTTCCATTGTTAATATCTATCGACACACTTGAAGTGCCTATGTTCCTTGTCAACATTAACAGATGTAAAACATTTTTCTGTCATGACTAATTCAAAACTCTGTAGAGGATATCAGCAGTATCAAAATAGCATAGGAAACTTTGGAATGCGTAATCAAAGTTTTTAAAAAAAAATCTGTTAGCAAAAATAGCAAGTTTCCATCAACCTCTCTCCCAGATGACACTTACAGTTTTGGTATTTATATGCATGTATGAAGTCCATTTCCTATTGTATTTCCCATCTCACAGCTCCTTTGGGAAAACCTAATTCATAAACAAACAATTCCCAGAGAAGATAACTAAATCTCCTTACTGACCCCTTTCCATACTACCCAACAATAATAACAGAGGCACAGTCTCTGAGTTGCCATTTTTTGGTTGTGTTTATGCTGTTTTAGTAATGATGTAATGGAAAGAAAGTTACATGCTATTATTACTATTATTATGCTGAGGACTGCAAAGAAGAATTGGTTTTCTTTAAGGTTTTGTTTTTCCATTTAAAAATTACAGCCTTTCCAGGGCTTTCTAACCATTAATTGTTACAAAAGGTCAAAATATTCCATCAGAAACTTAAAAAAATGTGATACTTGAAAAAATGTTTTTTGAAAAACATTTATACAGCTGATCAATTTTGAGCAATGCCTTTTATGAGCAATGTCACAAGGTTACACACCGTGGACCTCAGCAGTCTCTGGGTATCCCATGCATGGGAAGACAGTGACAGAAGTGACTATAGCTGACTATACCCTTGGCCTCTCATTTCCTTCAAAAAGAGTTGGGGAAGCCTCTGCAAGCCATTCCCTTCTGGCCCCTTAGAATAAACATCCACAGCAACATGCATGGAGAGAAAGCTGGACTCTGCCCTCTTCCTCTCCATGCTGGCTGTGTATAGGTCAAGAACAGCCCAGAGTCATCTCCTGAGATTGTCTGAAACCTGTGTGACTTCCCTGAGCACCTTATATTTCAGGACCAGAACATAATCCATTTAGTCTGCCTTCCCTAGAGCTCTATGGCTGTTTGCTGACTTTTATGGAAAGTCAAAATCTAATCCTTAAACAGGTGTACAGAGTTGGACTGAGAAATTAATGCACTTGAGGTTTGTCAAAGAGTTGCTATGAGCTGGGGAGCAAGAGAAAGACACAGAGACCTGTTTCAGAGAGCAGCAGCTGAAGTTTCTGAAGGAAGCCACCTGAAGTGGAACACCCAGTGCCTATCATAAAGGTCAAGGCTCAAGATCTGTGAGACAGCCTGGAGATATTTCACCCATGAAGGTATTTAAAAATCAACAGGGAGCATTCTGAAAAGAACAGAGAACCAGCAAAGCAGTAGAATGTGTCTACATCTTTCTTGTTTCTGGAAGCCCAGCCTTAGCTAGCTTTGGAGACTTCTACATTAGCATGTTACAGAGTGTGCAGTTCTCCCATGTAATTTTGGCATTTACATCAGTGCACTAGCAACGGAAATGACTTCCAAAACAGTTCTCATTCTTTTGACTTCTCTTTGTCACAATAATGATTCATCTCCCAGCCTCAGCTCTCCATATGCTAGTAACTCCAGGAGACTAAATAAAAACATGGGAGAATAGGAATCTATTATGCAGAGGAACAAATAAACCTGCTTTCTCTGCAATTTGAAATTCTGCTAGATTTGAAAAAAATTTACTTTTGAACTGTTGTTTTGTACTGTCAAGCATATAGAGATGGTTTCTCAAGGCTAGGAATGAAAAACTATCTTCCAGAGACTTACTCCAAGCTCACAGTTCTGCCTTTAGCTTTACATTAAAGAATATACCAGTACCAAACATACACTTCAAATGGATATCATAATAGATAAAAGGAAACAAACTATTTTGGAACACCTCTTAGGGCTCAAAGATAATTTCTGCTGAGACTGGATTTATTATACTAAACGCAGCTGAAAATTGTCCTGCAATACCACCCCCAAGTCACAATAACGTTGTGTGACCGTGTCATGCCCAAAAGGTGTGTAGCTGGCTTCTTCAGTGGATACACAGTTGCAGATATTTATACCACCCTCACAATATTAAAATTTTCCACTACCTGGCAATTCAAAATCTCCAACAAGTCTCAGCTGTTCTTACAAGACAGCTTCCTTAAATTGCAACAGTGCCCCAGGGAGCCTGTGTCACTTAGCTCAGTGGCCATGTAGCATACAATGAAATTATTATGGAGACTGATGTCTCCCCAACAATTATATGGTGTAATTAGTTTGGTTGCTACAATATAACTATGAAGCTGTCTCTATGGAAACTACCCGAAAACCGGTATTTTTAAGGTTTCAGCAACTAGTCTTTTTTACAGACCCTTACAATGCTGTGAAGTTCACACTGATTGCCTTCTCTGCTGGAAGCACAGCTGAGAAACACATTTTCTTTTCCAAGGTATTTGCATAGCCCCCCTGGTGACTCACAGAAATCAACTATGTGTAGCAAGAATAAATGTACATATTTCATACAGTGAAGACTAATCACAAAGCAATAAGGATTTTTACATTTTTTAATTGTCTTTATCCATATATGTGTACACATCCACATGCATGACAGTGCACAAGGTGTGTAGATGGAACAAGTTAAATTCTACTTTTATGAACTGCTTCTTGGAATCCTTGAAAACTTCAGGGTCACAGAACCTCCCCCTCTGATTAAAGATGCACATCTAACCACACTGGTGCCACAAAGAACTCCTACCAGTAGAGTCCAGATGGGTCTAGGACACAATTCTTCCCCTCTCTCAGGTTTTGGCTTGCAGCTGCACAGTTTTTCCAGATTGGGTGAGCAGAGATCTTGAGACAGTCTTGCACAAAGTGCAGGATCTTTGCCATAGAAAAACACACTGTGTTTATGGAACTTCAATGAGAGTTTATGACATTTTTGCCTAAAGCTTTATGAGGTCCAAGCCAAGAAAGCAATAGAATTTTTAGCCAAGAATCTCACTGTCACTTTTTCTTGAGCCAGTAGCATGCAAAGAAGACACTACTTTAGTCTACAATATAACCAAGTGGGCAAGTGCCAAACACATTCTTGTTCTGGTTATGATATACATATAAAATTTTTAAACGGACTTTTTAATTCCAGAATCCTGTTCCATTAAGGCAGAGAAGAACAAGGGAGAGGCATTTAGTTCAGAAGGTACCCATGGTAGGACTCTTTTAAAAACTTCCTGCAAGTAAATAGCCCCGAGCAGAATATTTTCTAGCACTTGCATGCTAAGCAGCAGTGAGAGAGGAATTAAAAGGGATACAAATTGAAGCACATGTTTTGGCAGAGGCTTTAAGATTGCAACAATGTTGAAAAGCATGAATTCTTTTTTTATCTCTCTTGGTTTGCCCCTGGAATTACAGCAGATAAAATTCTCATGTGAAATGCTGTATGTGAAGAGAGGTGCAGTGAGTATAACAAGGCTAGAAGCCCCAGATGATCTGCAGTTGTGCCCTCTCCATTTTATGAGAAGCAGAAAAAAGAGAATTTCTGCTTTAATAAAAACATCAGTACTTTTCCAACCATTAAGACGGATATCATCAATGATTTTTGCACTGACATGAAGAGGGATTTAGTCTATCCATTCTCTTCAAGACACCATGGGGAGCAAAGAAGCAAAACCACAGGCACAAAATATAAAATCCAAGACTAGAGGAGTCATTCTGAATAGCAGGAGGGATTCTGAACAGCCATTTTATTTTGGGGGAGAAGACAAAACCTGCTGGGGTATAAGTACAGCTGGTACACAGAACCCACAGATAAGAGATGCTTTCAGACACTCCTGCAAAGCTGCTTTCGCAATGTCTGGCAGCCAGCATTAAACACAGGATGACCTGGGGCATACACATCTCAAGCTAACAAACAAGGAACCAAAGCAGCTGTCAGAGGATGCTTTTATGTATTAGGGAGCCTCCAACACTCTTCAGATAAATTAGAGGTTACATAATAGTGCCTGGGATGTTTATAGAGAAAATAGTTGCATACTCCTGATCTCATTATTCTGTATTTCCTTCCAACCCATGCATAGGAAAATCAGTAAACCTCAATGCAACTTAATTTCATTTATTCAATTCCCTTTCTTCAGGTGAGGAAGGAAGAAAAAGAGAAATTGAAATCCACTGACCTTCCCATTTGTTCTCCCTGTTTATAACAAGCTGCTTCAATAGGTTCCAACTGGAAACAAGCTGAATTCCCTACTACAAGTTTGTTAGGATAACACTAAACACAATATGGGAATATGAATTCATAAGTACCTAGTATCTAGCTGCATTTTTCCATTCTATTAATGATTTAAATTATTTCTGCTGGTTAACTTTTAGAGACCCTAACAGGCTTCATCACCAGATATAGATTGGCAACCTTAATCAAAACAAACTCACTGACAGCACTGTTAGAGCTCATTAGCATTCTCACCAGATGCTTCTGTCTGTATATATGAGCATCTCCAGTTTTTTCTTTTCAGTACATGACCCACGATACTAGCACAGCTTCCAAATTAAAACAAGAAATCTCAGTACAGCTTCAAATCCTTGCTCTTCTGGGGATTAAATTTGTGCAAGGTTATGACAAAGCATTTCATATTTCTTGGACTTCTTAGAAACATTTTTTTAATACAAATCACTTCACTGATATTTTTTGCATTTCTCAGGAATGTGTACAGATATGACTAACACATACACTATTTGCTTTCACAGAAAAAGTGCAGAGAGCATTTTTCACTATAATTATCAGAGAGGACTTAATACACAGACAAAACCTATGCTTCATCTGCCTCTGTACAAAGCAGTGCTCTGACATGAAAGCTGTCAGAAATCATTACAGGGAAGAATTTAAAAACCTCATACATTGATTAAGTTTCTGCAGCCAAAGTAAAGATCATAACAACAAGTTACTACCCAGCTCCAGTTTTTAAGTGAATGAAAAATTAGAGGGCAGGAAGGCCAAATATGTGGGCTTCACAAAGAATGTGTGCTCGGATGTGCAAAGCGGAGCCGATCAGATCTCATGGTTAATTTATTGGAAATGAAGCCGTGACAACGATCTCAGCCCCAGCTCATCCATCACACAGGTACAAAGCATCCAAATGGAAAACAGATTTTCCGATTCTCTGCACCTCCCTAGAGGCCTGTGCTGCTGTCTGAGGACTACAGCATTCTCCTTTCTTGGCTCATTTGCAAGATAAATATATTCTGGCCTCAAACGCTGCTCCTTTCCAACTGCTGGTGAAAACTCCAGTCAGTCTGAGAGATTAAGAGGATGATCTAGGGCACTACTCAATCCAAGAAAAATGCTCATGTGGGAACGCAAAGCTGTTGTTTAGACCAGAGGTGATTTTTTTTTTCCACTGGATCCCATTCTGCAAGTCCAGATACAAATACTTTCTATCTTTATTCTTTATCCACATTAACTTCCTTTTTTTTTTTTTTTTTTTTTAAGAGAGTCAGACACTTAGACTTAAACAGATTTTTACAGTGTTAGTTAAATGCTACTTTTCAGCACTTACAATGATTTAAGATGTGACTGACACAGCCCTCATACCCTGGGCAATGAGCTGGATCAGTATGTAGTTTTAACATTTTCAAACACCTGCAGGAAGTAGCATTGATCAGACAAATGGAACTCAAATCTTAACTCCACAGTACATAAATTTATAGTTCCTTGTAGATACACAGTTCCTTGGGAGAACTTTTTGAGAGCTGGTAGGTCAGCCCCTACCCTTAAGGCAAGCTCCAGTTCAGCTCTTGCTTTCTGCCTGTCTGTGTCTGTCTCTGCTTTGATCCCTGTTCTAAAACTGATGTATGGTGCTTCCAAACTTTTCAAGCATTCACTGATTTCTAACCCCAAATCAGCTGCATTTCAGCACTTGGAGCAGCAGTTCCTCCATGCTCCTCATGCACCCTTAGATGGGTACGGTAGAACCCTAAAATAAGTCACATAGCAAGCTTTAAAACACTTGTGGAAGACATTAGGGAAACTGCTAGTGCTGATAAAATTTTGAGTGCTACAGACAGATCTCACGTCTTCATTATTATTGCCCTCTTCAAACTCAAGATAAGACATATAATTTGAGCACTGGGTAAGAGGCTACAACAGGAAAAGGACTAATTGCTCTGTAAAAAAACCTTCCAAGCAAGATAATTAAACCATGAACATTAAAAAGCACACACTTCTAAGGCTAAAGAATTTAACAGATTAAATTCTCCCAGTGACACAAGGACAAGTTTTTAACTGCTATGAAGGCATATAATTTCATTGACAATGGTGGCTAGAACAAATTTTATATCACTTATGTCTAGAGATGGCCAAACCCCCCCAAATCTAGAAACACTTGAACTCTGGGAAAACTTTGATCCAGTCCAGACTTTATGGCTCTGATCCCCTTCAGCTGGGATGGACCCAAATCTTCTTAAAATATATTTCACAACACATCTTTGCCTGCATTTTTTTCCAGTAGGTCATAAATACCACATGTAAAACCATTTACCCTCATTAACAACACCTACTAGCAGAGCAATTATTCCAATCTCCAACCCAGAATGTTAAACAAAAACAAAAAACAAAAAAAACCCCACCAAAAACCCCAACAACCAAAAAAAACCCTCAAAACAAAAAATAACCCCCAAAACAAACAAACAAACAAACCTCAAACAAAAAAACAACAAAAACAAACAAGCAAACCACCCCACAACCAAAAAACCCTGCTAAAACAAAAAACCCAAAGCACCCCAAAAAATACTCAAGAGGAAGTTTTAGATCAGTTGGCTTTACTACCAAGGAGCAAGAAAAAGGCTAAGGTGCTAAAATCTGAACAGCCAGAACATTTGGAAGAACTTCAAACTAGTGAGAAAGGCTATGTGACTTGTACAGTGCGGAACAGCTTGCAAAGCCCAAACTAAGTCATATCATTTCACTCTTGTTATTCCCAGAAAAAACAAACTGATTTCACTACAGTTTCTAAAGAAGCATATTATGGAGATCTACAGTTTGTGGGGGAGGGGGAGTTGATAATGTAACAACTTCATTCACTGTAGTAGGAAAGGTGAGATCACAAACCACATCGTAAGGTTGTGGTTTTCTGATGACCTGGCTGAAAGTGACAAAAAGAAGTAAAATCTAACCAGGGAAAAAGAGACTGACAAGCTCTTTTGACTGCATTCACCACAAAGAATTTAAAAACTGAGTTGTTAATATCTTAAATCAAGTACAGCCAGACCCCAGATCCCCAGATCACAGGATAATTCCAGAAGGAATGGACCTCAGGAGGTCAGACTGGATTGCTTAAGGCTTTATCCAGTTGGGTCTTGTAAACCTTCAAAGACGGAAGCAGCACAGCCTTCCTGGGCAACCTCTGCCCTTGCCTGACTTGTCCTTGGGGTGAAAAAATTTTCCCTTGTACCTAATCAGAACCTCTTTGTTTATTTTACACCCCTACACAGCACTGTGAATAGACTGGATCTGTCTTATGGATGGTTTCTCCATAGCTACTGGGTGGCTGCTCTTTCTTAGGTGCTCCCAAAGATGTCCCTCTTCCAGACTGAACAAGGTTGGTCCAGCAGCCACTCCCCAAAATACAAGTAATCCAGTCCCCTGACTTTCCTGGCAACCTTCTGCCAAACTCCTTCCAGTTTATCAATATCTTCCCTGTACTCAGGGGCCTAAAACAAGGCTCCCTATTCCAGATGTTGACTAAGAAGTGCTGAGGAGAGGGTCATGATCACTTCCACGAATTTATTGTCCATCCTATTATAAGTACAGCCCAGGACACTTTGGGATTTTTTAGCTGCTAGGGCACACCAATGCATCATGTCCTGCTTGCTGTCTACCAAAATCCCAGGTCCTTTTCCACAGAGTTGCTTCCCAACTGCGCAGTCCTCAGGTTCTATTTTTGCCACCGACTCCTCCTTCTCATGTGCAGGGCTTCACATCTGCCCTCGATGAATTTTCTAAGATTTCTGTTGGCCCATTCCTCCAGCCTGTCCAGATCCCTTTGGAAGGTAACCATATCCCAACAGGTCCTCCCAGTTTGGTGCCCCTTGGAAATGTGAGTGCACTCTCTTACTTCTCATTCTTCAATAAGAAGAGTGCTAAATTGGAAAGGACCCAGGACAGATCCCTGTGCCACTCCACTTATCACAAGACTCCAATTAGAGTAGGAATCATTAACCTCTACTTTCTGAACCTGATCCTCCAACCATTTCTTTTACCCATCTAGTTGTCTGCCCATCCAGACTGTCTGCCCATCCAGTACTCTAATTTCTATATAATAATATTGTGGGACATACCATCAAAAGCCCTGGTAATGTCAAGGCAAATGACATCCTCAGCTTTCTATTGCAACAAAAACAGTGATAGTTCTGGTACTGAACTTCAGGGAATCAGTTGTAACTCTTGGCTCAGGAAAGACACACTGCAAACAATGGCTGGGGCACATACTCACAGAAGGAGTATTCTCCAAAAACACCTTTGGAATGTATAGACTTGTATTACTGGGATTCAGTAGTCCAAATCCTTAGCTGCAATAATCATCCCAATTCTATCAGACTCAGTCTACACAAAGTGTTTCATCTCACATAATTATCCTGGGATATTACACACCTGATATTTGTGGCCTCAGCTCTACTTGCAGGTTGCACAGACAGGACCAAGGAAGTATCAAGGAGGAATAGCAAGAGAGAGATGCAGAAATTCCTCAGTTCTCCTGAGAGATACACAGATCCACTGTGTTCCCATGAGGGTCTTTCTCTTACCTTTGCAAGAAAACTCCAGGCTGCATATTGCCCTGAGGTTGTGCTGCTTTTTAGCTTCACTGTGTGCAACATCAGAAAGAATCCCAATAGTCCACTGCAAGGGATGGGGAAAACTTGTTAATAAAATCTCTTAATTTCAACTAAACAACCTCTTACAGGCATCTTGGGTTTCCTAATGAAGAACTGCAGTGTTAATCCCATTTGGAGAAAGAAAGCTGGTGGACAAGAAGCTTACATTATGTCCAGTACATCTAGGGTTTTGTTCAGTCAGTGACTAGAATCTGAATAAAGTAAGTCTGACATTCTTATGGCTGGTCTCTAATGCACTTGCATAATCAGAAAAGTAGAGATTATTGAAAACATGAGGTGAAATATTAACTTCAGACATTGAAATGGCTCTGAATAACAACAATGTTAATTTCAGTGGGAACCACACATATTTGGCACCTAACCCAGTTCAACCTCCACAGAGCCTCGAACTGAAAAAAAATAACCACTGGAAAGTTTCTGCCTGAAGCTTTCAAGATGATTAAACTTCATGAAGCCTAAATTCCAATTAGGAAGTCAAATAAATCTCTACTGTCTAACAAATAGATGGTTCAGTAGTGCTGGGAACAGGATACTCCAAAGTTTTCTGCTGACGATTAAGAGAATTTTGATTCTCAAGTCTTACAGGACAGCAATCCCCAGCACTCCTGTAGCCAAGACTACCCTTAAGGAAATTCTGTTCCACCTCTCACCAGACTTTATGGAGTTTATGAGGTTTGCCTCTGGATTTTGTTTCACTTGTGACATATGCACAACCCACTAATTGTGAACCAGTGTAAACCAGCAAGCAGGGAACAGAAAGGGACTTCAAAATATGTAAGGCACAAATTACTGTGAAGCATAAGAGATTACAAAGTGCTCTGGGAAGCTGCATGGGAAAGGAGATAGGATCAACATAGCAGAGAGGTGGTGAAGCAAAAACTGCCTTGGTATTCAGAGAGGGTATGCTGTTCTGGATAGTGATGCCATGCAGTTTGTCCCCTCTCTACAGCAGCAGGAAGGGTGGAAAATGGTGGCTTCTCGGGTCAGAAGTTCTTTGCTGGGCTCCACTATATCAGTCAAGTGCTGTTCCCTGCACAATACATGTGGCCAAGTTCCATCTCAGCTGCGTCTCCATACAGGCACCAAACAGCAGGGTAAGATTACTTCCCAAGAGTAGAAGGCATTAGGAATTTTTGCACTGAGCCATAACACAAGATCCTTTAGGATGTGTGTGAAGTCTGAAGCCAAGGAAGCAGATGCTGCTTTGATGACAAAAGACAGGCCTAAACTCAGCAACTTGTTGCAGAGGATGCAGTGCTGAGTAGTAGAGCATTCCACTATGAAAAATGAGTGAGTTCAATGAACCAACATTGCCCATTCTTTTAAGAGTCCAGTAGTTTAAGTTTATTCCAAATCTTCTGCCCTGCTGTGAAGGGCTTTCAGTCATGGAGATTTGAAGATATTTAGTGCAACTCAAGAGATAAAAATGTGAAAGAGAAAATTATAATACCTAAAATATTGATGACACAATTAACACTAATTTATTTCATTTAATAAATTGAGAACTTTGCACTTTACTGCTGATGCTTCAGACACTCTGCAGAGGCAGTAGATTTAGCTGCATCAATTGCCTTTACCTTACATTGCACAGGTTTTCCTCCAAATCCCACATATCTACAAAGACACTAGGTTATAAAATGGAAGAGAGAAACTGAGGTGCTTGTTTCTCCATCTAACCATTCCTTTCCTCTTCCTGCAGTGTGAAGTGCTATCTACTACCACATGAAGGTGGGCCCATGGAAACAGAAGTGGGAAGCTACCACAGAAGTAAAGTTCTAATGAAGTGAATGAGAAGAATATCTGGGGTAGACAGATATCTATTAGTGCCTGCAGACAGACCTCACCTTCAAGAACAATAGATTTCACCTACCTACAGAATACCTAATTGTGAGTTACTTGTAATGTGGATAGACCACACTTGGAAAAACATAACAAAAACTTATGTACATTGGAAATTATTTAACAATCATTCTCAATATCCCCTTTCAACAGAAAATACAGATACAAGTCAGAGAATAATTATCAGGAAATATTTTTGCCATTAGTTAACATGAAAATATCTTTTAAACCCTCTTAAAAATATTTTAATTTGGTAAAAGACTGGGGAGGGAAAGACAGGATTTTTTTTAAAAAAATAGCATCTATGGGAAACATATTTATGTTGTCCTGTGAGAATTATGCAAATATGCAGTGAACTTTTGCTACTGAAAATAATGAAACAATTGTTAAAGCTTTTCCTTTTTATCCAAACCAGCATTCTGCCAAATAACAAGATATACAGGCAAATAAATCCATGGACATCCATATACTGCTGAAGACTAATACTCAGTAATTGCTGCAAACAGCAAGCTGTGGATAATCTGACTTCAGAAGCATTTGAGAGATGCTATGTATCAAAGCTTTGCTACATTGGGTAAACATTTTAATGGTGACTGGGAACTCTCACAATCAGAATGCACTCAAGGACACATATACTGTCAGCACATTTGAATCTCATGCCATCTAATGCATATCCACAGACATGGAAAGATTTATTCTTTGCAATTCTGCTGGCTTATGGCAGCAGAAACTAGTATAAGTAAGGCTTTACATGCTACAAAGATTTTAACTGAGAGTATAGGCTGGACATCAATTGAATCTCTTATTTTGAAAACATTTACATGACCTGTTATAGAGAGGTTACCTGGCACAGCAGCTGCTATGAAACCTGTAGAAATACAGGAATGGAAAATCCAAGGCACTGAAGAGATCACCTGAGGGACAAAGCAATACACTCAGTACATGGTGGGAAAAAAATTACCCGCTGTTACAAGCAATGCAACAGCAATTACATGAACATTACTAGTTTAACATTCCTTTGAGCCTTTACAGCTGGCTGACTTTTCATTTATGATGCTTTCCACATTTCTGGTGTGTTTAATGATTTCTCTCTGACCTTGCTTCCAGCTAGTTCTTGCCTTCGGTTGAAAAAGGGAAAAAGGATACCTAAGAGTATTCTTTGCCAGTATTCCGAAGGTCCTGCTTAAGCAACAGTTGCCAGTGGACAGACATGTATCATATCCACTTCTTTTATTACACAGCAAGTGATAGCTCCTACTGAAACAACAGGAAACACAGACATATGGTGGCTGTTTCCCCCTCTGGCATTTGAACTCTGTAACACAGAGCACGTTGAGAGGTTAAATAGTTCTCCTAGGTCTAAGCAGAGCTCTTGAGTACTTGCATTTCTAGGAACCTCAGCCTTGGTTCCCCTTGGTGGCAACTCCAGGAGTTCTCTGGCCTTCAGGCTCTACAGATTTGCATGAAGCTCCATCTTTCACTTTTTGAAATGCAGGGCTGTTTGGCTTAACATGTATGTCTGTCCTGGTGGGGGTTTCCTATATGCACAATCTGCACCGCCAGGAAAAAGGGGGAATTTATGTTTCTTTAAATGCTTCCTTTGTTGTTCTGACTGAACAAATGTCTAACGAAAACAGCAGATGATCACCTTTACCCTCACAATTATGAACACACCAGAAGGTAGGAATATTAGCCACCATAAAACATTAAATTTCTCCTTTTTTACAACCTCATGTGCTGCTACTTCGAATCCTGCCATGGGCCCAAGCAATGGGATCTGTGTTATGAAAGCAACAAAACAAAAACTCTGCATAGCACTGAGGACAATACAGAGAAGGAAACTCAGTTCTATATGGACTGCTGGGACATTGTTCTGAAGAGGATATGTTGACATAGAGAATTATTGTTCTTTACCAAGCACCACCTCAAAAACTGTTCTTTGTCGTCTGTCCCATACTGCTTGTTTGCAAAGGACAGCTAAGAATGGTATTGGGAAATATGCAACTTACACCAAGTTATATACCCCTCACTCCTCTTCCTACATGATAACATAGTATTGGTCATATTCAGGGCTAAAATCCTAAGGGTTTGATGTCTAAAAACATGCATAGAAAGCAAAAGCAACATGGAAACCTAAAAAAGTAAGAACTCAGAGAGCTCAGTTCACTTTACCTGCTGGATGGGATGCAGAGGCCAACAGCACTACACTAAAAAAAAAAATAAAATTAATTGGATACTACAGAATCTATTACATGGGCTGAAGACTATAAATTGACATGTTTGTGGTTTTTGTTTGTTTTTCATGGTGAAACTTATTCCAGTTAAATAGAATGAGTGAGACACAAGTATCAATTAAAAGAAAAGAAAAAGAAAACAGAAGTTGATTAGAAAGGAATGTCTGGGGTCACCTAATAAAATTTCTGACCTCAAGCAGAACTATCACAAATATTTGATCATGCCCTCTGGTTCTGCCTCAAAAAGGTATGTCTCAAAAACCTACCAGCATAGAAATTCCACACCTCTCTGGGTAACTTGTCCCAGGGCTGCTCTACCCTCCTAGCAAAGAAGTTTTTCCTAGTGTCCCATTTTTAAACCACCAAAGTTGCAATGTATGGTTGTTGTTCCATATTCTGCTGAATATTGCATTTATATAAGTTTAAAAATGCATGAAAATAAAACCAAGTACCAGCTAGAGTGATTCACACTGCTCAGATACAAACGAACAAGAAAACCAGGTGTGACCTGTACTTTATCTGAAGTATTATCACTTAAGTTTTCTGAGGTCTTACAAAGACCTCACCTTTTGAATTTGCGGTATAGGTTGTACAGAGCCTTTTTTAGTGTTACTGATTCTTCCTGTAAATTAATCTTCTTTTTTTTTTTTTTTTTTTTT
>VWZU01016047.1:736146-762276 GCA_013397095.1 Sterrhoptilus dennistouni
AATTTTTCATTCCAAATTGCTTCTAAGGCCAGAAGGCTACAGATCTGTTTGATTCTGGAAAGTTCCCATTCATCTACATTCCAGGGTGCTATGAGATGGGATAATCATGCATATCTGTAGAACTAGAGCTTCTTCCAGTTACCAGCAACATACATCCATGACAAACACTTCCACTGGTCAGTGGAAGAAGAAGAAAATAGCATCTCCAGAGTTTGCTTCTTGATAAGCAGCAAGCACTGCACTTACAGTGGTAAAAAGACATTCATTAATGTTATGAATGCTCAAGCATCCCAGGCTAACTCCCTTTTCCAGTGTTAATACAGCTATTGTTTTCAAACCTGTTCACTCACAGCTGGTCTCAGCTCTCTGTATGACCAAGCTTCCATGCTTGGTGACCTGCCCTTGGCAAGCTTTGGTGAAGCCCAGCATCATTCACCTGCAGCAAAAGGAACTGCAAAGAAGATAGAAATCCCACAGCCAAGGAAGCTCTGAGGGGAAGCTTGTCACTGAAATCAGCTGTGGAACATCATAGGCTGAAGAAGGAAAGTGTTTATGAGGAGCAGACAGGCAGGTGTTTTGGCTTCACACTTCATAAGTCTTTGAAAGGCATCACATAATACAGTATGTTCACATTCTCAATATTTATACATGTTTTTAAAAGATGTTATTGCCACAAAGGTATTCAATAAGGCTAAGCAGACCACTTATAATAGATAATTTGCCCTACCCCTCCTCTCCACACATGGGTGCCCTCCCTGTAAAGGTATGCCAAGAGTAATTCACAATAAACAGGCCCAAATCTTCAGTTTCCTGGTAAAGAGAGAAAAGGAAGCAAAGGTCTACTGCTTTTGACTGAATAACAGAGAAAACAGGAGACTGACAGGGCAAGTGAAACTATATCAACAGTGATGGGAAGTAAGGCTAAACCACGTTTCTCCTCTTGCTTTTTGAATTATTACATTTTAAACAAGAACCCACTGAGTCTGGGAAATAGTCAGAGAGGAACTTCCTTCTGCAACCAACAGGAATTGATAACCCCAACAGACACTCCAGGTTTTGGTCCAAACAAAGCAACAAGAGAAAATAAAACCTTAAATGTGAACTGCAGGGCAGGTTAAGGCAAATGGGTTTAGACGCCATCACAGCTGCTCTGTAGCTCTGCTTTGAATGAAGCATCAGTAAAAAAGACACAATGATGCTGTAAAACCAGATTAGGGATTCAGAGGTTTCTAGCAGGACAGCCTGGATATGAGGTTGCAGCAAAACCAAATTCCCTGTGCCAGATTTCTCTGCTCCTCTGTATTTCCCCTGTACTCAATACTGAGGGCTGGGTCACTCGTGGTTTCCCTTCTGGCTAAAAAGACGTTTTGTCAGCAAGAACAGCAATTTATGCCTGCAAAGCTGCCCTCCCCTATTGCAGAAAATCTACTGCAGCATTTTTAATTCACAAAAGTGACAGATTAGCAGCTCTTCCAGAAGCCAGATGTAGTTTTGCTGCATAGAGTAGAGCCTTTACCTCATACCTTTGTCAGTGCAGTTTATTCACCATTTGAAACTCTCCTGTATCTGTTTTCTCCTCACCAATTGCTGCCAGGCCATCTGGGCATGCCTTTGTGAACAAATTTCAGACTGGGACAGATATTGGGATGTACTGAAACTTTCTTGCAGGTTCTTCACAAGAAGTAAAATATTAATATAAAAATTAAATATATATAATTATTATTAAAAATATATAATTAATATAAAAATAAAATAAAAAATATTTTATATTTTATATAAAATATATATATTAAAAAAAACCTGCCTCAGCATAGGAGAAAGCCCAAGAGGAGGAAGTACAATCTGCTTCTAAGACATTTATGTCTCCCTCAACATGCCAGGCAGGCATTACTACCCCTCACCAGCTAAGGGGGAGAAATCTGGCTCCTCCTTTGATAAAATGTGGGGGAACAGAAAGGAATAAAATAAAATGTAAGATTATTAGAAAAAAACACTAGGAAGTAGAACACTAATGCAGAAGTCAGAGTACAGAGAAATACAATACTGCAGTATAAAAAAGGGGTGGGATCAAGAGGATTGGAGGATTAGAGGCAGGATCTTGGAAGTACATTGATTTTCTTCTCTTCCTCCCTGCCCCAGATGCTTAAGCATAAGGGATAGGGATGAACTGGATGGGGCTGGGCACTGAGAAGCAACATTACCCCTCCCTTCTCTGCATAGCACAGCTTTGCTTTCCCTCCTACACTTGTTCCTGGCCTGGCTCCTTTTTTAAAAGCCACTGAATAATCATGTTGGAAGTGATGAAGTGAGAAGAATGCCAGACTTTCAACATCAGCAAATATTTCTTCAGATCTGTTTGATTCTGGAAAGTTCCCGTTCATCTACATTTATTTAGGGTGTTCTTTTCTCCCAAACTGTTCCAGATTTTAAAACAAGAAACACTGCATGGTGTGTAAGGACAGCATATGTTAGGAGACTGCTCATTTTAGTTGCACTTCTGGAAGCATCCAACAGAGCCTTCTCTTTTTTATATATATATATATATTTATTTTTACTCTAACATATTGGTAGATCCTAACATCCAGTAATTTGTGGCAGATCTTTTAAAATGCTCTATGCAGGCAGTCTGTACACTCAGTAGAGTACAACTGTGCTTTCATACTGAACTAAGAAACACTTTGAACAGCATCTATTACAATAATCCTACGTATTTTTCCTAAGTATTAGGAAAAATTTCTTTACTAAAAGGCTTTGGAATCAAGCATTAGAATGGGTTACCCAGGCCAGTATCTGAGTCAGCATCCTTGGAGGTATTTAAGAGATATCTGGTACTTAGGGACAAGGTTCAGTGGGGGGCTTGGTAGTGCTCGGTTAATGCACTCAATGACCTTAAAGGTCTTCTCCAATCTAAAAGATTGGATGATTCTAAACACTATCTGGCTGTGCACACACAGCTGCATGTCAGCTCTCTGATCTAGGTTAGAAATAAGGAGCTTTAAAGACCTATTGATAATAGTGTTAAGAGGACAAAGTTGCACTGATACCACATTAGCAAGTTCCTTCATAAATTATGGAATCATACAATCATGCTTGTATAGACAAGACCTCCAGTACACATTAAACTGTCCTGTCCTGGAGGTGGAACTGAGATCCTGTCATGGTCAGAACAGTCCTTGAGAAGGCCTGAGAAGAGGAAGCAGCATATACCTTTAACACCTTCTAAGTCACAAAATTTAGTGCTGGGCACCGTCTGACAGAGATTATCTACGTCTACAGTAATTCTGAGCCAGAACTGCCTGTGAGGAGTGAGTGCTCATTCAGAGAAAGTTCCTTTAGTTAGTGATATTTTAAAGTAGCTTTGATTGTTTTCTACAGAAATTAGGTCTGTGTAGTAAAGCTGTGTCTACATAGCTCCACACAGCTCTCAAATACACTGAACATCTTCATCTGGATTTGTGAAGCAGCAGTGATCTCCAAGATAACTACATGTGCAGAGGTCTCACACAGAGACAAACCCTGCCAGTGCCTCCTGCAGCAGAAGAATTTCAGCCCCATTAGACACTGGAGGTGACGTGTCATGGAGGTTGCAGAGGAGGAAAGAGTTTCTGCCAAACTTTACACCCTTTCAAACATCATTAGCTACTTCTTTTGTATAAACAAAACTCTAAAAGAATTCAGATGTCGCTTCTCCCATTGTCCATGGAACTGCTTGTTTTTCCCTAGGCAAGATGAGATACAAATGCTATAAATTGTGAGCTCCTCTACCACATAGAAATATATATACATACAGATACACAAACATATAGATATACACAGACCTAAATCAAGCAACTAAGCGCCCCGTTTGCTACCTCCCTTAATCCACCTGTTTTCCAGCATGGTTGCTTTGTACCAGCATCTTGTAAGCTATGCAGACCTTTAAGCCTCTTCTTGGGGAAAAACTTTGGAAGCTTTGACAACAAATTTTTGCTCTTAAACAGATTCTGAAAATAGCCATCTTCCAATTTGCATAAATCCATTGTTGGATTGTTTGTGAGTTTGCTTTCTGCAAAAAGAACAGTTTTAAATACATATACCACTGCACCTCACAGTTCCTTAGCAAAGGAAAGTTTCTCCCTTTCAAAAGCTTCCAAATAAATTATCATACTTTCCATGTAATGTGGGACTCCTGCTCTCTGCTGGACACAAGTTCACAGGCTTCAAAGGACCAAGATTATGAACTAACAGAGAAGCAGCCCAGCCCTGACTTTTCAGTCAAAGCTGAAAGATTAAGACCTTCAGCCAAAATCTGAATTTAAGGTTCAGGCCTAGATGCAATTTTCAACTAAAATGACACCAGAGAGACAATCAGGCAGCTGCCAAATGAAAAATCAATTGATTTTACTACTTGGTTCATGATTTCCCTTCAACACAGAGAAGTAGCTACATCTCATTCCAGACTTCATAGGTTATTTCTGCATGTGGCAGCATATTTGCAAATTCCATGACTAATTCTTCCAAAGTTTCAATGAACGCACCTAGCTTCTTTGTGTGAAATTGATTTGCTTTGCTTTTCATAGTAGATGGAAAATAACAACTGATTTAAAAAAGAACCTACTTCAGGCAAACTGATATGCAGATATTGTCCATTTATAGGACCCTGGTGAATCATATAGGCAAAGCAGAGGCCTGCATTACTTATTTATGGAAATAGAAGATTGAACTAAGACAGAAAGACATGCACACTGTTATCAAATTGATGATGCTCACAAGATAAATGGGAATTGAAGGGAAGTAACTATCCCACACTGGTGTCCCTGATGTACTTCTATCAAGGATCTTTCATGTGGTCAGACAAGAGCATCTATCCATCTAATCAAATTAACTAGCACAACTTCACTTTTGCTATGCTTATTCCCAACTTATGCTCTCTCTTTCATTCCTTCTGACCACAGAAGGAATTTCTTTGAATTTATTATTCATACTTCATAGTGTTCCCAAATGACTTTAGGAATGAACCCAAGAAAAGAGGCCAACATGTATTAGATGTGATTTCGATGGGGGAGAATTGAAAGTCTCTAGATGCCTTACTTGAAATAAAGCCTCACAAAAACCCAGCAGAAGCCATGCACACTGAATGTCCTGGTTTGCGACTCTTTGAAGAAAAGTCTTATGAAAAGATTTTTAAAAGCAGGGGAATCTGGTCAGTGACTCAGGCTCTTTCACTAGCTACAACATAACAAGTCACTCTTACATCTCCAAATCAGAAAAACAACTGAAAGTCAGAATTACTCAATCCCACTAATGGGACTCTAAAAAATCAATTACTGCTCATGTTCTTTGCACACAGTACTTTTGTAATCACTACCTCCTCTTCTGGCAATTTTGTACAAGTTTTATTTTCTGGAGTGGGGTATTGCCAGGGAGTTACACAGTAAATATTATTTCTGGAAGGGATAGATCACTTGTGCACGTGGTGATTTAAAAATTCATAATTAACACCTCAATACCTCCTCAAGTGTATATTGGCCTGTCTATCTACAACTGGAGCCAAAAAATTCAGCTGTTAAGCCATTCAGCTTAGCACTGTTTTTTCAGTGAATGTCCTGCTAAATAAGTACATTCAAATAGTGGTAGCTGTAAGTTTCTTCAATAAGGCACAGTTGAAAATGAAAACATATACCACATAAAACCAGCTATGGTGTATCAAAGACTTATTCATTTTACCTGAATACATAGTTGATGTACTGTTGGTCCAAGTCACTGGGAGAGGAGGGAAAGAAAAAATGAGGTTTTTTAGCAATGCACTTCATTTGGTGTAACAGATCAGTAATATACAGTAGTGCTGTAATATTACATTATATTAGTTTATATAATATATAATAAAGTAAGTATTGGGTAATACTAACATTATATTATTATTATACACATTACACACAAAATATAGTAATAATTTTATCAGCACCAATCAATTAATTATCAATTAACCAATATATTGATTTACACAGGATCCACACATTATTTCTGTTGTTACTCTCAGTAGGAGTTTCATTAGAAGTGAAGATAAAGTGAGGCTGATTAAAATTTAGACCATTTAACCAGAGATGGAAAATGGTTTTGAAACAAGCCTATCCATGCACATATATTATACACCATATGCAGTTTCAACATACCCGTCTCCATCCGTAAAGAAAACTGCAGATTACGGATTCTGTGAACATGCAATGCCACCTGATTCCAAGACTTCTATTGTGTGGTTGCAGTTCTAACATGCACATGGTATTAGTGCAAGGTTTCAAGGTGTTTAAGGTACTTAGCCATTCCCATCCTGTGGTAAGTCACTAGCTGCTGAACTTTTGAGACTGTGTCACAAAGGAAAAGATACTGACAGATACAAACCATGCAGCTTTCCACTTGAACACAGACTAACATTTCCTCTTAACACCTGTGCCAGTAATTAGGTGTTCTTTTTCCAGGGCTGAGTAATCACCCTTGGATAATACTGTTTAATTCAATGTTCCAGTTAGCAATATAACTATCAATAACCACCTGCTGTTGTTACCAACAATAAATAAGGCTCGTCTTGCAAGAGAAGCCATTAATGATTAACCAGGAGTGGCCCAGCTCCTGCTGATCATGCAGAGCTCCCTGCATCACAGTCATCTCTCTTTATAAAAGAATAAGAAAACACATTACCTTAAAGATCCAGGTTTCCACAACTTGTGAAACACTTTGTAAGCCCCTGTAATTGAAATGACATGTGTAATTGCCATCTTGTGCAATCATTCTGACAAACAACAGCTTGTTTAGCCACGGTACTAGCAGACATGGAACCCCTCTGAATTACAGTTTAGCAACACAGCCCAAAGGATTCCTAAACCATGAGTAAAATTAACCTACTGCTTCAAATTAATGGTTTTCAAAGTGTTATCAGCTCTGAGCATAATCATGCTTTGTGGTTCTGCTAGTCCTTCTGAAGACATCTAGCTCACAGCAACAACAAAGGAGAGACTCTGTGTGTGTGTGTGTGTGTGTTTTTGTGTATAAATACATACAGAGAAGTGTCACAGCATGGGTTCTTCAGCCCACACCATTTTGGGGATAAGTTCTATGATGTATATGTTCATCTACATAGAGCTGTTGGCTCTGAGCCGTTTTTCTTATTTAAAGTTGTCTCAGCTCTAGGGTCTCCAGGTCCTTTACATTCTTCACCCACCCATATACCTCTTGTTAGCTTCCATTTCTGTCCTGGGTAAAGATTTGAGCACTCAAGGAAGAAATGACACAGCTTCAGGCTCTATTTTTTTCAGACCCTTTCTTCAAAGCTTTGGGGTAGTGTTTTTGATTCACAGAGAAAACCAGGATATGGAAAGGTAAATCCAGTAGAACACTATGAAATAGCTGTCCTAAATCCTGCCTCCATTAGACAAGTTGAAGGGTAGAACACACATCCTTTCTGTAATGTTCTGTCTTGATTTACTATGCAGTAAGTTAGTTATCTGTTTGCCCTTTCTTGTAGCACCTTCATTTAGTTGATAGGAAATCTATTACGCAAATAACTCCCAATAGCCATATCAACAACTCTCAAAAACAAGAGAAATGGAAGGCAGCTATATTTTGAGCATAAACATTATGTTGGCACTTCCTACACATTTCAAACACACAAAGAAGCATTCTGAAGACTCTCTACACGATTTTCCACCCCTGTGACCAAGCACTGCTTTACAGATGAGACCCCTTGGCTTTGAGAAAGCAAGAACATCACTCAACACACAAAACAACAATTTGAAGTGGAAAATCCATAGCTTTTACTTTTATATCAATGAGCAAACATTTACCATATAATATTTCTCAAAAAACTCCCCCTAATGCTGTTTCTTATTTGTATGTTAACAATATTTCAGATGGGGATCTCTAGCCCTCCCTAGACAGGAATACATATAAACATATTACCTCTGTCCTGTAAATTTTACAGTATGAATAGAAGAAATAAAGAAGGAATCGTCCCTAATCTACAGACAAGACTTAACATATGAATGAGTCACTCACTCAGTATATAGGAGAGATAAAAATCAAATACAAGTCTCTTATTATCCACCAAAATACTCCAAAAGACAGAAATCTCGTAGTTAAATATTACTACTCCTGTTTTCTTCAGATTTTCTGGGTCTGACTGTTTCTAGCTTTTCAGGGAACAATTATGATTTATCCAAATCAACATTTGGTCTGAAAAAAAAGATGAAAACCTGATAGGTTATGCAATTCATAGTTAAAATTAAAAAAAAATTCACACGATTGCCTAAAAAACCCTAACATTTCAACATCCTTCCTCTGGGACCAAAGTCCATGATATTTTAGTACATTTTTGTCAGTTTTTAAATAAAATCTGTGTGTGCAACAAAGCTCCAAGTACAAATTATTGTTTGGGGTTTTTTTCATGTTTCTTCTCCCCTCAGAAAGAAGTCTCTCTCAGTAGGCAACCATCAAAAAACAACCAGAAAAGCTTACTGCTGATTAAAATTGTATGTGCATTTTCTCATCCACTGTTAACAGACTGCAATATGCAGTTTGTTCTGTTGTTGTTTTCAACAAAAAAGCTATAAAAAGAATGCACTTTCTTATATTTACTGATCTTCATTCTTTCCAAGTGTTTCTTACATATAGAGTCTCAAATATCACTAACTTCATAATAAAGCTGATTTCTCCAACACATTTACTCTTCCTAATTCTTCTTCTGGAAGAAAATTACTTACCAACACAGATCAAGTGAATTAGAGCCCATAAATATCCATTTGGATCAAACTGCAATAAAGAACATCTACATAAACAAAAGCACCATCACGTAAACATACATATTGCAATTTCCCTGCAGTTAGCTTTGCAGAGTAAGTACAGTGAGTGAGAGCTCTGCTACAAAGAAAGGGAAGATGACTAAAGAAGACTAGGAAGACTGAAATTCTTCCTCTCACACTTAGAAATCTGGCACATGCCAATTACACAGGCTCTCAGCTCACCTCAGCAAGTGTAATTCTATTTCCTTCAGATGTGTACACCAATTTAAACAGTCTGAGCATACGGACCCCAGACTATTTAGTCTGGCATTGGGAATCAGGGACAGGCAAGACAAGCAGATGACCATCACAAAGATTTTTGTCTTGTCCCCTGTTCCCTCTGAGCTTCTGCAGATGCTAAGCAGTCTCTCCCCAAGGCTCCAAGTAAACAGAGTATCCAAGAGGGTTTCAGATGGACATTTGTCTGAGCAAAGTAGGCCCTCTTCACAATCAGTAGGGAAAACCAAATATTTTTGAGAGGAATTCACCTGGCAAATTTTAGATGTCTGTGGTCAGGTTAGATGAATTATGCATCAGGGGATCCTGTTCTGCACCATGGACTATGACGAGAGCTAGTGCAGGTGCAACATTTCCAATAGCCACATTTGATCAGATGTATCCAGACAAGTTCCAGACTCATGTGACTTCAGAGGTATCTAAAGCAAGGAAGCAGCTTTCCTAAGTCTCCAAAAGAGAATCTCAATGAATAGATCTTTGCTGGATGGAGCAGTCTCTGGAGGTACTTCCTTTCTTTCTCAGGTAGCTACAGAAAGTGTGTAAAATGAATACAAAACTATTTCAGGAACTTCCTGAAAGTACCTACAATTAATTCAAACCTCAGTGATTTGCTGTAAGCCCTATTAAGAAGTAAAAATGTGGTTTCCCCAGCCACCACCTTCACCAAGAAGTTGTCCACACTGTCCACACTGCTCAGAGGTTTTACCACAATGCAAACACAGTAAACCCAGCAAGACTATGACACAGCAATAGGAAACATTTATAATTGCCTTGCAGGAATGCTACTCTACCTCATAAGCTAACAAGATGTCAAGCATCAATGGCTAGCTAGAGCTGCTTTGCAAAGCAGAGCTCACCTGTGTGTCACACAAAGGAAGGCATACTGCTGCTGCCAGGAGGAACAGCACACTGTGGAGAAGAGAAAGAAAAAATAAACCCGCTTTCAAAAGCTTTCAACCTGCATTTGTACTCTCAGCAAAATAGAGGTAATTCCAGTCAATTTTACACTGATACTTCACTTGTCTAATCTTCTTATTCCATATTTTAAAAGTAATTTCTGCCATCAAAATTTTTACGTCATGCATTCTTCACAACTTATACATGGCAAAGTTTTATGAGAAGAGAAGCAGCACAAAACACCTTAGAAGTGATAGAAACAAATGCTTTTGGTAGAGAATATTTTTCTTCACTAGCCATCTGGCTTCCCTAGGCTTTCTCAGAAAGGCAAAATCAGCCAATTTCTGGCTGAATGGCTACCAAAAACTTATTTCTTTAAGACGAATTGCCTGTTACAAGAATTCCAGCAGATGTGACTCCATTACAAGTGACATTGTTATTGCAGGGCACAGAGCAAGGTGGAAGTGACTAGTATCACACTGGAAATGTCTAAAGGACAGCACAAGTCCTCTCCTAGACCACTGACTTAGGCTACATAAATTCTTTACGTGTGGCTGAATCGATACTTCTTCAAGCTACATGGAATACACTGATAAGGAATTTCTGTGGACTGTCACTATTAATATTAACATACACTTGGTTTTGCAGCTTATTTTCCTACTCTCTAAGGACATGGGAAAAGACAGAATAAAGATTATTTTAAAAATGGTATCCTTGACAATAACCCGGTGGTGAAGACAAGGCTACAGTAAGTCAGATAATGGGAACAACAGGAAGAAATTAGGAAGATAACACCTCTAAGTACATGAAATAATAACCCAACTTATCCATTGTTAACTATAGCTAAAAGATTACAGGATGTGGAGGACAGCAAATACCCATTCTTCAAGGGGAAATGGGGGCATAGAATCAAAATTTTAATATATGACTAGTTGACTTCTGTTTGTCCCTTTCCATCTCCTTTTTGAAGCCTAAACAACCAGGGCCAAACAAGGGTTGGTAGCTGTGCAGCTTAATATCACAGAATCAGCAAGGCTGGAAGAGACCTTCAGGATCTGTCCAACTGTCAACCTAGCGCCCCCATAATCACCCCAAATCATATCCCCAGATGCCACATCCAGACAACTCTTGAGCACTTCCAGAGATGGTGAGTCTACCACTGCCCTGGGCAATTTATTCCAATGCCAAAACATTCTTGTAGTGAACTTTTTTTCTAATATCTAATCAGAACCTCCTCTGAGGTAATTAAAGGCTGCTTCTTCTTGTGCCTTAATTTGAGACATGGCAGAAGAGACTGATCCCCTACCTCTATGCTATGAATTTTCTAGCAGAAATGAATCTTATTTACCTTTCATTTCTAAGGAAGGGAATTTTTAGCTATTTTCTAACACAGTAATTATCTTTTTCTTACTGTTTATGATTACCTACTGGAACTTCAAAACTTCCAAACCTTTCCAAAAGCATTTTTATGGGGACTGGTTTTTTTCTTTCATTTCATTTTTGTAAGGAGAAAAAACATATCAAACTATTCAAGCAATTGCTTAAAAAATTATTTAATTACTCCTATGTTGCAATTTAGGCTCACTGCCCACAGGAATGTGCCTTACATTCTTCATTGTTTTGGTGCGCCATAATCTGAAGCAAATACAGAAGCTGGAGCCAAAACAAGTCTGAATCTGAATATAAGTAATTTTAAAAGCTTACCTACAGACTTTCAGATGAGAGGTCTGCTGTAAAAAAGAAAGTATGATTAAAACATTAAAATTTAATTATAAATACGGTAAAATGATGTTTTCCCCTTCCAAAAAAAAGGAAAGTGATGACAGCTGATCTTACTTGCACCACACATGTAAAAACTTCAATGAGCAGCATTCAAAAATTCAATTCAACAATTCAAAAATTGAGCACTACTTAGCAAATTTAATTTGATAAAGAAGAATTAGGATTATGGATCAGCCTACTTCACCTTGATTTATATTTTCAGATTATTTACCAGAAAGTAAACCTAAAACCAGACATGAACTTTATACCTGCTCCTCAAACTTGAATTATACCAAAACTGTGTAACATATGTACTCAGATAACGAGTTTTCCTAACTAGGTACTATTCATACAAATCAGTCTTGATGTAAATTCACGAAATTTTCCCAATTCTCTGATATTATATGATTCTTGAGAAGCTTCCAGTTAGGCCTGTGTTTGCATTATCCTTGTCTGTAGTGCTTTTGTTTTTAAAGAGAGGAGTCATATGCCTATGACAAAGAAGGAAAATATGAAACACTTTGACAAAGGCACTAATCAGAGGACAACGACACAGGGACATGCCATGGTACACACTGCTATGTCCCTTAGGCATAATCTTAGTGACCTCTTCTGTTTGTTAGATGAAGTAAACACTCATTTATCTGTCTTCTATACAGAAAACAGTTATAATGAATGGAAGATGCCTTTCACAGCAAGCCAGAGGCCACTGTAGAAACAACTTTGTGATGAATGATTTCCCAGTATTAGCTCGCACAGCAACTCTGTAGTCAGTTAGAAAAACATTTCAAAAAAAAGCATAAAAAGAAAGCCCTCCAATGCATTTTGTGAGAAAAAACCATCCAGCTCTTACAAAAGGGTACAGGAGTTATTCTCCTGACTTTCACAAGGGCAGAATCTCAAGCATTCAAAACAAATTCTAAAATGCACCATTCCTCCTGCATTTTATGTGGAGGTGTGACCTCTCTGTAATCATACAATACACGAGATCTGTGATACTGATTAGCTATAAGGGCATAGTCTTCATTCCTCTCAGCTCAAACAATGAGATTTTTATGTGGGGCATGAGAGAGGGAATATTAATTTTCAAATGGAAAAAAACAAGCAGGACCAAGCCAGTCTCAAAAATACAGATCAGACTGGTGATATGTATTTGCAGTGTTTCATCAACTAAAGGGGCAAAGGAAACACCAGTATAGATACTTGTCAACAGCAAAAAGCTCTCTCTGCGTCTTATTAATGAGTAGCTATTACAGTGGATCTAGAAAAGTATATGGCACTAATGCCTGTATTAAGAGAAAACAGGTATCTTGTCCTGGGGTAGTTCTATCACAGGATTTATCTTGACTAATGGATCAATTACCTCTTTCTGCACAAACTTCTGGAAGCTGCAGGTTATGACTTCTGCCGCATTGTGCACAGTGAGGAACACTGGGATTGGCTGCCGTGGAGAGAGAACAAAAATGTCCAAATCAACCTAGAGCAGTCACACACATAGGAAGGGGCACTCCTCCTAGAGACAGCTGTCCCACATATCTGTGGGGTTTTGTTTTTGAAGCTGCAAACCCATGCCGTATCACCTAAAAGAGACTTAACCCATTCCAGTCACTAGCACATGGGCAATGGCATCTTCAAATGCAGACCCTGCTGCAGACCTGCTTCCTTTGTCTCCTGCTGCTGAGTGCTCAGTCAGTTTATGTGTACTCAGCTACCCCAGCGAGATTTGCTCCAGGTTTCTGCCTCTAGTTTTCCCTCTCTGATCCAGGATCTTCAACCTCCACAGTAAACAGTTCTCATTCATTGTCCCATCTCTGTCTGCTGGTACTAAGAATACAGTGTAACTCCTAGCAACAGAATTGTGGGCAAGATGATTTTAGGCAATTGCTTTCAGTAGCTGCTAGGAAGAGCTGCCCAAAATTAGGATAGAAATGCAATAGTTCATACACAAATGATGTTGAAATTATACCCACTGAGGTATCTGGACACCATCCCAGCATGAAATCATTAACAAACAAACCCCAATGATAACAATAATGAATCAAACACCCATTGCCCTGGGCAAACCCAACCAGAATTTGTGGTTCATAATACTTCCTCCAAATCAGATCCATGCTCTGTCAGACAGCTGAAACAGAAGCAATTCTCTGCTCTGATTAAGATAATCTAAAGACTAAGCCATATTAGGAAGCAGTATTTCCCCACTCGTGTATGCTATTTAAATCACAGTAGCAGAGAATGAATTGATTTCTCAGTGACGTCCAAACTTTTAAGTATGAAGTGATATAAGCAGCAAATATCCCTCAAATGTGATTTTGCACATTTCTGTAGTTTTCTTTTCTTTAACATAAAGCCAGATAAGCATTGCTCACTAAACATTTTAAGTCATGATGACAACTGGGATGGATCCATAGCCACAACAGTTGCACCTAAATAAGAATAAAAATCACACAAACACAACTGGCATAAAGTTGTTGGACCTGGCTTCACCAGTACTGAAAACCAATTCTTGACCCTGCCACTGAATAACTGAGAACATAAACCCAGAAGTATTTAACATAAAAGTACTCTGAGCTTGACTTAGTAATAGCAAATACAAGAAATACCCATAAACAAGGAAAGATGACAGCAGAATTTACATTCTTCCCTTTGTGAAAGCAAATTTGTTGGGTTTTTCTTTCCTCCCTTCTGCTTTTGGCTCTTCCAAATGTGTTTTGGAGCCAACAACGGCTCCAGTTTGCCTAGCCCAGTTAACCTTCTCCATATGTCTATTGCCTTTGATGCAAGTATTTCTTAAATTTGTGAGTGAGCTTAATGAAAAGAAAGGTTTACTGGTTGGGCAGGCAGGGTGAATAGACTCTGCAAAAATCTCCCCTCATGGCTCTGCATACTTTTTTTAATCACCAGAGTTGTTCAGTCCAGAGCTAAGCAGTCCTCCTCCAGTTCTAGTCCTGAATCCTCGGTCTGGGGAGATTGCCAGCACCTCTAGGAAGAGGCACAAACAGAGATTAAAGTTGTAGTTTTGCCAGTATACGGGAGTGTTTGAAAGTGGGTCCCCTTGGATTTGATAATAAAAGTACACATAATTTCTGCTTCAGGAATAAATCCACAATTAAAATATGCTATTGACATGAGCCAATTCAGCTGTGAGTTTGGGAGAGTCCACTTTCATTCTCACTGTGGCATAAAATTGTTGTACACAAAGTCATTGTAAGTAGAGCTTCTATGTAGGATTCAATTTAGGTCCACTATAAGGCAGCATATAATAATTATGGCCTAAGACTGTGTATCCTTTTGTCTTGCTTTGTAAAATGGCCAAAGAATTAGATCTCTAAATCCCCACTCATGTACAACAAAAGCCATTAAGAAATGTGAGATGCACCTTAAGAAATGTTTGGGATGCAAATCAAAACCCTTCACAGTCCTGCCACTCCAGGGCAGTTCACTCATGAATGACCAGAGCAGGAACAGGAGGTAAATACAGTAACTTTCAGGATGACCAGGAAGTAAGAAGAAATAACAGAGAGGATGTGATTCTTAACTTCTCCACCACCCAGATGAGCAAGTAGAAAAGATGCTGCAGCCAAGGCTTTATTGGTGCTTCCAGACAAAGCTTTCCTTAGGGGACTTTGCTTACCTCGCACGAAAGAAGCCCAATGGAACTTCCTTTGACAAGGAAGCAAGAGGAAGTAAATGCAATCATGCTGAGAGAACTGATCTGGGAGCATAGGGTTTCTGAGCACATGCCTGTGCTTTCCTAAGATTATTTGTGTCCAAGATAAGGCCCCCAGTCTTGCTTGCCAGGACAGAGACCTCCTGTTCTTTTCTGCTCTATCTCTTTACTGGGATTTTTAAGGGATCACTACAATCAGAATCTGGTAAAAAAGTCCCTTTTGATCCTTCTTAGAGCTGAGAAGGTGACAGGAGCAAGCTGGCTCTGGAGTTATATTAAGATGCAATGATGGAATGCAGAAGGGAACTAGTGCAGGATCTGAGCTTGCAGACAGCACAACAAAATATTGTTATTTTTAAAAAATAAATGTGTAGTGGTTTTGGTTCACTTATCATGGCTTTTGATTATGGTTGAATCCCTTGTTCACTAATTTATTTTACTCTTTTTTAAAGGAAGAATATATAGTTTAAGCATAAAGCATTCAAGTTTCATGGAAGCAGATTTGACATTCTGTAAACACTTGATAAATTATTGTGATGCAAATGAATCACAAAGTGGAGTAATCTAACCCTTCCCATAATCTCTTTCCAACTTTCTATTCATTTTTTCAAATCCTGCAAAGAATCAAAACCTTCTCATTGAAATGGTCTCCATCAGTTTCCTAGAAGGACTCCCCAGAGATCCCAACCCCATTCCTTCTTTTGCAAAGTTACAGCTACTGATTTCTTCAGCTTCTTCCCTACTTGTACAATTCAGACCACTGAGGATCTGTTAAGCAAAACACAGTACTCTGGAGAGATGCTGAGTGCTTCAGACTGTCACAGAGATGCTTTTTGATACTTAGTAGGACTGCTGCATTATTTAAACCTCTCCTCCCTCCTTGTCTCTCAACCCAGGAACAGCATTAAATACCATGTATGAAGGGAATGTTCTTTGTTTACAAAGTAGAGGTAATAAAGAACTGACTTCTACAGGTTCATTTCTTACCAATCTAGACAGTGCCCTGGAGCCAGCATAAATAATACCCACAAAAAGTACTGATGCAGGAAGCCATGACAGTATTTCAGACCTGTGAAAACAATTAAAATCTCATTATTTCACCACATTCTGTTTTCATACAGAAAGCAACAGCTCCTTGCAAGGAATGTAATAATATGTATATATGTACATTAATTTCAAACATGTGCATATTAAAGTCAGTATCTGATTGCTCAGTATTCCTCCCATTTACTAAGGAGTCCAAGTCAGAAATTATTCATTTTGTCTAATCCAAGCAAGGAACTAACTGCAGATATGTTTTCTTTGTTTTCTTCTTTCCCTGGCTCCTCTCCCTCCAAAATGGTGTTGGGTTTTTTTTTGGGGTTTTTTTCCTCCCTTAGAAATTACTCCCATTGGTATTAAAGGAGAGACATTTCAACTAATTTCCTTGACGTTCCGTGAAAGGAACGAAACCTGACAAATGAAGGCATAAAATGGCTCACTTGCACAGACAGCACACATTTTCACTATGTACAAATACACTTGGGCACCCACACATTCATTTCTCAGCCAGATTTACAAAGAGATTCTTCCTAAAAATCAGATTGTCTCTGTGGAAGCCTATCTCTTGGGATTTCCTAATGATATTCTTTTGACTGAGCCAAACTCCTAGAGGCAGTTTGACAACTAATGGAGGAATGAAGTCATCAGATTGATCTGATTAATTTTTTTTAGTCATGGTTACTGCAGTAGGGTCAGGTTTCAGTTCTGAGAAGGGGCTTCAAAGCTTGCACTTTTCCTATTTTCAACCTTGTTACTTAAGGGAGAAAAAGGGATCAGGCAGGTGGTAAATTTCAGAGAGAATAATGTAAGATTTTCCTTCGGGCAAAGGAAAAAAGGAGTAGCTGTGAGGCAAAGGCCTGAATCAAGGCAGCCCTTCTCAGGACTGAAGACATGGCTGCCCCATTCAATCTTCCCAAGCTTTGAATGAAAGTGGAAAAAACATGAGTGAGCAGTGCTGGTTCTCAAAACAAAACCAAACTGCTTGTAGCTCCTTAGCTTGCATTCCGCTTCCAATTAACATGTAAGACATGAAATGTAATCATAGATACTGGTACACCATCACACTTCATGGAACAGAAGAAAACCAACCAGTAAACAATGAAATCAGAACAGTATGAATGAAGATAAAACACATGAAAAGATTCATGTAATCACAGACAAGGGAAAAACCATAAATACCACATTTCCTCTGTTAATATATATAATTTTCCAAGATAATAAAAAACCCAGGGTCACAAAAATAATCTTTAGATCCTTTCACTGGCATAAATGTTTGTTCTGGGTTTTCTTGACTAGTCACCATAAATTTTTATAAAAACACTGCTTCTTTTGAGGTTATTGACTTCAACTGGAATTTCATCAAGACCAAGATCTAATACTGTCATACCTCATTACCAATGAATTCACATCAGACACCAACAAAAATACCCCCACACTACTGGAACAGCAACAGATTGAAGAAAGGGGGAGGGAAGAAAAGAAAATGGGTCTGGGAAGATAAAAGGAACACATGATTAAAATGAAATTTCCATTTAGAACACAAAAATATTGCTCTTTAATGTTCCCCACCACTAAATTGTAGGAATCCCAAATACGTCTTCATCTCCAATGCAATTCTGTGAAGTGCAATGGAAAAGGATTTCAGATGCTTTTTCCATGATGTAAGGGTAGAATTTTATGCTGCCAAGTGGGAATTTCAGGACTGAAAAAGAATGCACGGATGTTTGATGTAACGTGTCAGCATCAACAATCTGTCTCGTATATAAACCAATTAGCAGCTTCTCATGTTGGCAATACAGTGATGCAAAATAGGAAAAGAACTGATGAATTTGTGGTTGTTGTAGGGCTAAATCCAAATCCCATGATAGACAATGGGTAGGTTCCCCCAAACAACACTTAAAGAAAGGCTCTAAGCTGCTGCTTAGCTATGGGTGAAATGCAGCACTACAAGAAATGCCAATCAGAACACATCAGACTTATGTGCCTACAAAGGTTAGGCAGAAGCTGGGCAGCAGACTGGAAGCATTATGTAGATGCTGCATGTTCCTCTGTGCTCCACAGAGCTCTTGTTTTGGATAAAAGCTTTGCAGACAGTCAACATTTGCTGCTTAGAAACAATGATGGAAAGTCGCTTACAGTACGTCCTGGGGGGAAGCAGAGGCAAAGCAGGTTATCCACAAAACCCAAGTGAGATTACTCTAAATAATATGTTCTTTATAGCAAGGTTAGTATTCTGGACTTCAGACCAAAGGGCAATGATCTCTATGTAATAATTTAATTCTGCTGAGACACTTTGGGATAACCTGAACTGGCTTAGAAAGTATATCAGTCCATGTGACAGAAAAATTGAGACTTTGTGGACATAAACAAACAAATAGATGGCAGTTTATTATTTGAAGCATGATGAGAATGAAGACTGGCTATGATATTCCTAAGTATCCTGCACATAGATAAAACCCTCCCATCAAACCAACAGATAGGTATTTTGTAATGGGGGAATGGAAATGTCCATATCCCAGTGGTAGCATTAAAATCACCTTTGCACATCATGTTTGTTTGTGGTGAGTTTTTTGGTTGGTAGTAGTTTGAAGGTTTAGAGGGTTTCCATGTTTGGGTTTTCAGGCTGATTTTTTGGTTTTGGCTTTGATTTGGTGGGGTTTTTTAATACGGGAGATAAGTGTTACAGACCCACCTCTGCAAAGCATTAAAGCATGTGCCCAATCCTTGCAAAGAAAGGCAGGTTTAGACTCATGCTTAATTAGCTGGATTAATTATAGCCAAAGCATGTCAATTAATTCCAGTTGTTTTATTCAGTCTATTCTAGAACAGGCATTTTGTATTAACTAAGCTAAGGAAGAGGTTTCGCAAGAGGGATTTCAACCCCTTTCCCTACAGTGTGCTGACATCTAGTGGCCTCAAGTCTCCAGGGTCAAAACCAATTTTTCATCCCAGCCTTTTTTAGATAAAAACAATCTCTTCATCATCAGCGAGTTGTTCTTGTCCTCTATTTTCTTTAATGTCTTCCCAGGTTTGGAAAAGATGAAAGTATCTTTCCCAAGCTGGGAAAAAAAGATTCAACTTCTTCAATTTCATGATTTGGAGTAGAAATAATCATTAGTGATGAAAAGCTGAACTATAAAAAGACATTACTAATGGCTGAATTCTTCTAGACTGTTTTGTGAAGACAAAATCTGCATGAAAAATATAAATTTTATAATTATATAGGTATACATACATACATATATATATATATATATACACATATACCAGCAACTGCCAGTAAAGCAAGGTTTGTTTGGACTCTAATCCTGTCTCTGCCAAAATCACTGACGGTTTTTATGATATCTTCAGTTTATTGCAGCTATAAAATAGGAAACTGAATTCTGTTTTCTTTTACGATCTCACTTATATTTCCATGGTGATGTAATCATTTTTATGGACGTGAAAACAGAACACAGCCTGTTTTTTCTGACATATTCACAGGATTTCATTCCAAGTGAGGAGATTCAATTTTTCAAGCCAACTGTTTGAATCTCAGACAAAAAGTTCATCAGTTGTCATTTGCTAATACAGAATTACTGAGAAAAAGTTACACTAGAAGGGAGGTCTGACAGTCATTTAGTCCAAATTCTCTCAGCTTCAGAGTCAAGACACATTACTCAGGTCATTGCCCAGGCAGGTTTTTAGCATCTCCTGAGATGAAGATCCAATTATTTCTGTGGGCATAGATCTTCTAAATTATACCATTTTGCACAATAAAAAAAGATGCTGCATTCCATACCGCAGAATGGATCCACCTGGGCAGAGTGCAGCATGACGACTCTTCTGAGTTGAAATGTCACACTCAGTTCAAGCAGACAATCTTTGTCTACAAAGCACCGTTTAATTGGGAGTTTTATGGTTAACATCAGTTAAGAAAAGGTGAATGAGCCCCATTTATGAGACACAGCTTCAGAAAAAGGCAGATCACAATTGTAGACTTCACAGCCCTGAGGGTGTTGTGGAAGATTGTATCATAACTTAACTAACATAACCAAGGTTTCTCTCACAATACTGAAAAAACAATCTAGGGAAGAGATATGGACAAATGTTTGGATAAGACATCCTTATTGTTTTCACTAAGGGCTTTTTGGTTGTCTTAGCAAGCTTAAATTGAATCCACTTTAGTTAGTTAGTAGTAGTTAGTTTAAGTGTGTATCATTAAACACCCATTTAACTAAAATGTGAGTTCTCTTCTACATCTGTGAAGCAGAACACCCACACCCCGCACACATCAAACCCTGTTTTAGCTAGTTAATAACATCCATGACCAACTTAACTATGTTGTAATTCAGCTACAGAAAATAAGTGTTTGGCAGGTACCAAAAAACCTACAGTACCTTGAACACAAGTTTAGTTCCACCCAGCCCAGCTTCCAGGAGATGTGAAGCAGAAGTCCACCCACCAGTGTTTGCCACCTGAAACAGAACGACACTAGGAAATAATATGTGAGGCCTAGGGAATACATGCACATAACTTAGAATAAATAACAAGTAATGCATACTGATTTCTTTTGCATTTTAAAATAAGTTATCAGCTTTCTTCTTCCTTAAGCTAGTGGTTTTCAGAGAGGTGTTCCATGTTTCTTGGGTGAAAATCCTTGAACATCTAGCACAGTTCAGACAGAGATATTGTATTACAATGTTAAATGACATTAACATCCATAACAAGGTATAGAAGTGGGCTTATTTATTATCCCCATTATTGCAATGCATTTAATCAATTATTTAAAACCTTTCTCACACATACACTCTATGCAGTACTAGTGCAGTTGGACACTGTCAGAGAAGGATAAGATCATTTTCCACATGGATGTGGTAAATATTCAATCCCACTATCACAGCTTACTTCACCTTTTTTTGGATGAAGAGCCTATGAGAGCTTAAAAGCCAGGTTTCCCTGGCTTTGCTGCAGGCTTGACTATGCTCTATTCAAGCCAGTGGTGAAATCCCATCAACTTTATTGTGAGAAATTTCCTCTTGTCTCAGATTTTAAGGACACAAGTTTGTGACAGTTTTGGATGCTTAGGACTATGCAGTTCATCTTAGATTCTACAGGGAACAAAACCAAGGACAATGAACAGTAACAGCATGAACTGAGAATGACATTCTTTTCCTCTTTGCTTATCTGTCATAGGTCTAAATGGAAGTGCATCTGAGCCACTTAAAAATTTTCAAGGAAAGGTCACTTTTAAAAGCCATAAATTATGGAAAAATATTAAGATGTGGAAATGCATTTCCAAAAAGTAGAAAAATAAAATAACTGTGGTAACACAGATGCTTGCCACTGAAATATGTTTTTCTGTTGATTTATGTCTATTTTACACAAATTACTCAAAACCCTCTCCCCATATGATAAAAGCCTGGTGCAAGAGACACTCTGTGTGTGTGTGCCAAAACTGAACAAAGCATTCACTGCATATCTAATTGAGCTGAATATATTCAAAGTAAGTGGAGATTCTCAAGGCAATTATTCCTAGAGCTGATTTGCAGTCCTGGGATTGCAAGTGAGACAAAAAAGTAAGCCATGCTAAGCAGCAGAAAAGGAAGTAAAGATATCCAGTGTCTGCAGGTTTTAACATAATCTCAAAAATGGGGGAAGTCTTGGCTTGAAGAGGCCAGATTTTCACTAAATGTCTCATCAACAGCATTGATGGTATATATGGACCCTTATCAAAACATTAAATTTCTCATTACAGTCATTAAGATATAATAGTGACTTGTGATGCAGACTTACAACCAAGGCTAAACATGAAAAAAAGCAACATGGTATTTGTAAAGGCCTAAAGATGGGTTTAATGTCAGTTTTCTCCAGCATAGCAAAAGGATGCACCATGACTACACATTTCCCACATTTTCCTCTCTTCCAAAGAAGAGAGGTTGTACTGTAATTGCTACTTTTCTATGCTGAAGCCTAGGACTTTAAGGAAAATGAGAAATTATGAACTCTACATATCTCAATTACATCACTTCCATGATATTTTAAAAGTTAACAAAGACACATTAATGAATTTGTTATTAAGGCTTCATGAAGCATGTTCTCTAGACAGCAAAAGCCAATAAAGACAAGACATAGTAAAGTTATCTTCAGCATGGAACAGCAAGATGTTAAAGTCATTTTTCAAACAACAATTCTTAAAACCATACTTACCCTTGAAAAAGGGTAGGGTAGGTAAATTGCAGGACAGACAGGACATACTGGAAAACAAATAGCAGATATATGGACATCAAACACCTACAGTTTATAATATTTACAAACAATCACAAGCAACAAAACATACACAAAAAGTTTTCATTTTGCTTTAGTTTGGTAAAAAAGACAAAAAACCTGTTTAGTAATTTCACTTGTTGAGGTATATTTCTTCCCCCTTCCCTCATCAGGCTGCACTATGATCTCTGAAATGCTTGATAGGCCTCAATCCTGATGAACAGCATCTGGGCTAAATTCCACTTCAGCTTATCAGAAACACTGTCTGCTCTCAGGAACTTAATGCTGTCCAGCCAACTCCTGCTTTTTAACAAACAGCCTTGGAGGCTTATTTTTCTTGCCTGTGTAACAATCCAAGTGGAACAACATTTTTGTACCTGAACTTTCAAAGAAAGTCACCAACCCGCATTGAGGCCAGGAAGGAAAATTACTTTATCTAAACCCAACTCTCTTGTGACCCTATAAACAGCAGTCCTGAGTGAGACCCTTTGAGCTCTCCTGGACCACAGCAGCATGCAAATAGCAACCTCCCTCTGAGTGGGACACCTCTCAGAGCCAACAAACTCCCAAGTTTGCTACACTTGGAAGATCTCTGAAGGACAATGATGGATTCTGGGCTGATACCATCCACGTCTCAAGACTCAACCCTTTGCCCATGAAGAAGATGCAAGGACATCCAAAGTGAGTACTTCACTGAATTTGAGGGGAATTTTTCCTGGGTATACCTTGTACATGTTCCCTTAGATCTGAGTGTGTGTGAATGTGAATATGCTATAGTAAAATCATCATGAATATTGCTCTCTTTGATTCTTAAGTACATTAGGTTTGTACGTCTGATAGGCCTGTGAGTCACTGTCATGCCTATACCAAATTCTATATGAATCTTCTGTTAAATTGTTTAAATTAAGCTTTTGATTAAGAGCTGCTATGTTTAAGTGCTGTTAAAACCTTTATACATTGATCAAATCTGGGGTTAAGTTTGGCAAGGAGGTCCACGGTTAATGCTGTGACTCAATGTGAGTGTTTTATTCCCTTTAATTCTTATCCTTTCCTGTTCTTACTTCTATGTAAATAATTTTAGGTTGATTGATTTTTAGATTGATTAATTTTAGTCTGATTTTTCTCTGCTTTAACCATCTAATAATGATGTTTTAGATGTAATAATGTAATAATATAATAATGATGTAATGATACTACAATGTAGTATTGATGGTAGTAGACTGAACCTTGCCAACAAACTTTATCATGATTTCACTTTAATATCAAATCTGCTTTTGCCCATCCATTTGCTGGTGGTTCTCTGAGTAACCTAAACCACTCATTTGCAACAGTTCCTATGCCAGAACTGCTAGATGCTGCTTCAGTCACTGTGGAAGGAAACAGACACTGAAGTACATGAAGCATGGAGTGGACACACTGAACAATGGAGAAGGCTGTCATCTGAATTGCACTTTCCCTTTCTGAACACAGTCCATACATCACACTGAATGGAAAAGGATTAACAGGAATAAAAAGTCATAAGCACCACTCAATTAAAATCATATCGTACCAAAGAGGAAATCTTTGGCAGAACCAAGAGCAATAATCTTAATGTAATTGTCTCCTTACGACTAATATATCTTACAGTCTTAACATTCTGCTTACACGCTATTTTGTGTAGAATATTAAGCAGCCTATAAAGCCCATCAGAGATGTAATACATGGGGGTAAAAAGCAAAATGTGTCATTGCTTTAGCCTGCTTTGTCTGGGCCTGCACGTATGGATGCTAGTGTCTCTTCACATTAAATATGCATATATGCAAATGTGAGGCATAAATACATGTCTTCCAGGACTAACAATTTCCTGTGATGAAGTATATAAATACCACTTCTGGAAAGGAGAAGAATGATTGAAGCTTCCTCAGAGAAAATTAAAGGTACTTGCTGTTCCTTCCAGGAGCCAGCAGAAGCTGTCAAAGGCAAAAGGAGAAGCTGGAAGCTTTCAGCAGAGAGAAAACTGTGCTGAGCACCTTGCAAGGTCCAGTTTTCAGGTTTGTGGGGTGTCACTAAGAAGCTAGCATCAGTACACAGAGACAAGGCAGCATAAAGGACCTGTTGATTCACAACAGGTCCTTTTACACATACACCTGTCAGAACTGCCACATACATTTTAAATCTGGACGATCTACCTACATGTCTGTACCCTTGCTTGCATTTGTGCACCAGCTGCAACAACTGAAAGGTCTATATTCTGGCTATCTGGTTATTTTTAACTTCATTACACTAAAACCTACATTCAGGTTTGACAATGGAGGCCCTATGTCAATGTCCCTATGACTTCCTCTCAAGCACAATTAAGCCAAATAAATACCCTTCCCAATCCATGATGCAACCTGGCAGCTCTTTTAGCCCCTTTCTGTTTAACTAATCACTGCTCCCAGCAGGCTGTCAAATGAGATGCATTATCTGTCCCTACAACTTTGCTTCATGTCTGGACTTCAATCTACTTCTGGGCATCCTTAATGGCAAAAGTATCTTGGAACAGAAACCACTGGCCAATGCCCAGAAAATATTTCATGTTCACCTCTGAAATGCTGCTTTTCTCTAGTCCTCCCTCAGAATATTCATACCCTGATTGCTTCACCAATATCTTTTTTTCTTTCAGAAATCTGCACCAGAAATACAGACACGCTCTCTGACAAATGGGGTAGCACGAAGCAGTTACTCCATCTCCTCCTCCCAGAGTGAAAAAACTACTTTCAAACTATGCTTAAATGATACAATTTTATTCACAATGTGGCCATCTTCAGCCTACTTCTTCTGCCTTAGACACTCCAGCAATTCTAATAAGCAGTTGTTACACACTGGAAAACAAAATTCTTGCCCTTAATTCTTAAGTTACTTAAGTTTTCAAAGGAACAAAGTTGCCACGGAAGTTAATAATTTGCCTCACTACTAAAATAATATTTTGAATATTTCACATTTTCCCCTTGGTAAGTTGATATCATTGTTCTAGTTAACAGATCTTCTTTTGGGAATGAGTGCAGTTGCCAGACACACAGTAATGACATATATACAGCACCAGGGATACTTTCAGTGCAGCATCACTTCTGGGTCTGTAACACTTCATTCATTGGAGTGACGTGATGTCACCCTCCTTGCCCTCCCAAACAAGACAATAATGGAACTTGTCTGTCGCGGAAAGATAAAGGATGTCACACACCGAGCAAAGCGAAACCGGCACCCCATCCGCAGTTTCGGGAGCTCACTGGGATGGGCGGCGGGCTGGAGCGCCGCGGACTTTTTCACTCTTGGGGCAGTCCCGGCCGGGAAGGGCTGGTCCTCCGGCTCTCCCTGAGCAGGGCAGGGAAAGCAGAGGACACCGTCTGTCTTCTTTCTCCTCCCCCTGCTCCCGGACCCCAGCACTTCCCTCGCCCCGCTCCCGCCGCCGCGGACCGGCCGCAGCGCCCCGGCGCCTCCCCGCGCCCC
>VWZU01016049.1:12600-57811 GCA_013397095.1 Sterrhoptilus dennistouni
CCCCCCCCCCCCGTTTTTAAGATCTGAATGCTTAACTTCTGATCACAATGCTAAAATATTAACTCTACCTCCTGCCAGGGATTCTACAACTTTGCCTTCATTTTCTTATTTCTCATCTTTAATATAAAACAGAATTCATTCTGATGTCAGTGTTAACATTGCCACATTAGATTTTCCTATTGCACCACTTTAATAGAAAATTGCATCACATTCAATTACCTGAGAGGCCTGGTGATGGTACAGAGGAATTTGGTGACTGCACAGTCCTGTTTGAAGGGGGTTTTGGCTGATTCTGCTCTACACTGCCATCCTTCCTTACAGCATTATCCAGTGTGATGTTCCCTGAACAATCAATCTAAAAGGCAGGGAAGCAAAGAGAAGCAGTTAAGTGTTGAGAAGGGAAAAAAACCCACAAAACAAAAACCTCTAAAACAACAATAATAAAACAAAACAAGACTCTGCCATGCTGTTATTTTGAAAGCAAAGACCAAAATGCATTTCACCAAAGTTTACCCACCCAAAAGTGAGATGGTTACTTTAAAACATATCATCTTGCTTCCCCTATAAAAAATGTAACACCCAAATCCAGACAAGTGATTTATTTTAAGAGCAGATGATTCTGTAAGTGCCAATTTTTCTCCACAGGCTACAGAAATGGCTTAAATCAGACAGGGAGCTTTCACATACTGAAGTAAGTTTATCTCCACACTTTCTTCAGACATGCTCACAATAAACACTCTTGAAAAGATAATATGCTCTACACAAACTACCCCTTAATCCACTGGCATTTAATAGGACTGGAAGAAACTCACAAGTTACTCAATCTCATCTGCTCTACATAACTTCTGGACAGGAGCCATGCATATTGACTCAAAATGGAAACAGCAAACCAACACTTGCTCTTTCCACCATGGCTCAGACTAGATAACAGAACTTTATTCTAGTGGCTCCCAATGCAGCATTCTAACTTTCCATAAAAACTACACGTTCTGGTTTGATAAGGAGGAATGACTTTTTGATACGTTTGATTTCTTTCAATATGTAAGAAAATGTTTGATAACATGTATCCAAAGTGGATGCAGCAGCTTTGGCAAGGTGAGCACATTTGATTTGGGCTGTGTACCTTAAAAGCATAAACTCAATCACACACAAGTAGAAGAGTTCATAATACTGTGCACAGAAATAAATATGCTAAAATGTCTCTCAGACTCAGTAGTTTTATGACCATGTTGTGTAGTTGCCCCTTTAAGTCTAACAGATACTGTGATTCTGTAGTCTATGTATTTCATTTTAATAAAGAGAACACACAGTTTACAGTAGGTAAAAACAAAACACAGATGGGAGATAACAGCAAGCTATGACTAGAAAAGCATGAAACTTCAGATTTCTACAAAACTTAGACCACAAAAAACACGTTAGGTAGTTATGTGGAAAAATAAAGTCACTTGACAAAACTCAATAATTCCAACATGGACATGTGGCAACCATGTACCATTCAGAAGAAACTACAAAAGAGAAGCTTAGAAGGTTAAGAAATTATGATCTTACTATGCTCTTTCTATCATCAGCTCAGAAGCATGTTAGAGAGTATTTGAAGAAAAGATATGAGGAATATATCCAGTATGCTGACCTCTAATACCTACCCAAGATAGCTCTTTCAGTAAGTTAAAAATAGATTTTAAAAATGTTAAATATCTATCAGAAATGCCATCAGCAAACCATTGCTATCTGTGGACATGGGTAAACAAACTAAGCTAACACATTTTTTTAAGGAGCATTATGAGGGCTGCAGAAAAATATGCAGCATACAAATAAGTCAAATTACAACTACAACTTGTAATCTTAATTTTCTTACTTGTCCTAACAGCTGTCTCCCAAAACAGTTGAGTATTTCCAGCAACTTGCAGACAACTCTGCAGTGTTTGTTTCCTAGAACTGTCTCATTTTGACAAACAGAATTCCAGTCTAAAAGGTTTCTATTTCTCACAAACATTAAGACTTTAAATAGAATCCATAAAACACTGCCTTCATGTTACACTTACATCAGGGAGAGATGGCAGATTATAGGAGCTACCCACTGGGGAACTCAAATCTATCACGGGGGGACCATAATTCTTCCCATCACACCCAGCAGCACTGGTGACTGTGGGGCTGGATGGAGTCGATGTCGTGTTGCTTGCAGTTGAAGGGGTGGTTGAAGTTTGTCCACTACTGATCTGCCACTAAAAAGGAGAGATAAAAATCCACATTCAGCATTTTTTTTCTTAGCAACAGGTCACATCTACAGAATATACTGTCAAAACCAGCAGCTTAACTCCGGAAGCTGAATTCAAACATAAAATCCTGATCTACTCTGAAGTTATCTCATTTCAAGAACCAACCTCACAAGACAACAGAAGATGACAAGCAGTTGAAAACTATGAATAGAAGAAATTAATGCAAATTCTTAAATTCAAAGCTATACCTCAGTGTTAAGTATCTATTAATATTTCATGCTTCATTGACAGTGTTGTGGAAGAAATGTAACAGCTTTTGTGAAATAAAGCATTACAGTTAATAGGCTGAATGTACAACTGCTCCAGTGCTTTACCAAATAAATGGCTACAGTGTCACCTGGATACCTTGAACTCTTTGATGCTGTGCTTCCCTTAACAACATAAAGTCATTAAGAATTTGAAAAACTGACTGGATCTCCATCCACATATACATTTAACATCATGATATGAAGTGCACAGTCAAGTCAAATGAAATTTCTTTCTCATTTAGATGTATGCAGTTTTCAGTGACTTTAATGGAATTTCCTGGCAACTGCAGGCAAAATCTGACTCTTCTCAATTCCTTTTTTAGTCAATTATTCTATTTACTGGCCTCTAGTTTCAGACAGACATTACTGAATAATGAGGTATCTTGAAAGACAGGCCTGTAGACAGGTCAGTCTTCTTTTAAAAGAAGACCCAGAATAGAAGTGAATTATTTTTTATTCTCACAAGTTCTCTTAGATATTGTACAGCTTTCTTCCATTTAGCTGAAATTAGTTCTCTGACATCATAAGCATTGCAAACATAACTGGTATTACACCACTTCTCAGCCCATGGATTTGTTTGATTCTTTCCTGCTTACCTGCACCCAGCAACTCATGTGGCAATAATATGTTTTTTAATAAATATGAGCATTCCTAAACATCCAGAATACATATGATGTGTTTGCTTCTGCCCCAGTTCAGCTGCTCATCAGCTGGGCATTGATCAGTCTCAGCAAAGGTCCCACAATTGTGGACTCTTTTCTCCCCTCACCTGTAAGAGTTCAGATTTGCCATACTCTGGGGAACCATGGAAGCTCTAGCTTTTTAGTCAAGGTTTTACCTAGTTCCTGGTGAAGTCACTATCATTAGGCTAAATTGGGATTTTCTGATTTGCCTACTCACTGAGTGCACTGTGCAGACCATGGCCACACTAAGTTTTGCATAAGTGGTCAGAAACCACAGCAACAGCAGAGAGAATGAAACAGCTACAGAGCACACACAGTGGCTCACTTCCCTAATGCTTCAGCTGCTTAGAACTGCCAAAATGAAAGCAACTTGACAGTTACCTCATTAAGAAAACTATGGGTATCTTGTCATAGAAAAATAATGCAGTCTGTTTAATTGAAAAGCACTCCAGAAGTATAGTATAAAATATAAGGCACATTTGATGTTCAGTTTCTAGCTGGAGTGCAGCAAAGGAAAGATACTCTACCTGTTTTATAGCTTGCTGTGCCAAGAATGCCATTTGCAATGGGTTGGGCTTTACTGCTGGCCTTGGTGGGTTCTGATTTTGAGGAAATCTCATCTGTTGCGCAGGAAGAGCTGAACCATTGGGCTTGGGATTATGATTCTGAAAATGAATCAAGCGCGGAGGTGCCTGCATAAAAACAATAAAAACAGTTCTGCAAGTTAGCTGAGATCTGTTCTATATTCCACACATTTTTTACTAAATGGTCCTTTCAAACTTCTGAAACTCCTCATAAATTATATGCAAACAAATAGTACCACACCATTTATCTGAATAATCAAATGCATTGAATTTCAACCTTAAAACCTAATAGACAGTTTTGAATTTTTAATATATGAAGAGACATAACAAGAGCCAGTGAGAATTTCCAACTTTGAAAGATATAGAAGAGAATCACTGGGTATTATGCAAACTAGATGTAACAAAAAAAATTAATGACATTAACTTTTTGATCACTTGACAAAGCCACAAAAATGTGCTAAGCACTGTATATGGCTGTATACAACGAGATTTTTTTTTAAGAATAAATATAGCCTGGGTGCTACCATGCATTTTGCAAGGCGAGTTTAAAGCGCCCATTCATTTCTCAGTAAAGAAAATGTCCTCTAAACCATCTACATAGCTACGTGCTGAAGATGAAGAGATCTGAAGTTATGTATCTAGATTTATGTTCTTTCCTTTTTTTCTTATTTTACTTTACCTTCTCCTTCAGTGCAATGGAAAAAAGAGACTCTGAAAACAGTCCTAACTCACCTGATGAGAAGCAGGAGGTTGTTGCATGGCTCCTGGCATTCTTGGGTTTGGTTGAACTACTGGTCCTGCTCTGCGTTGAGCTTGCTGTCTCTGAGCCATGACCTGCTGCTGCATGTGCTGGAGGCGGAGCTGAGCTAAGCTGATCTGTGTTGGGAACTTGGAGAGCTGGTTGGGAGGTAAGCTGCCTGGTGGCTGTAAGTTTGGTTCCATCACAGGGCTCTTGGGCATATGTGGTGGAGTTTCCTTATCTTCAATTACTAAAGAACCTATTTTAACCAAAATGAATAAAATCAATACCAAAGTATAGCAGTTAGCAGAAATGCCAACACACTGTCAGCGACATGCAGTCTGACTAGAACTCAAACCATTTCTGAAGTAACTTGTTTCTTTACTCAGACTTTATTTTTCTTCATTGATTCTTATATCTAGCTTATCTAGAGAAATTGAACATGTCTGATCATAAACAAAATGGCCTAAAGGTTGTGATTTCTGAACTTAGATAAACATGATTTGGTTTTATCAATCACTTAAACTTACAAAACCCCCAGTGCTAGTCTAGACAGGTGCGATTTCTATTGCAACACTTTTCAGAATGCAAGGGACTGTATTTCATTTAATGAAGTTCATTAAATAAACATACAGAAGCAAAAGAGCCCACCAAGCACAGGAAAAAGTCAGCTCATGACAAACAGCTGAGCAGCAGCTCAGAGTTACTGCCATGCAACCTGACAGCTGGTTTCTGCAAACGGGTTTCACTTTCAATTCCTGTCTCTAAGAAAATTATTTATAAAGAAGGAACTTGGAGAATTTCCTTGCTACCATCCCGTGTCCTCATGTCTGGGAAAAGGAGCTTCTTTGCCTTAAAGAACTGCCATAACACTTTCTTCCTCTGACATTGTAGAGAATCATAGATTTGCACCTCTGTACACTGAGAGAGCACTTTCTGATGAAAGGCAGAAAATGTCCCACAGATATCTCACAAAGCCTTTAGCACATGACAAAAAACCAAAAATGCCCACCAAAATAACAGTGGAGAGAGAAAGGAAGCAGAACAGTCAAAGTCCTGAAAGACCTCTAATCCTTTAAGTCCTCCTGCTAAGGTGTTGAATTCCTAGGGTGTTTATCATCGCGGCTGAAAGCTGTCCCATGGGAAAGGGCCTGGGAGTGCTGGTTGACAGCAGGAACCCTTTCTTTGGATGTGAAATGGGGTTAAAAATTGTGTTCCCTGTTTCAGAAGCCAGAAGTTAGAAGTATTGACAGAAAACTGAAAGCTGCTATTTTTGCCATCACTTACACCATTCAAACAAGGTACTTTTGGGAACACTTTATCAAAGTATTTATTAACAATACTTTTCGCCTCGCCATGCATGGCACTTTAAATGTTTTTCACAGTTAGGGAAATAAATTTAACAGAGTAAATGAAGATACGAATAGTGCAGAGGCTATCACCACAAAAAGAAAGCTGCTTTCAAACTAGGATCAAGACATCCAAAGGATAAAAAAAATTATCATACCTAGATTGAAAATATTCTGAGCCCAGAAGCTGGGATCACAGTGGAATTGGATAGTATTGTTAGTTACTGGGGAAGGATCACACCTTGCTCGGAGGAGATACCGTAGTCGATATGTAATCTAGAATAAGAAAAAAAATAAGGTGGGTTTTTTTCCTCTGGGGCCAGAGACATGTATTTGAACAGCACAAAACACCCAAACACACACCCATATCAAACAAAGCAACCAATCAAAAAAACCCACCAACAAAAACCTCCTGAACAAGCCCCTAGAGAATTGAGGTTAAAGATAGAGAAACTTGTCCAAGCTACAAATAAAGAGGTTTTTTTAATACCTTTTTCTTATTCCTAAAGTAGTTTTAAAAGAAGTTAACTACAGCCTAAACAAAAATAACAATTCTTCCCTGCAGAAATACATATCCTTCTAAAAACTTGGCCATTATATTCAATGACTTTAACTACTTGCAAGTGAAGTTCAGATTTACATAACCATTGATGTTTTTTCCCCCACAAATCTATTTTAGCCCATTCATTTTTCTTTCCAAGTACGCCATTCGTTTGGCAACAAGTATGATCACAGGGAATTTTCTTTTGTACTAAATTTAAGTTTTCTTCAGACAGCTAAACAACAGATTTTTATAAACTGTCTTTGAAAACTCAGATTCACAGATATTTTCAGATTTTTCCAGTGCCTTGGTTCCAAAGAACTGGACTGTGATTACACAAGAGAATATTCTACCAAATGTTCACAATTTATCTAGTTCCTAGAAAGAAAATGTTGTCTTGCAGCTATTTCACCAGAAATGTGAGGAACTGATATACCAAAATATAACAGGCACTAATTTTAGAATCACACACAGCAGATCTTGAAAAAACACTGGGGAGTTCAACCACTGGTGGTTTTTTTGAGTGATAGATTGTTTCCTGGAAAATAAATATACCTGGTGAAACCATCTTAACTGTTCAAAATTATAGAAGTTTGGCTTCCCCCCTGACTCCCAGCCCAGAGAAATTTTGTAAGAGCCTCCAGTGTACACGTTTTTTCTTTCAGTTTTAGGCAGGTCAGTTTAGGACCATACTCAAAAAACATTTAACGTGACTCAAAATTTTTACATGACCACAGAAAAACTTTAAGTGCATTATTACTATTTCGGAGAGAGATTTCCTTAGGATTTTCGTGTACCCTACCAGAATCAAGTAGATGACAGTACAGAAATTCTAGACTTTTGCCCTGTCACCAGTACTGGTCACACACAGTTCCTGTCATAGTTTGCTCCATTATTTTCCTACACACGTTTTGTAGATAAACTCCTGACCATTTACCTTGTGTTAGTAGTAGTGAAAAGTACAGTCTGAGAGTACAGCCCCCGAGCTCCAATGCTGCCTTTAAGTCTGATGGGCATTCCTTCCTTTTTCTCCTGGATACACTGGAGCTGAAGTCTCACATGCTCCTCTACGCAAAATTACTTGGAAATAGATTTTTCCAAATGCCCACAGACAGGTTATCTACTCAACTCCCAAGCAGCACCAACTTTCTAAAGCTCAATCTGTCCTTTTGAAAAATACTTTTCATTTGCTGAGACTTTCTGGGCTAGATGGTCCTTTCTTTCAGCTGCCTAATGTTTATATGATTAAGATGCCTGAAACTCAACTTGTTTTCTTACTCATGTAGCAGAGTCTTGGTGGCAACACTAAGCAACTATAAACAACATGACTCAGTTTGATGTCCTTTTTCTCTATTCAATTTAAAAAAATATGACTGGCTGAGGCAGTACAAGGCAGACCAAATGAATTTAACTACTTGAAGTTGATAAAAACAAGTAATATTCTGCTACAGCCTGCAGTATCAATAACAGGTATCAAAAAAAAAAAAAAAAAAAAAAAAAAAAAAAAAAAAAAAAAAAAAAAAAAAAAAACAAAAAAAATACCATCAAAAACCAACAGCAAACCAAAACCCAAATGAAATACTCTGGTAGGTTCTCAACTAACCAATGAGAAAATGAAGAAAAAACTTAGTGAACCAGTTTATAGGAATTGAAAAAAAAAAAAGCATCTAGCATCTTTCCTCAACACTGCCCCAGATTTCTGCAATCAGGCAAGTACAATCTAGTAACCTTTGGAAAAATCAAGTTAAGGTTTTGGTTTGTTTCGTTCCTTTCAAATTTTCTAGGATTTCTGTCCATCACAAACAGTCAGCTTACTGAGACAATATGCACTCAGATCTTCAGGGTCATTATACCAATGAAATATTTAGCTTTGTAATTGTTTGTAAGGACAAACAAAAGCCTTAGTTTAATTTCTATTGATTTTGAAAGACTTTCAGTGGGAGATGAACCTGACAGAAAAAGACATACAATAACATTTACATTAAAATGCTAGATACCAGACACTGATCACATATTTATATCATATACAAATACTGTTTTTCATGAACTCAGATGCCATAGCAAGTACTGTAAAGAAGCACTATGACAATGTAGGACACACAATGTTTTTTCCCAGTGTTTCATGACTTCATGGTTTTCAACTCAAGAGAAAAGGAGCTGTTCCTATTTCTGCAGATCTACAGTAGTTCTGTGGTATTGTAACAGGAGAGAACCATGGCCAGAGAGCTAAATTAATAGAAACGTTCTGTACTTATGGTCAAGAGAAAACCACAAAAACTATATATAAATATTCCAATGACTAGATAATCATTAAAGATTCTAATACCCTAGTACTCCTGACAAGCATGTGCATACACATCTGACTTAGCTCTAGTCTCTAGGTGAATGGAGAGAGCTGTCTTCCTAACCTTACCAAACGTTTACTGTACAACAGTGCTGTGCTGCTCCCACTGGAAACTGCCCATTTGGAAAAATTCATGACGTGTTCCAGCTGTTTAGAGAGACCTGCCACTTCTTGTTGTTGCTGCAGAAGTTTCATCCTATGTTCTTTTGCCAGAGTCTGCAGGTAGAAAAGCAGTTCTAGTCAAAAAATTCATTTTAGGGTTAAAAGGTATAGCTTTCATACTGGTAATTCACAATGATCAAGTGGTTTCACTTAGTTCCTCTAAAAAGGCCTTCTGCCCCCTGATGCAGCTATCAAACAGAAAAGTCACTACACATATACTCAAGATATCAGGACTTTCTGTGATAATGACACATTTTCACATATATTTATATATACGCATGTGTGTGCCTTTCTACATACACACACACTTTTTCAAACACAACTGGAGATAATATTTTCCCAGGTAGCCATTCTAGACAATTCTCTCCTGTGATTTGCTACTGGATTACTGAAATTACAAAAAATTCTGGCAAAACAATTTTCATGCATGATGCATAGAATTACGAATTGCAAAAGCATGGAGAAAGAAACTAGTCACCCCTCCAACTCCAAACTTTCCTCCACCAAAAACTCCACTTGCTCAAATGGATGTTCTTGTATAGCACATCTCTCCACTTTGGAATCATTATAGGACATGCACAGGGGACTAGAAATTTAATTTAATGTGAATACATAGAAAAAAATATGAAGACTGAAATTTTTCATTCTTATCATAGAAATAAAATTACCTCCAACTGATGCAGCAGAGCTTTTCCCTTTTTATTTATTTCTACCATCAGTGTAAATATGGCAACTTTAATATCCTGTTCCACTTGCTTTTGATTCTGATTCACTTCAAGAATTCTGTAAGAGAAAGTATAGAAAATAATGTTCTTTAACTCATAAACCCATCCTCTAAACAGTATTAAAAAGAAAATCTGTTGTTTAGAGTACAATACTTCTTGGTCATATGTACCAATTAATACATGTATCATCAGATACTAATAGTCAGGAAAATTACTGTGACAAATAGAGCAAGTAAGAATGACCAATGATTAATTAGCTGGTGGCAAACTCAAATGTCATAACTTTGACATCTATCACTGATAAAAATTAAATGCTCACTGTAATTGAAATTGTTGATTTTCAGAGTTCTGGCACTTTTCTGGAATGGTTTGTGCTAATCAAAACTACTTAAGTCTAATTTCCATCTAAGGTAGAATGGCACTAATTTAGCCATTTCAACAACAGTGTTTAAACTTGTAACAGCAAAGCCTAATGTTATACTGGGGAAACCTCTACTGAAAAGATGAAGGAAAAGTTCAAGTCACAGTGGGCATCCCCGGCTGTGCTGAATCTCCCTGGGTACTGCTGCCCCTGAACTCTGCTGAAGGAGCAGCCACAAAGGCTCGCTGCAGATTCCATTTTACACATTTATTTTTCTCCTAGGTTTGTAGTACCCAGTGAATAGAGCCCCAAGCATAAATCTTCAAATACATGTCACAAACATTATGAAAACATGAGTCACAACCTTTCACTTTCTAAGAGGGATCTACACTAAGAAAATTAATCTGCTAGTGATAAGGAAGCATTTAAGACTGTCTTCTACAGTCTTTATTGCATAAGTTTTGTTGAGCCCAAGCAACTGCTGCTCATTAAGTCCACAGGCTGAGCAGAAGAATCACCCAACACAACCAAGCATTACTGAACAGGCAACAATCACTACAGTGAACTTTAGAATTCTTCTTTCTGGAAGAATTAAAGGCAGAGATATACAACATACAGTAATTTAAACATTTCAAGAAACTACAGTATATGTAAAGTTGCCTTCTGTCAGTTTTAACCTCATAATGTGATACAAACCTGTTTTGGATCTGTTTTCCTGTATATTTTATGTACTTAGTCTTCTCCATCAATTTGGTGATTAGTGTCTCAATAACAACTTTCTGATTCTGAAAAGCTTCCTCTATAAACTGGTACCTGTAGTAAAAAGCAGTGAGGATTTACACATGTAAAAGGTGCTAAAAAGCAGAGTAACTTACGAAATAATACTTCTTTAATTAAGAAGGGGGCTGCTCAAATCCAAAATTTAACTAGCATGGAAACATATGTCAGTAAATCTTCATATATTTCATTTATAGTATATTTAATTTTATAGTGTATTTCCTGTCATACTGGGGGAAGAATTCATGATTTTCATAAATACAAAAGGATACTGTGTGACCATAGACTAATTTTAGCAAAAGAAAAATTGTTTTGAGGTACATCACTTTGAATGTGAAAATGCATGTAAGCTATTACTTCATGCAAGACAAGGATGCAGAAATAGAAGAGATTGCTGAGTTGGTAGAAGTTGGCAACATTTTAAATCAAGGAACCGAAATCTTGAACAATGAGGAAAAAAAGAGGTGGCACATTATAAAAGGGCTATAAATCTTAAGATAAGGAGAATAAAAGAGGAAGAATGCAACTCTGCAAGCGCAATGTTTAGCCTGTTCCAAGGAGCAAGAGCCAGCCAACACTTACACCTGGTCAGGCAAGTAAACTCTTGGGGTGGTTGCATCAGGTATAGCAAGCATATTTATATTTAACCAGAGTGCATCTGTCCCAGAACACTACTGTAGTGTTAACCAGCAAGATTTTTGCCTTGCACTCAGAAGTAGTACATAATTCTGCTTTTCAGCTTCAGTGACCAGTAAGAGATGACCAAAAGAACAGCAACACAAAGATCTGAGTGTTATAGTGTTGTCCAAGTATTGGCCAAACTTAGGTTAACTCTTCCTTTGAAAGGGCTCTTCACAGAAAAAAAAACCCATTTGCTCCATTCTGAAACTGTTTGGTAATGTTGTTATATAATCTTGTTGAAGGACAAATGGAGAAGTTACCCGTAAGTGCACGGTTGCATAACACAGCCCCTGTGTTTTCTATGGACTCTCTGAAGAGCTGCATAGCAACAAATTCCAACCAAATAGCTTGACTGTAAAAAAGGTCTTGTGCTTAAGTCACCAGATTAACAACTGGAAGAATCAGGTTTTATTCTAAATATAACACACATTTATCAGTCACATTCTTTGGGATACAATCTCTGGTTTTTTGTGAGTTTCATGTCTGAGCAGAAAATTTTCATTTGCACTTTTTCCAGCTGACTCTGCTCCATACAGCTAGGACTACAATCTACTTCAGGCTACCTTCCTGTAAGTGAGGTGGATAAAACATACACTTTGCTTTAATACCTGTGCTCTTTGTGCTCTAGTAACTGACAGTCTCGGCAGGTCAACTTGTCACAGGTTTCACAATACAACTTCAGCTGCTCCTTTTTGTGGTAAGGGCAGAACACTGGGCGCTGACTGGTCACACCAACTGCCTCTGTTGAATAAAGGAAGATGTTAGTACAGTCTACTGAACTTGTTCAAGATTTGCATTCTCCTGTTTTTCCTTAGATGTACAACCGTGCATCAGGTCACCCAGAGACTGTAACAGCCAAAAGCTCAAACTGCAATGTCTCACTCTTGTTGCAAGCATGAAGCTAGTACCCTCTCTTCTAATAGAAAATAAAACCTATTTTAACATAATCTCTTATGGCCTCACAAAACTATTTACAAAAGGAGCAGCCAGTACTGTTGCAGCTGCAAAAGACATTACACAATCAGCAAGTTCCCTTCTTAAATGGAGATGAGGAGGTGGTTGACTTCATCAGTGCTCTGTCTTCTTTCTCAGCTGAGTTGGTGGAAAGGGGTTTGAAGATATCAAGACATAGACATTCAAAGTGTATAACCAGGAGATACCAACTTCCTTTCAGGACCCCATTTGTAATGGGTGAGAGGTCTCACTTCAGTTTCTACTGCACAAATATCAAAGGGTGCAGGAAACACCACCAGGTCCCAGAAATTACATGTTTCTTTAAACAATTTGACTGACAAAGCCTGATTTCCTAAGAGTTAGGTTGGACACTGAGTTAATAAGAATTATACAGCCTGTAATGAAAACTGGCTTCACACTGCAGCCCATCTTTCACTGCAGATTGATCAGGCCTCTTTTTCATACCTATTCATTTATTTATTTTCAATAAATCTGGAAGACATTATTCTCAGATATGTATCCTTCAGTCAAAATTCTTTCCAACTCACCAACAAACTGCCTCCCAAAGAGGCCTGAGTGCACTGAGACCATTCCCACCACCAAGCCTAACAGTCCATTAGCCACTTCTACCCACTTTCGTCCTCTCTTGAAAGTACCCTCAGTAATTACTTTTGATTAACCATGTGTGAAAGTGGGATACAGAATACAGTGTATATCTTCAAAGCATCATGGTGGAAGATACCCTTTGAGCAATAGATTACCTCACAATACTAGATGGAGCAGAATGAAAATAATTATCTATTCTAATCCATATATTTAAAATAACATGTAACAACTGCTAAAAATCAAATTAAAAATTATATATTTACAAGAAAGTCCAATGGATGTATTAGAACTAGTAGAATGCTTGTCAGCAGCCTAAAATGTTTATTATTCTTCTACAATGACACTAGAAGACAAGACACAGTGAGGAAAAAACTGAAACAAAAAAGGTTCTCAATGAATAAAAATACAATCTTTTGACTCACAGAGGAGTCAAGATTTCTCAGAGAGGCTGTACTGTACACCTCATAAGACCCAAATGGACAAAGCCCTGAGCAACTGGAACTTAGAACTGAATGCATTAAGCAGGAGGCTTGGACTGGGATCTCCTGAGGTCCCTTCTAGCCCAAATTATCCTAGATCCTACTGAGGTAAACCACCCCAATTCATAATATACTGTCCTTACATTTCTAGGGCAAAATATTTCAAGCTCAGAAGATACTTAGCTAAAACATGAATTTTGGCTGGTTTTTTATCAAAATGATTAAAAAATGTAATCTATTAGTGCTCTTTTTCCTGCTGTATACAACAATAAAACTCATGTCAAAACATGTTTAATTTGTTAGACCTCTAGGAAAACTAGACGAGCCAAATGCCTAAGGAAGTATTTTCTGCAACTGATCTCCAAAGTCTAGACAATAATTTGCAATTAATCCATTTGAAAGATAAAATCTGCTTGTATTTATTGTTTTAAAACATGTTAATTAAGAAAAAAGAAAATCTGTACTGCTATTCCAGCTTATCCCAGACAAAAAACTGACAGAAAACCAGTTTTCAATTTATCACTTTTTTAAGAAAGTGTGTTGGTCCAATATAATTTTCCAATACAGATACAAATTTCTTTGTGAAATTATAAATATCTTACCTGGAGACACTTCCTCTTTCTGCCTCACAGTATGATCCTTTGTGAATTTAACCCTCTGGTGAGCTCTGATGCAGGTCTTGCACAACCACTCTACACATTCCACACAAAACCCATGAGCTTCTGCATTGTCTTCACAGCTTGTGCAGACCTGACAAGAGGAAGAAAAGGTAGCTGTTAAAATAAGTTTGGAGTATACACACAGGTTATTTTTCATACATCATCAGTGCACTTTCATAGTTTTCGGAAAACAGTGAAACGAGAACGGAAAACTGCCTGAGGTACAGGAGCATTATAAATAAGAGCACAGAAGTAATTGAATGTGACTTTTCAAAGAAGCAGATAATTTTCTCAGTGTTACCCTAAAATCTTTGCCTGAAGTGATATAAGTCAGACCACTACTTTCTGCCATTCCCTGCACACTTTGAAGCTATACAATGTTTACTGGATACAAGATGCTGTTGTGAAATATTTACTAATGACAGAACACAACACTACTGTTGATTTTAGAAGCTTCCCTCAGTTCACACAGCAGGTTTAATTTTAGCTTCCGGTCACCTGCTTGGTCTCAGGAAGCACACACCATATGGAGCAGCAAGGTTTCTCTCAAGAACCGTAGCATCACCTCTTAAAGTACTCCAGTTAAGTTTGTCAAAAAAGCTACCCCAGAACAGATTTGCAACCAATGTGTAAGAATTTTCCAACCTGGGGCTCTTTGGACTACACCAAACAGACCTAGGGAAAAAAAATAAGTAAGGAAAACAAACATGAGAGCAGACCAAAATCCCTCTGCACAGAGTAAATACATACGCAAGAAAAAACTGCTACAGTACCACAATCTGAACAACAGGTTGAAAACTTTGAATGATGGACAACGCGATTTCACACGTTCATCCTATCATTTCACTTTTACCCCTCATTTACAATGCCTCTGTAAATGCCTCTGCCTACCTTCAATGGGGTTTTGGTAGTAAAAAATAGTGAACAGTCTTATGCAGATCCTTGTTTAGGTAACCACCACCCATTGCTGGCAATGTTCAGCACTGCTGCAAACCAAAGCCTCAAGCTGTCTGAAAATTGCTACATTCTACAGATCACAGTGACAGATTTCTGCTCACAGGAGCAACAAGGAGAAAATGTTAGATCTTAGTTTTATTTTCAGTTTGATTAAAAAACTCAACCGCACGACTTCTGCACCCACAACAAGGTAAATATAGATTAAGTTAGAGGAAGGAAATATTTATATCTTATGCAGATAAAGAATATATACATAGAACTATGTCCCAGTTTCCCTTTCAGGAAAGGGGGGAAATTAGCACAAAACTTGCCTTAGGCTAGATAGCAAGTTACTGACAGAACTGGAATTTGAACATAAGTTCCAGATTCCCAGTGTTGTGCTTATTCTTCTGATCATGTTACATCTCAAAGCAAGTATCTTCTGAGAAATGAAGTTACAACAGCACAAGGGCTGTTGACACCTCTTATTGTCATCTAGAGTTTTGAAGCAATTTCTTTTCATTAAAGGTGACCTGCAAAGAAGAAAAAATTGGGCTTGTGCCCCTTTTTCTCTTTCTTTACAAAAATGAGACCTGGTTTTTCTTTTTCTTCCCCTTTTCTTAACAACAAAAATTCTTATTCCTATCCAGACCAGTAGACTACAGAGAAATACCAAGACATCATAAAAAAGTCTAGAAAATGGAAATAAAGGACTTATTTCCATTAGCAAAAAAAGTGAACTGAAATCAGGAAATTGAAAATTTTTACTTTCTGTCCCGATTTCAGCTGGGATAGAGTGGGGGTTTTCCTTAGTAGCTGGCACAGAGCTGCACTGGATTTAGTATGAAAATAATGATAGCAACAACCAGAACATCAGCATGTTAAGCAGTGCTTATACAAAGTCAAGGACTTTTCAATTTCCCATGCTCTTTTGCCAGTCAGGACATGCACAAGGAGGGAGTGTAGCCAGGACAGCTGACCTGAACTTCCCACGGGGATATTCCATACCACAGAATATCATGCTCAGCATATAAACTGTGGGGAGTTGGGTGGGAGGCACCAATCTCTGTTCAGGGACAGGCTGGGCATTGATCGGTGGGCGGTGAGCAAATTTATTTGGCATCACCTGTTCGTCTTCGTCTTTATTCCACCCTCCTCTCTCTCTCTCTCTCGTTACTACTATTATTATAATTATTTCGTATTACTTTATTTCACTTACTGAACTGTCCTTAGGTCAACCTACACTTTAACCTTTTTTCCTCCTGATTCTCCTACCCCTCCCATTGGAGGTGGAGTGAGGCGGGGGGGGAAGTAAAATGAAAGGGGGAGTAAAAAAGGCTGCATGGTGCTCAGTTACCAGCTGGGGTTAAAACATAACACTTGTTATTAACCCTTAAATTCAATGACATTTTCAAAAACAAAACAAAACAAAAAATTAAGAGTATTCTTAATTCTTGGGGAAATCCTCTCCCTCCTTTCTCTTTAGCCAGTTGTCTCCTTTTTGTGCCAGTGCAACCGTCTGCAAGACTGTGATGCAAACCAGGACTGATTACACCATTGTAGCCCAAGGCTCAGTTACATCAGCAATGATGACTGGAGAGTAAACTGAATAGACAGGACAAGAAAGTTTTCACATCAGTCTTGTTGCCAGAGAGATGTGACTGTGCTGTGCCCCCAAATACCCAGATATGTTTTTAAAAGTCAGAGTGGAGAGTAACATACTGGATATTTGGTTTTCTAGTGTAAAACAAAACAGCAGTAAAAACAAAATAAGCAGAGGAAAAGAACAAAAATAGTCTTTCAGGCATTCTCTAAGTCAAAGAGGCAAAACAAAGACAAAGAAAAGGAAAAAGAAAAAAAATAGGCAGGAGCGAAATTAAAAGCAAAACCAGCCAATCAAACTCCCCACAACAGCCTTTCCAGATCACCTTTAGCAAACTCAGGCAGATGAACATGCCAGGGCATTTAGGCAAGTTCAAAGAATTTTTGAAGTTATTAATTCTCCCTAGATTCCAAGAGCTTCAGCTATTTTCTTTTTTCAATATGATTTTGTTGGGTTTTTTTCAACCACTTTGACCTGTATGTGAAATGAGATGAGAACTGTGATTCAACAACCAATAATCAGGTGCTGGCAAATGAATCAAAACTCCTCCTTTGTAGTATCAAAAATATATACCCCCACCTTTACACTCTTCAAATCCACCCAGTGGACATGAGCCTTAAAGCTTCTCATAGACATCATAACTCAAGCTGTCAAAACAGCAATGTCTTCTAGGTAGCATCAGATTTGCTCCTATCTCTGATTTCAAATACACATTTTCAGATATAGGTTGGATTTTGTTAAAATTCCTAGTTATTAGAGTAAGCCATACAGCTAAAATACATGGAAGTATAATTATAGCGAATATTTTTTATGCACTTACGATACCAAAAACTCCTTTCATTCTTATTTTTGTGACTCACACAAGCAGTGTTTCAGTGATTTCAATGAAAACTCTCCCAAGTTAACCTATAAGCCTTTATTCTGGTCAGACAGACATTTATTTTTAATTGAGTTTTCCTTGTAATTACATTTAATTCAGTTACGAGTTCTAGTATTTATAACCCCGGGAAGTGTTCATTCAGGCTTCAGTCAAATTTAATGAAAGCAGAAATTACTCAGCATGTTGCAGGTAAGTACTATTTTAAGTAAATACACCAGCTTTTATGGCAGAAAAAACACATTTAGTTGCAAGAGTTGAGGTTATAGACCTGTCTTCTCAGCTACTGGAGTAAGTAACCACTCTTCCAATTAAATACACTTTGAGTATTAAAAAGATTAAATAATCAAGCAAAGGTTTCAAAGGAAGAGAGCAAAGTAGTCTAGATAAATTGTCAGTGAACTCCAAACTTCACCAATGTAAATTAGATGCAATGCTTTCCCCCACTGGATCCAGACCTCACTGATGCTAATTGTTCCGTAACTATCTCTCGGCACATACAAAATCAAAGACTGTGACTGTATGTAATTCTAAATATGAACCATGTACTGACAGCTCAAGATGCACCAAATCTGATCAACACATCCTTCTTACCCCACCATCCCTTCAATATCCACATCTCTTCAAAGCATACGAGATCATATTGTGATTCTTCCTGAGTCTATTACCGCCAGCTTTCAAAGATGTTTTGGTCACGGCTTTTATAAGCTCTTTAAGCATAATAGTTCTTCTCTGGAAAAACACACAGTGGTTCCTTTGCCACCATACAAACTTAAAGAAACTTGTTGTTCTGAATTCTCATTAATCACCTCATTATTGCAGTCAGACTTGCTTTCCTAGTATCTGGTCTAGTATCAGATCTAAGCTGATACCCTTGTTTTGTTACTACATTCCCAACATCTCACATAAAACCCATCTGTTCTTCATTCCTAATACAGTATTTTAAACTCTCAGGTCAGTAACTGGTAAAGATGCATTAAGATTTTTTTTACCATTGAAAATATTTTTATACACATTCTGTTCTGGACACAGAAGCTATGAGAATTAGAACTTAGACTAAAATGCACTAGAGGCTCAGTATGCTGCACCAACACTCATGTTATCACTACGGTCTTCCCTCTTGCATCAACCTCACATTCCTCATTTTCATGGCTTTGCATACACCATCTTATTCTGTTAAAGTCCCTAAATTTCCTTCACTTGTCTACCCTTTAGTCTTATTCAAATCTAGCACTTGCTTCAGCTACATCTCTTAGGTCTGAAACCTCATTCTGCTCACTCTTACAAATGAAGTATAATAAATTTTTATTTTCAAACTTCTCTTTAGAAGCCAATAATTTTGCCAAGTCCTTTAATAAATCACAATGGGGAGAAAAATATAAAACATCTGCTCTTTCAAAGTATTTATGTCCTAGCTGCCCACAACCTACAACAATTACTCTCAGGAAGATCTCAGCTGCATTTCCTGTGACTTTCTTCTCTTTTGCAAAGTTTCCTATGCTAATAGCCAGCACAAAACATTTAATGCTACCTCACTTCTTGTGAGTGAAGTTTTCAGTAGTAATTGCTAGAAAGCACAGCTATGTTAGTAGCGTACTGATGTGCCCAAATCAGGCACTGATAAAGATAAACATGATTATAGATAAATGGATAGCACTTTGATAGGTTCCAGTTATTTTTCTCTTCCCACAATGCCAGGCTTCATGATATGTCATTCACTCCTGCAGTTTTAATTCAGTATGCTAAAAATTGCTTTAGCATTAGTACCGTTTTGAATCTGAAACGGTCAAGCATTACATTTGCAAGAGATCTTTTGCAGTATCTCTTGGATTGAAATAAAGCAGTCCTTCCTGACAACAAACATATGAGGCTAATCATACAGACCAGTTGCTCTAAGCCACAACATTATTTGCACAAAACCCGTGCCCTGTTTCCAATTCTAATTTCTTAAGTGTTCAAATAAAGCTGCAAAACTATTGAAGACAAATTAACTATCTCAGTAGAAAAATCCTATAAAATAGCTGCAGTTTTGGATAGAATTTGGATGATCTCTGATGCAATATTTCCTGCAAGTGTTTGTATCTTTTCTACTTTAATTTCTCTGATCTGTTGCCTATGCTAATGGCAATTTTTTTTCCTTTTCTCTTTGCTCCTTCAAAGCCAAAACAAGACAGGCTGATTAGAAGACTGTATTATCATTAAACCTCATAATATTCCCCTCGGACAACACACTAATCCGTTTAACTATTATTGATTTAACTTTGCTGTTCCACAACAGAGAAGTTTACAGAACAGTGTAGCTTTTTTCTTATGTCAACGTACAAAGGAATGTACAAAAAGCTGCATTATCATACTAAAATAAATCTATTCAAAGGGAACTGCACATCATTCATTTCCAAGAGGTAAGGTACACACTCAGCAGGCATCCAACAAAACATCTAGCTCCATTTTTTTAGAAAAAAAGCACATGAATGTCCTGTTCTGCTAGATCAGCAAAGTCTGCTGGTCTGCCTTCAACTGCTACAGAAAATGTGCTGAGTCCAGCCAAGGACCTTAGCTGAAGACCAGAGTCACTTTCAAAGTGCAAACCTGCTGGTTTGTGTCAGGGAAAGAGAGAAACAAACATGGAATGGAAGAGTAAGTTTGAAGTCTAGAAGGGATCTTAAGGAAACATGGGATCTTAAGGAAACATAAATGCTTTCAAGAACCTCCCTGACATCTGCTAACAACACTCAATGAATGGAATTCTCCACTTAACTTTCACAGGAAGCAAAAAAATATTGTGAGGGGAAAGGGGGTGATCAGAGATTTTAAGAAAACATGGTTAATACTCCCAAGGAAAAAAAAATTCCATTTCTATCACCACTCCCCAAAGTAGCATCTTCAAAGACCTGTTATGTAACTAAGCAAAGGCTATGGGACAGTCCTACCCTCTCAAGAAAAAAACAACATTTAGGACTGCTTCTGCATAACATTATTTGTTATGTCGCTTCTCTTCCTAATTTTAAAGTAACTATAAAAGTTGTGATGAAATTTTCAACAGGGATGACTCATTTTGTCAATCTTACTGGTGCAGTATTGAAGACTGTATAAATCTCACAACCATCTGCGAAATTCAGATACTATCCTGCAATTCCCAGGGGACAAAAAACCAAACCAACGTTTCCCCTTGCCAAATCCAAAAAAAGCCAAGTTCAAATAGTCCTACATTGCAAGAACACAGCTTGCACTTCCAGCAACTCACAAATCAATTTCAGTTTCTGGTAAGGTCTACTATTTCTCAGAAATCCAGTTTCAAAATTCTTTCAAATCAGAACAGTTTAATGGCTTGCAAGACACAAGTCCTCTTCCTCAGAGATGATGACACCACTTATGCCTTCAATAGTCATCAAGTTGGTATCACAAACCTGACTGGGTCCTGTCATCTGTTCCCGAGAGATGTGACCGTTCACACACGCAAACACAAATTCCAGCTAAGCCTTGAAACAAGCAGGACGCACAATAAAGGACCTCTAAGACACTGCCCCTGAAGCAAACAGCTCAAGAGCCAATGATACAGGCTCCCTAGAATGGGAAAGTGGAAGAAAGGAATTTTCAAAATAAAAGGAGACCACCAAACAAATATTAAGGCATGAGTTTAAATGCAAGCCACACTGATACAGCAACCTTACTGTACTATTCTTGAGAAGAATGCAGCAACATACAAAGAGGCTGAATTATTTAAAGTAAATTGCTGGAGTTTAATAAAAAGTTCATGATTAAAGAGATGCATGAGATACTCCCTTACTAGCTAAAACTGAAGGCATACAATATTTTCCTAACAGAGATTGTTTAATTGTGATCCTACAAAGGTGTGACTATTCATTTGGTATTGCTTCCACACTCGCTAGTACTTGCCTCCTGAAAAGAACATGAAAAAAAACCCTCCAATATTACTATTCTTCCTGTTATAAATGAAATTCTCTATGTCCAATTCAATAAACAACAAAGTTAAATTTTAGCAGCATTTTAATTGAGATGAAATACACTTGGATTATACATAACATTTGGCAGTGATTAAGTGTAATTAAGGTTCTGATATGGCATAAGCAAAACCGACTGGGTATGGAGAGGGATTATCTCCCTCCTCACGTACGTACAATACATTTCAAACTATACTTATATACCATATGCTAATACATATCCATCAATGTTTCCTGTAAATTCCCTCCTATTTCCAATCCCAAAATCTATATCACTTATTCTTCTGGCGCATGCTTCACTTGTTGCCAGGGGGTCCTCTGTCTTCCTTCAGTGGTCTGTGATGAAGACTTACACTCTTCCTCCTTTTGTCTTCTAGTTAACCTCACAGGTTGTGCGTGCGTACTAAGCGTTGTGTTATGTAAGTAAGCAGTATGTTCCAAAAAAATTAGCCTTGTAAAACCACAGCTTCAGATCCTTTACTTGAAACTGTCCCAACTTTTTCCATCTCAAGGTCATTTCTGTCTTGGGACAATATTTATCTCAAAACTACATCCTGTATCCTATTTTTACATGTAACATCTGCAAAAGGAGCCCATCTGCTCCTTGACACTAACTTCCTTTATTACTTTGTAACAATTATTTTCTAAAATGTTGATATAGTTACAATTTAGTTAGCAGAAATCATATCCATTTATTATATTCCATATAAGCAACTTCTATGAGATGGCTATTACTTGACTGCAAAAGGAAGAAGAGGCAGTCCACATAAGGAAAACAAACAAGAAGCCCCTACAATATACCATCCTCCCCAATTAGCACTTTGAGCTCCTTCCTTGGCAACAGGACTCCAGCTATTTAATGCCATGTTTTGTCAGTAATGTGATAAAGTCCATTTAGGTCTCCTGCTGTAGTGTTATTCAAGTCTCTGCTTCCAAGAGTGCTTCAAGTACCCTGTCTAAAGTACAGAAATTGCCATTCTAATGCCTATTCCTTACTTCCATCTTTTGCTATTAAGATGCAAGTTTATATCAACAATTAAAAATAGTTTAGGATAAGAGAACCATGTCTTCACATGCATTTTCATACATTTTAACTGACTTTCTAGAGTAGCTACCCCATGTGATGTTTAAGTACTTGAAGTTCTGTCTGCATATGAAGAGCAAAAAGGCCACACAGCAAGAAGCCAACGATATGCACACACATCCAAAAGGTGTTAACTTGATTACATGTTAATGCACTTACCTGATTTGATTTCTCTACTGTGCTACTGGGAACCTCTGTGGTATCCTTCACAAAAATGTTATCTATGATGTGTCTCTCTGCACATTCCTGACCACAAATTGGACAGCGGATAACACCGACTGGGGGGAAGAAAAAAAATCTGATTATGCGTGCACAAACTAAAATATATTAAACAACTTCAAAGACAACTTGCAAGGATATATATTATTGAAATGACGTTTTAACACTTTCATGTCAAAAAGGTGTGAGCAAGAAAAAGCAAATTCTCATTTATCACTGAAGACGTTTACCTCTTCTTCCCTGATGACATAATTATATCAGCCAAGGTCAAACACTTTCTTGTTTCAATGCCATAAGGAATTTGCTTTAATCTCATAAAAAATAATTATTTTACTATAAAGGGAATGCATTCCCATTGATGGTTTGTTGTTATAGAATGGATTAAAATAAAGACTTATTAGTGTGGAATATTAGTAAGTGACACTGAGTGGTATTACATACACACACCAGCAGTGTGACGTGACTGCCCTTCATCCATGTCATATGAGAACACATATGTAGTATATTCAAAATTAATGAGGTGAGTTGTAGAGAGGAAGAATGGACGTGTATTAATATCATTACTACCTTCACATTAAGCAAGAGAAAGCAAGATGAATTTAGGAATAAATAAGCAAGGCTCTCTTCTCTCCTCTACATGATACAATGGGGTACAGTTCTAAGACAGAAACATACTTAGGCTCCAGGCTGAAGAAAGCTGAGAACCAGTAACACAAAGGGTTAAACGATTAGTCTTCTCAACAGAATGGAAAGCTCAAAATTTGGGGTTGAGCTGTGAGTAGACTAGGTTGAAATGGAAAATATCCATACAAACATTTTTGAGTAGACACCTTTTTCTGCAGAAAAGCACTGAGGCTTGTTTTTAACATCCAATAAAAATCTCTAAAATGCTAGGCACTGACATCTTGCTTGAAGAAAATTACCATAGTCATTACAAGCAAAAAAGGAAGCAATTGAAACTAAGTTAGGCTGAAATAATCACTTAGGACATGGAAGTCACATGCAAAAAGCCTACAGTAGAATAGTCATGCAAGTCTACACTGACACAGATTCTAGACCTTCAGCTCCCATTTGAGGGGAGAGAGATTCAGGGCCTTAAAAAGATCTGTTTAACTCAATGAATTCAACACCAATATGTAAATCAACACTTGCATGTTTAACTAAACCAGTGTGGGCCTAAATCTGATCCTGTTTCATTTTTACAATAAAATGAAGAAGTACAGAAACTATGAAATATTTCACTTTCTGTGGAAGAACTTAATTCCTTACTCCAAGTGCTTCATACAAGATTAAGGTAACTTTTTCATAAGAATCCTCCAACAGATGCTCAAGATTTAACTGGCAAATCAGGATGAATCAGTGCTCTAATGAAAGTCCACCCATTTTACTAAAGCAATTCTTCATTCTGGAAAATCAGCAAGCAGTTTTTCACTTGTTATGAAGGCATTTCACTTTCATCTGAACAGCTATGGTGTTAAGCCTGATTTTATTCTAAGTGCCATTTTCAGTACACATTTGTGCAGCTTCCTTTGATATACAAATTCCATTTTTTGGTTACAACTTTCCCAACATTTTTTATACCATCATCTGCAAGGATAATTGAGATATTCAGTTCTGGTAAGTCAAGTAGCTAGCAGAATTGCAAGTACTGAATTTCTCCTGTAATTAAGCAAATCAATTTACCACAGTCAAGAGTGAATACATCTCCTAATACTCAAGCTACAAACTTTCCAAAAAAGACTATTTTTTACATTTTTCAACAGTGCCAATTACAAACCACCCTCCCTGTTCCTCACAGCTCATTCTTGACCCTGACAAAGCACGATGCTCCAGGTTGATACCAAAATCAGGTAGGGAGGAAACCTTCTAAGACAATTTGAAGTATTAAAAAGCAGGCATTTTTTATTGCAGCACACAGGACATGCAGAGGCTATTTCCTCTAATCTGATGAGTCGCAAAACCTTACAAGAAGGTATTTATTCCATCATGATCATAAATGTTGATTACAGTGTACTTCCTGGCTAATACGTACACATCACTTTTCCTAGAACTAATATGGATGCATCCACCTCTTAGAAGGAGTCCTTTTATGTTCCTACAGTGTCCTCTGAAGGGATCTCTGGTGACCATATTCACTGAGAGCCCCCAGTGTTACACACAACCTTTCCCTGAATTTCTGTTAAGCCATGCACTGTTACCTCTTGTTACGTAACTACCACAAAACCCACTGTATTCCTCATTATCTGTTTACCCAATGGTTCCAGCCACATGGAGCATCCTGTGTGTCTACTCACACATTCTTTTATCTACTTCTTTAAAACATATTGCTCCCTTATTTAGACAAGTAAGGCATCATTATGTTCTGTTCCTTTTCTTATAAATGAAAAGCTACACTTCCCAATACATCAAGCAATATGGCCAATTTATTGATTTGTTTGATAAAAGGGTGAGCAAGTGACTGGGTGCGCGAGGGGTCTCCGTACAAATTCAAGCAACGCATGAATTCAGCTCTCAAGTGGTGGTCTCTTATACCATCCTGGGCACTTCACCTCCCCAATTTTTCAGTTATTTTTTACTTGCTTTTCTTCATAATCAGCAGTTGTGGTTTTTGAAGATCTGTTGGGGAGGTGGTCCAAGATGATCTTCTGCTGCATGTTCAGCCTCCCATTCTTTTTTTAAAATCTTTTTCCACTACCATTATTTTTGGTTATATAGTTTGCTTAAGCAAGCACATATATTCTGTTAGTCAGCATACATTTTGCAAGCCTCCTCTCAATCAGTACACAACTTAAAGCTAGCATACCTTGATACCTGTCTGTTTAGGGCCTCTCTCTTAGTTATTATAAAACCTAAAGTCAGCACGTTCCAAAATGTCTTTGTAGAGCCTCTCAGCTTATGCTGGTCTTACCCTCGTCAAGTGATTACAAATTCTTCCATACCCAAAAAAATAACTTGTACAAAGGATAGTTTGAAACTTATACTACAAGGTAGTTTAACACTTATATTAATTACTTGCAAACAATTACAATTTTGTTACTAAAACAAACTGTTAGCTAAAAGCCTACTGTTGTACAGTTGCCTTGTTAAATCCCACTTCCATGCCTTACTTAGCTGCTTTTTTTTTAACTCTTCTTTGTAATAATCCCATGGTCTCTGTCCACATTGCCTGCAGACACACATACACAGGTAAGTACTATTTGATTGACACAAACCACAACCTGATTTCTCACACTTTTATCAAGGTCAGCACAGGTATCTGAGTCAGTCTTTGCATGTGTTTGGGAGATGGGTATTGACACAGAACAAGACTGGCAAACCAATTTAGACATGGATGTATTTTTCCTGCTCTCCCAAGCTTCACTTTCATCCCCTGTTCCACTTCACTGACCAAATGCACTGCTGACTACAGTGAAGCAACATGAGAAGCAGCACAAGGATGAGGACAACACCACCACTGAAGATTAAACCTGGAGCGACTGAACCAGATCAGCTGTATTAACCAGCATTTGTAAATCAGCTTGAGTTGAAAATATGGAAGATAAGGAAAGGGAGGCATTCCTAAGAAATTAGGAAGCATACTAATATAAACCAAATTGTTTATGTGCCAACAGAATATTGCTGAGTACCTGTTCAAGAAATCACTTAAAATTTCTAATGTGAGATGGGAAAAGAAAAAAAAAAAAAAAAAAGAGGAAAAAAATTGCCTACAACTCCCAAAATCTTCATTAATTTTCTTTTCTATAATTCCTTATGCTGTCCAGCTACATGTCGGGGGTTTCTTCTACCACTGCGTGAGGGTAAATTTGCTTTTGTTATAATCTTGGATTGATTAATGCTACACAAATCAGTTTTAAACCAGATTTAGTCAACCTCAGGATGGTGAATTAAAACAAAAGATCTCAAGTATCAGGGTTTATATTCGTCAAAGTAATTGTATAAGATTCTTACTTCTTTTTAATGGAGTAAGCACAGGGAGGTGAAAACATATGACAATAAATTGGGAGGAGTTTCATAATCATCATCATGATAATTGTGAGGATAGTAAGTGAGCGAGCAGATCCCACATTTTTACCTGCTCCTTTGTTCCAGGTGTAAGGAGTTAACCCAGTTGCCTGTCTCAAACATTGTTACAACCACAGAAGGACTTTGCCATAAGATAAGCAAAGAATGGAGTGACAGGAGAGCACTATCCCCAGGCCTGACATAGGTGAGACCTGGTTAGCTCATTCTGGGTAACACATCCAGATGAAAATTCCCACTGTGGAAATGTGTGTAAAGAAGCAACTGCTCATATGTGTATCACTGGTCAAACAAAGATCACCCCAAGTTCTGGGACAGCTGAAATCTGCAACCGCCACCAACCACTGAAGCTGCCTGAAAATGCCTCCCTTGATACCTGGAACTTGGACTGTAAGATAAGCCACCACAGCAGGAGTGTGAGACAAGATAAAAGGGGTGCTGTTCTCTGAGTGTTATCTCAGATCTAAGGGGAAGTTAACAAAACTGGGGGAGAAGAACATATCACTGAAAATGGACAGAACTGCAGAATTTATGGCCACAAGGAAAGCCAGCTCAGCAACTGTGCTGAAATCAGCTTGGACTTGGTAAAACATCATTCCAGCAGGGTGAGATCAGGACGACCAACTCAAAGAAAGAGAAAGACTGAGGGCAAGGACTAATTAGCATTAGAAGCAAGAGAATCAATTAACCAATAGAACAGTAGAATGCTATAGCTAATGACCAGTAATTTGTTTCTTTGCTAATATGCATGAACAGTGAAAAGACCTGGAAATTCCCACAACTGAGAAGCCCAGGGTGAAGAAGGATCAGAAGGACACTACAGGTGGTGACTATCTTCCACCTGATCTCTCTTTCTGCTCTCTTTTCTGTTTCTTTCTACCTTTCTCCCTGATATTCTATGTTAAATAAAATCTGTATTATTGACTTCAGCATATGATCTTGTTTGAACCTTAATTTGGGTAGAGGCATATCTCAATAGCTGGATCTTAGTTAGCATCAGGAGCATTGCTTTTTCAGCTGCAAAGGGAGCTGGATCAAGTGTATGTAGCTCAAGCAGAAGGAGTAAAAGAGAAGACCTCCACCCTTCTTAGCATTCTTTAAAAAACTAAGCCGTTGTGGAATCCCACATTCAGATTTTGCTTGAACCAGGCCAGAACACTATAATGCTAACAAAAGCAGCAAAGCTGGCTCCCTCACTCATTCATTTCTATCCCATGACAACAGAAAGATTTGTGCTGCCACAAAATAAGCTGGATTAGGGACTGCAATATGGATTCAATGGAGCTGTGCCAGGAGAGGAAAGTGTTTTCCCCCACTGGCTACAGGCTCATAATACATGCACCTCTTTCAAGGAATTCAATGTAGGAATTCAGCAGAATGGATTTATAGTTTATACAGTATTATTTCCAACTTGAAACTCAATTTCCTGGGAGCACATTCAAGACCACTGAAGCATCCCAAGACAATAGGAGGAGACTGCTCTGGTTTGCCCCAATTTTGACTCATTTGCGTCTTCACTGTTGCAAACAGGTTTCAGAGCCAATTTAATAAAGCCACTGGATGATCATTTGTAGATCCAAGAGGCTATTTTTGTTAGTAGATGCAAAGCGCTTTACTAAAAAAAGGAGGACTTAATAGTTCCCTTTCTTCAGATTAAATCAGTCAAAAAAACCACTAGTTTTCTGAAAGAGAGCCCTCTTTATTAAATACAGTGCTTAGAAGCAACTGGCAATTTTACCTGCAATGACATAGTCATTACAGAATAAATAATTAGGGTTTCATACAGCAATCTTTCCCAGTTTTGCAGATGTTTTGCTTGAAATTCTAACTATGCAGATTTCAGAACAAAAAATATTAACAGCAAGTTACACATGCAGTTAAAATGTTTAAAACATGGACACAATAATTAAAACTAATAAGAAGTATGTCAGAGATTGAAGGCAGCACCAGCTGTAAGATTTTTAACATAACTACATAGAAAATTGGTGTGTTTCAAATGTGAGCTACAGATTCTTTTCTCCTCTTGCTCTTTCTATAGATACCATTAATACTTGCAAGCCTTTTCATTAAAATGCATGGGTTTGAGGGTAAGCTGGTTATATTTACACAGGTCATGTTTCCCAGTTAAGAACAAACACTTAGAAAATTTGAGAGGCAGTATCATGTGCAATAACGTCTGAATCAATTTTAAAAATAATTACTGCTTTCCTTTTGCTTCTCATTAAGCCACTACTGGTGCTGCAAAATTGGCAACTTTTTCAAACCAGTTTGTTCCAGAAAAAGCTGCTCCCATCTAGTTGTGACAGCCTGCTGCTGCTAGTAGAGGGGAGATAGGTTAAACCAATAAGCAGATACATCTCAAGGGAAAACTGGCACCTACTGCCAAGATATAAACATTCCAACCAACCACCAATCTAGCAAGAAGTTTATTAAAATTATAATTAATTGTTAATTTAAATTATTTTATATCCTTTAAAATGCAAATAAATGAAAACCAGACAAAGACTATTAGCTGTAATCCCCCCTCTGGAAGAGTGTTACAGGCCAGTTTTTATGCTGCAGTACATTGACTTTCTTGGAAAGCACTGCAGAGCCAAATTAAAATATTTCAACTGCTCTGTGAAATGGTTCATTGTTTTTGCTATACATGCCCAATCTTCAAACATTTTAGATAGCATACATTAGACTTCAAAAATTGTAAATTTTACAAGGATTGACTCTCCAGCCACTTCTGAATACCTAAAGAAATTCTGATGGCAGAGTTTACATTCACATCCAAAGCTGTCCAATGCATTTTCCTCAACAACGCAACTACAAGAAGTGTCACAGTGCTAACAAAGGGAAACATTGTTATTGTGGGACAGACAATGTTTAAGTACAAGATGATTAACAAAAAGTCTCACTGTCTTGCAATGAACATGCTTAAATGATGATGCAGAACCTGCCAACAATTAAGCCAATTGTCACTGCTGACTGTGATGAGCATTTCTTTCATCAAAATTAAAATACATTCTTTCCAGTCCTGAAATTGTCAAGTATTTCCAAATGGTATGTAATGAATTCAGACATATAACATGCAAGGATTTTGAAGATTCTGTGATATTCTTGCAGTTTTCTCTGATCAGCCAAGTATTTAATTTTGAAATAACATTTTGAAAGTGGGTTTAATGCTGCTTAGATTTATACATTTTACTGAAACACCATTTAACAGATGCTCCATGATCTTGCCAACAGCACTTAAGTCCATTGTATCCATGTGTTTCTGGAACAAGGAAATTAGTACCTTTCTCCATAATAGCAGCATGTTAACATGTCATAATTAATTAAAAAAAAAAAAAAGACTGGGATAAAAATTTGTTGTCAGAATCTCTGGTACGAAGATCGACCCTGCCTTAGAGCACAACACAGCTAATAATCATTTCTTTGTAGCACTACATTTCATACTCTGGTCTTCATCTTTTTGAGTTCTCATCTACCACCAGCTGCTAGTTCAGCAGTTGCAGTACAATGCATCTATTCCCATAAATCATTGTTATAAAAATAGCAGGTTAGCAGAGTATAATTTGGACAGTTACAGCCAGTCACAACCCAAAGAACCAAGCCCTTCTCAGGCACTGAAGGAGCTGGTTCTTTTTAATTCTTTGTTGAAAGGATGAAAATTACACTCCAACACGTGACACTCGTGAGTGTTTCACCCACTTCTGTTTAGCCCCAGCTACCTTAATGTTCCCATTAACACTGAGCAGATGTGAAGGTAAAAAAAGCCTCAAAAAATAACTTCTAAATATCTGGATCATATTAAGGGAACCAAATTAGAACCAGCAGTAATAACAGTAGGTAACAGGCTTTAGACAGAGTATTTCAGGATAAATGTCATCCAAACAGGAACAATAATGCAACTCAAGGCTTTTGAGTGGCTCACGTTGCTCCCTCTCCTCTTCAAGTGCTCAGATGAATCCTTGCAACCTGTTCCTTCACAAGTCTCCTTCCATTCTCAATCACTCAGTAACTGCAAACTACCTAAGAGACTTGGCAAACTATCCTCTTGGCCCTCATTTTTCCAGCCACTAGCCTCAGGGGAGCAATTCAGGTACCTAAACAGACATACCTAATTTGAGGGTAATATCATGCCTGACTTCCAGCAACTACTCCAGAAGGAAACAGGGCTCCTGTGGATTGTGCAGTACATCTACCATTCCTTTTTAAAATATTGCAGGCATTCCAAAAATTCAGAAATGGCAGAAGATATTCTAGTTCAGACAGCTGAATTTCAACTCACCTGCCAATTCTATGCCACGTATTTTTGATATTGTGATTTTAAATTCCTGTTGGAGAACACAACTGAGGCACACAGATCTTTGCACCCTAACAAACTGCAGTCTGTAGCTCCAAAGGAAAACCTGATTTAAAATGCTGAAGTGTCAATACTCAGAGGCATCAACTTGTTAACTGCTGTGTTCACGGCATCTGTCCATATTCTGGTACATGGATATTCATTTTGAGGTTCTCCTCAAGGACAGAGTTCAGAAGTCATCATGACCTCTATTATGTTTTCTTCAAACTATCTCAAAATACAGATAACAGTGATGCAAAATATAATGGAGAACTCCAACTTTATCTGTAAAATATTTGTGCAGGAAATGGATGTTTAAAAAAAGTACATAGAAATAATATGTTGATTTAAAATAATAGGTTCTGGCTTTGTTTAGGTAATTTTGTTTGGTGAGAGGGTGCAGGGGAAAAAAGAGCTGATTAATACTAAGAAGAGGTTTTTTTACTAATTAATGCCTCTTCAATATATTCTTCAACAACACTATGGTAATAGTACATTTACCATCCAAGTACACTGCCCAACACTTGGATACTCAACAGCAAGAAAGAGGAATTTATGTATTTATCAATAAGTTCTGAGTATTTTTAAAGGTACATTTTCAATCTGTGCTGCATTTAAATCTATTATATAACAAATACTTCGACCTGGCAGTATTTTAAAGTTTTCTAGATTTTTTTAAAGCTTGCTGTTGACAGGGACAGAGAAAATGAAAAGTACAACGTATGTTTGATGGAAATTCCCACTCTAATAAGAGAAAACAATATAGATAACGCTTTCCTGCAGTTTACATCAGATAAGTCTGAGTGCTCTGCACGACATTATTAATGGAATAAAAAAGTAAAGCTCCAAGCCATTCCATTTATTTAAGTAATATAACCCAAGACTCCCAAATCCAGTCTATTCTGACTGCACATTATATTTAAAAGCTGTTCAACAAGAAAGCTTGTCACAGGCAAGATTTTTGCATCTATGAAAAAGCAACTCTTAATGGTACCACAAAACTAATACTGATTTATTATGCTGACTCCATGGAATAAATTTTCCACCCAAAAGATGGAAAAAGTTTCTTTGTAGTGTTACTAAGCTTTAATACCTTCAGTGGGATTCATCTGAAAGTTACATCAAGCTGCCCTCATAGTCATTGCAGACATAGGTAATAGTTAGGTCATGAGTGGTCTCGTTGTTAAAGCAGATGTCTACACTTGGTCAGATGAATTACACCTTAAAAACATCCACTTCCCAGTAACTACACTAATACTCTTATCCACCTCTGCTGCAAGAATCCTTCCAGTATTCTAAAATCAGTCATTAAGAGAGGAGATTATCATCCAAGTATACTGCAAACTACAGGGATTGCATTTTGGGGGCAGATGGTCAGGAATAAAAAGCCAGCTCACTTTACATTCTTCTCTTACATGCGCCCAGTATGCCACAGCACCGTTGTAAGGGTTCAAAGAGCAGGGTGCCCAGCTTTTTCCACTTCCCACATAGCTTTAAGACTACCAAGCTGGAGCAATATATGCACTGTGAGATTCACACATGGCAATGCAGCCTGCAAGAGCCAGCATTAATTAAGAAGCAGCGTTATCATATCTTCTGACATTGCATTAATATGAAAATTATTGAATGTAACTAGTAAAACATATTCCTTCTGGGTTGAAGAGATGCACAAATTGATCAAATAAAAACAACAGGGATTTCTAACTGCTGCCCTACAGCTTTCAGAAAACAGCAGGTTACAGAACCAGCAGTGATACTGCTTATGCTCCCATGGTCTATCTCCTTCTGTTGCTGTAATCTAATCTAAAGTAGGTAACTGAACCATGACCCAGAGCCTGTTGGCTGATATGAATGAACATCCACTGAAGAAATTCAATGAAGTTTCCTCCATTTTCTCAGAACTAAAGAAGAACTCCTTTAGAGATGCTTTCCCAGCATGACACTTTCAGCATTAAGAATGAAGCTTAAGAAAATTCATCCTCTACCAAAACTGGTCTTCGTAAGTGCCATTTATATACCTTCTGTCCTTTAGACTCACTTAATCTCTTTCCACCTTCTTGCACCATACTGTCTCAAAGGACTGATAATGAAGTTCTGGAAATACTACATTTGGCATCCAATACCAGCTTGGGAATGAACTAGGACTGTACTTCCATTCCTTCTTTATTTTTAAGGAATAATGACAAGAGTTCCACCATGGCATTGTGGTTCTTAATCTACTTGTCTGCCATAATGACAAATAAAAAGCAAAAACAACTAGCCACAACTTTAACCAGAACAACAGTGATTCTGGCAAAAGTTTAAAGCCAGACATCCCACAGCTTACAACACCTACACTATAGTCTCAAAAACTTAAATCAGTTAAAAAGGCAGCCAAAGAAACCATTTTAAATCTGACCTCATCTCAATGGAACTGGGAGCAGGGAAAAGGGGGAAAAAAAACCCCAAACACACAATACATAATATCAGATTGGAACACAATACAATAATACTGCTGCTAAATGGACTTTCAAAGGATGCAAGATTAGCATTTAGCTTCTTAAAGAATCCAGACTACATTCAGTTTTTGCATAAAGGGTGGAATGCAGCAGAGAAGACTGTCAGCTGTTTATGGGGATACCCATAAACAAAGTCATCTTCATTTTGCCAAAACAGCTTCTGGAATCACTATTTTGAAGAGATATCTTTGGCCCCGTTGAATACCAATTGCTGTGATGATAATCTAGAAGACACATGAGCTACCACAAATCATGGCTTTGCTTCTAACTTGTATCTAGTCCAGCTAGAAGGCCATTTCTGAAAAGCAAAAGGCAACAGAGTACTGTCTCCCTGCATAATCCATAAAGATGCACACAATTTTACTGATGGTGCCAGTGCCAACAGTCCATATATCAAATACTTATTTACTGAATGATAAAAGCAATATTTGCAAGTCATTCTTATGGTACAGATAGGAGTTATGACAAACATAAGTTAAGGACTGTTTTCTTTCATTTTTTTGTTTAAAATTCACTACTAGATGTGGGAAAACCACAGGTCCTCCCACATGTTCCATTCCAGAAACTTCTGAACACTCTTTTGCAAGACTGGACTCTGCCTTTGCTATGAAGCAGAAAACAAACATTCTATTTAACAACTTGGAGTGCAACATTTGATGAAAAGAGCTGCTAGCATTTCTGGATTCCCATTCAGATCAACTATCTGAATGCCACCTATGTTTATCCAACGAAAGAATTCTATGTGTCTGTTTTGAGGGAATATTCAGGCAATATTTAACACATGAGCTCTGAAACCACATTTGAGTTTCTTGCATACAGACAGGACTGAAGAAAGTTCAGAACTCCTCCAAAGAGAGAAAGTTCCTTTAACAGCTGATTACACTAAACAATCTAAGTACTCTAAGTTCAGTGATTTCCAAGATATGTTAGCTAGCAGGTTATACCCTCACAGTCCCTTCTCCCTACTCAGGAAGATAAAACTGAACTATGGAAGGTCAAGTAGTCTGTAGTTAGTAAGCTCAACAAAGTCCATACGCTAAAACAAGTGAGAACAGTAGCTGCTAATGTGTGATGAAGGGCCCCCAAACAAGACAAAAGCAAATAAAGAACAGAACTATTGAGTGCTGAAGACCGACTGCTTGAGCAAGAAAAAGTAGGAATCCATAAACACACAAAAGAGATAAAATATAATTCAGACATATGATACCCCTAGGGTATCAAAGTTCCCAGATATTTTACCATTACTGAGGCCCTACTATGGGACACTCACTACCCATCATTATACAGCTCTATATTCATTCAACAAAGCCAGTCTGCTAAACAGATTGTCTTTATCTCAGTGGCCAACTGATGAGCTACCTGCTACTCTAATTTATCACTTTGGGGCTGTGATACTGAAATCAGCCAGAGAGAAACTATCTAACCCCTCAGCTCAGAAAGTCCAAAACTTTCAGCTTCCAGGGTTCCAACATCTAACAAGTTTTGAGTATTAGAAGGCAGTATTATATTACTCTTTATTCCAGTGCACTGGTCACTTGGAGGATCCTTACTCTAATTAAGTGTCCTGAGCATGGAGTAAACAGGTTTTCATCATACACACCAATGACACATTCATTAGCTATTAGCTTACTTGAAGTATATATATTAGTTCATTTGACATAGTCACACCCCTTATTGGGAGTCCTTACAGGGTTCTTTGGGGGTCTTTTTCAGTGGTCTTCAATGTCCAGTGTCCTTTTCAGATGGCTATTCCTTGACTCCCACTTTTGAGTAAGCACAATTATCATTGTTTTCTGTAACTTCTGCTTTGTCAGCCTTGCAAAGCTGAGCTGGCATCCTAGTCGCCTTTTGCAGGACTTCTGTTTGTTTAAGTTACATCCTTTATCTATTTCTCCAAGGGCGTGCTGTTCTGCTCTACTGTCCTCAGACTAAAACGGTGTTTTATTCTACTGTCATAGCATAAAACATATAAACACATTCTATTGTCATAGCAATCTATTCATAGCATAGCTGGGCAATGCTATGAATTCAAACTTTTACTTGAAAACTGTTGAAACAATAGTTACAAGTCATCACAGTTTTTCCAAAGGCAAAGAAGATTCAATGCTGCTACTCCTTCTCCTTAAACCAACTGGCAAAGATGGCATGTAATTTATATTCCTACATTATTTCAGCAACTAGCTTACTCATTTTAAAGCAAAGTCCAGGTTAGAAAAAAATGTGTTTCAATTCACACTTTCACTGTTTGTTGCAGCAGCTCTTTGTTAAAGGGTAGAAATGAGCAAAGGCACGGATTTCTTGTTTATCACAGCGTGAGAAGGGTCCTGGGTTTATTCCTCTTTACAGCTCAGCCATCCTGACTCCAACTGCTCACTGACTCTGGCTGCAGCAAGCTCCTGCTGGAGGTTTCCCTTGCAGCCTCTGACTGCTGGTTATTTTCTGCTGGACTATGACTGCAGATATTAGTTTGCAGACTCTGACTGCAGGCTTTTACCCAGCTAGACTGTGACTGCAGGTTCCAACAACAGGCTCTAACTGCAGACCCACACTGACCTCACAGCAGTGATTCTCCCGCTCCAGGATCCTTTTTTGTCACGAGCCTCTCATTCCCTCTTCCTCAAGGTTCCTCTTCCTTCATTATTCTCCATGATGATCCCTTCACCAGCTAACCCACTCCCTTTTACCACTGTTCTCTTTATTGGACATAGCTGTGACTTATCAGGGGTGAGGCAGTATTGGTAATTAACACAGCTGTTACTTATCAGGGACAAGGTCACCTATATTCCCTTCTCCTACAGCTGTTGAGGACAATTTTGCACACTGCTTATTTCTAGTAACAGACTTGTTGGTGCTGGGCTGTTTTGTTGAGGCACTGCACCCTGCATTTAAAATTAGAACCTTGCTCCCACTTAAAAATGTCTCATTCTCCAGTCCCAGCAGTGCTGCAGCTCTCTCCCTCTTTCTTTCCACCTACTCATTCCCTGTGCAGCTGCCAGCATTCCCGCCCCTAAGAGCATCAGTGTTACAAGTACCCTGACATAGGAGGCTCAGCAGCAGCCACCTAAAGCACAACATGAACTTGTGTGAGGGCTGGATTACGGCATTAGTTCAACAAACTTCAGCTCACACATCCTTGACCAGGCTCAGACTCTAGAGCACATGCCTAGAAACAAATTAAGCCCATCAAGTAAGTTTTATTAAACGCTTTCTGACCTCAGGTAGACATCCTAAAAAATAGGGGGGGGGGCGGGGGGGGCAGGGTTCCAAGTCAACATGTATGTTAACAATCCTGTTTCTTTTTTTACGAGCTACAGCCCAGACAGATGTGTTAGCTCATTGGGAAAATTATGCAGTCACTTTTCAAATTAGGCAATCATTTTAGTTCAAAGGGTATTTGCACTACAGTCTTGTTTTATTCAAATTGCACTATATTCACTTGAGGGACTACAGTTGAAAGGGAAATGCTCCATTTTAATATTAAGTTGCCTGTGGCAACTTAAGTTATTAATCAGAAGCAGAAATCTTTCTACATTCAGAAGGCAAATGGCTTAGTTCCCCTGTCCATGTACTCTCACTTACAGAGGATTCAGCACTAGAGCTACAGATTTCTTTTTTGAAATGAGGATGTCTCCGTGACCCAAATCCACGTTACAAACAAGGGCCCTCAAAACCCATGAGTACAGTTCAAAGAGCTGAGTCTTGCTTACTTGTCGTCCTTTTCCCATAGCCCACTGATCAAAAATAACTAGAAACGTTGTTCAACATCAGTCCTCTATCATGTTAGTAATGTACGTAAGGTAACATGCAATTTTCTCCCACATAAAAGCTTCAAATAAGCATTTACTTGAATCACTGAAGAGATGGTATCAAGTAATTTGGGACATTCCTTGGCTAAACCTTCAGTTTCATAGCTGACTTTACAAGACTGCTTCCTGTTAAAAATAATCTCATCTGCTTAGTTACTTCACACAACTGTTTCATGCTTTCTTTGATGGTAAATATTTATGGTTTTATATATACTCTCTGGCCAGTAGGCAAAAAAGTAGATAATTTGGTCAGTTCAACTATGTCACTGACACCTTCAAAGCACATTTGAACTGCAAGTATGTACTTTAAATATACACAACTCCATAGCTACCTAATTGCTAAGGTAAAATTTAAAAACATCACTGAATTTTTCTATGAAAACGTTTTTTCTGTGACCTTTAAATTTGCCAAAGAAAAAAGAATGCATCAGAAAAGTGTTACAGCACATAAAAGTTAGACATAAAATAGCAAGTCCAATAGAAGATTTTCGTACTATTAACACTCAGTGAGATCATCTGCACCGGCCCACAACCCACACTTCAGGCCACATGCACCTGAAGAACCCTGCCTGACCAGAGTGTTATGGGACCCTGTGGAACAGATAACCACCTTCAGCCCATGGAGAGCCCTGTGCTGGAGCATGTGGATGCCTGAAGGCAGCTGTGACCCCATGGGAACTCTGTGCTGGAGCAGGCTCCTGGCAGGACCTGCGGATCCATGGAGAGAGGAAACTGGAGCAGGTTTGCTGGCAGGCCTTGTGACTCCCTGGGGGGCCCACGCTGGAGCAGGCTGTTCCTGAAAGATTGCAGCCCATGGAAATGACCCATGCTGGAGCTGTGTGCGAACAACTGCAGCCTGTGGGAAGGATTCACATTGGAAAAGTTTGTGGAAAGCTGTCTCCCATCAGAGGGACCTCACAGTGGAGCAGCAGGAACATCATGTGCTGAACTGAGCACAGCCCCTATTCCTGTCTCCCTGAGCCACTCAGCGGGGAGAGATTGTGAATCGGGCCCAAAGTTAAGCCTGGGAATGAGGGAGGGGTGGGGGAAAGGTTTTTTTAAAGTTTGCTTTCACTTGTCATCATCCTACTCAGATTATGATTTTTCATAAATTCAATAATTTCCCCAAACTGAGTCTGTTCTGCCCATGATGATAATTGCTGAGTGATTCCCCTATCCTGATCTTGACCCACAAACCTTTTGCTACCTTTTCTCTCCCCTTTCCAGTTGCAAAGGGGAGTGACAGAGCAGCTTTGGTGGGCATCTAGCATCCATCCAAGGTCAAACCACTGTATTACTGTATTCAAGTATTTTATTTTACTGCAAAAACCTTGTAAAAGTCTAAATTTCCAATTTCAGAAATAATGAATTTTTTAATCTAGTCAGTTACTCATCCTGAAATACAGTCCTATTTAGAATTCACTTGAAGTTCCTTTGGTTTTCCCCTGACTTGTTTTTAGATTAGATACAACAGGCAAAACACCAGCTTTACAAGTTTACCGTTACTGGGAAATTCCACTAAATAATATGGAAATTCCTCCTACAGCATCTTAGCAAACACACACAATACTGGCATAAAGATTTTCCTGTACAAAAGACAAGTTTCTTTAACAACACTACATTCAGAATCAGGAGTTCCAACAAAATTTCTTTCTCAAACTTAACAAATGGGTGAAGTTCAGAGAACATGATCACTTTGCTTTGTAATACTCATGAAATTCCGCAGACCAAGCTAAAAGCCTGCTGCACATTCTTCAGGATATTTTTCCTAGGAATAACCTAGCCCACAAAAACATTCTTCCACTTGCCTCTTCATGAACATACGCACCATTATTTTTCCTTGCTCTTCAGACAAGACATTTTCTTAAGAGATATCTCAATTATAAGCATTAAAACAACCCAATACACCTTTAATTAGACACCTGAGAGAATTTTTAATACATTAGTATATATTTGCTTTCCTTATGATCTTTTCACCTTATGATCTAGAATTCTTTTCCACTGCTGAAAGTACTAATTGTTTACCAGAGACATTATAAGCTGATTTTGCATTGAAACAGAGCTAGGTTTGCTTCTGAGGATATAAATCTTTGTCGGAAAAGAAGTTTCACACAATGATACAGCTATTTTGATAACTTGTACAGCCTAATTTCTCTAAGGCTTCCAACTGGAATGAGCTTGGCAACTGCAATTGAAACACGCATCTGATGCTCCTAATGGCTTCAGTTGTTCAATCTCCCACTTTCTGTGCATGAAAGAAGCAAGAACATGAATGCATCCAAACTACCCTAGAAATATTATTCTGCATACATAAGACAAACATCTATTACATACTTATATTAATCATGTATCAGAGCAAGCATGATTCAAGCTTATTTCTACAACATGCAGTTGCCTGCCTTTAAGGCTGCATAGGCATGCCTCCAGATTTTTATAGAATTCCTGGTAGAAGAGAAAGCAGTAACTTTTGGCAAATATATCCCTACTTCAAATTACACTTGTACAGTAAGTATCACATCCCATTGTATGGGTCTTGAGAGCATACCTTTCTCTAAAAGAAGGTTATTATAACTAGCAAAATAATAGCTTTCTCTAAGTAGTTCATTCATTAATATTTTAAGCTTTTACTAGCTTTGTAACTTTTTAACCAAGAGATTTGTCCATTACAGGCTATCAAAACAATAATATTGTATTTCACCTCAAATGATAAATGCATTTCACATATGCAATCTCTGGGGCTCTGGGAATTTTCAATTCAAAGTTAGCACAAATCCAAAACAGAATGAAAACTAGACATGGCTTTCCTATACACTATTTCTAAATATTAGCACTCCAAAATCTCCTTTATGTTGGAGATTAAACAATTCACTTCTTGATGCACCACAGCAGAAACAAGATCCTTCTTGTGAAAAGGATGCACAGATGCAACCACATTTATGAAAGTCTGAGTATACAGCCACACAAATAAAACATGGGCTCTTTGTAATGGCAAAGATAGAGAGAATTTGCTTTAAGCAAGTGGCACTATCAAGGATGAAATAGCAATATTCATTTGTAGCATCAGATTTAGAACAAGAATCTTAATTATTCTTAGACTACCAAGATGCGGAAGCAAAACTGAACTTCACCATAAGAAACAGTAAATGAAGTATTATATCCTTCAAACTCACTAACAAGGGTCTCAATCATCATCCAGCTAAAGGAGGAAAGTAAGAAAAGAGACACGTAATGAATTTTAAGTCGATGTCAAAAGCTGTATTTTCAAGGTCAAATGAAGTGATGACATCAGAAAGTCCAGATATAAATATCAGACGAGAATCTGAAAGAATTTTAAGCTATCTGTAAAAGGACTGACTGTGGGACATAATAAAGCAGATGCCACACACATATGTGAGGGGAAATCAAGGGTAAGGTCTTCATCCCATCATTAGAGAACTTTAAACTGTACTGCCAAGCAAGTGTTTCTGGGAAGTAATAACCTGAAATACTAACATCTCTGAACCCTTGTTTAGTAACTCTTTAGTATTTATCCTTACTTATTCCTTACTTAGCCTGTATTGAGCATATTTGAAATGTTAGTCCAGACACTCCCCAAGCATATAGATCATGGGATTGTCCAAACATTATGTGCTTCTAACAGCTTCATATGAATTTGTTTGCTAGCAGGTTTGCTATAGAGGAGTTACAGAAAAAAAAAGTTTCTGTCTACTGATTTGGCATTGACACTAGTAAGACTTCATGATGATACCTCCATAAAACTTTGCTATACAGTTCCATTCACAAGCATTTCCCTGCACCAGTTCAAAGTCTATTTCATGTACAGCTTTATGATGAAGAACAAACAAAGCTATTTGCAACTTGAAAAGTTTTGAGAGGGAACAGAATTTCAGTCTCTAACTTTGCAGCTTTCATGTACCTATTTCACATGTGAAAATTCCAGAAGAGTACTATGAGAGTCTGCACATTACAAACACTACCCTTTAAGTACAGGCTACTACTCACTCACTGAAGTGCAGCCCAGACAAAATTTGGGCAAGTGGCAGACTTCTAAAAACAGCCTTTTTTGTGTATGCTCCAGCTGTAACTTGCACAACTGGACAGTAAAGAATGGCCATTTGAGAAACAAAAAGAAAACTCACATCAACTTTGCCAAATAGTTAGTACAGGTGGCTGTAGAGACTTGCTCACAAGTGTCACTTTGTCCTGGGTTGTAGTGTAGGATGTACACAAAGTATTTATTCTATCACCATCTTCATGAACTGCTGAAACCAAGTGGGGCAGTGTCTTCCCAGACCCCCTGCCTCTGGGCTCTTCTGCTAACGGCCCATCAATGCCTTGCCCATGACTCACAGGTAACGCCCTCCAGGAGTTATCTCTGTTTAATGGGCCACCAAGGACCCACTTCACAACTCATCATCTCATTGTGAGATGCTCTGCCCAGGGGGAGGAGCCAAGCATTCTCACCTGGATAGAATCTGGGATTTGGGACAGGACAAGCAGCCCTCACCTACTGGATTCCCAGAGGACCAGAGCTACCAGACTTTTCTACAGGATCACTGCTTCAGGAAGAGCACCTCATCTGGACTGCTTCCACCACCCTGCTCAGGTTGTATTCTGACTCTGTCAGTGGTCTTTTGTGTTGTTGCATTTATTTTATTTTATTTTACCATTTTACCTTTCTTCTTATTAAACTGTATTTCTGACTTGGAGCCTCTCACTGGTTTTATCAAACCACGACACACATCTAGAGAGCTGCTCTTGCAGTACTCCCTGCAGTTCATAATGTTCTGTCTGGCAATCCATTTTTTGGCAATACAACACCGAAATTATCACTTATAGTAAATAAGCTACCACTGAACATTCAGAAAGCAGTGAGCTCTCCAGTGCTAAAACCACTGGTGTCCAACATACTGATGATTCTTCAACACCTCCAACTTCAGGAATGGTAGAGAAATCAGAAACTCCAGATTTTCTTTTCTGTAGAAGTTATTCTACTTCAAAATTGAGTGTGTGTAGCAGCATAGAATACATCCATGCCAACTGGCCTCTCCACTAGTTTGCCTTTGCAAGAGGAATACTAGTTAACATTTGTCACATGAAACTCCTCTGCACATCTTGCTGCTTGTCTGCTGTTATCCGCATTGAATCTTGTATTCAAGTGAGCAACTCCAGAATTCTTAATTCACTTTAAGCTTGAAGTCTTTTCTTTCATGGCTCCTTAATTAGTTGTTAGAATCTTCACAGAGAGAGCCAATAAATAACTTGTCAGTTTATTGGAAGTTGAAGGCACACTTTATTCTAGTAAAGTGAACAAATGTTTCTTCCTGGAAACAGTTTAACAAAGACAAAAAGCATCTTCAGATTATACTTGAAACTCAACCTCTTTAGCTACCTGTTTCTCAGCTAATTTCAGTACTCATACAACACAAGGCTGGTTTGTTGAAGCACTTTCAAATCACATCCTCTCTTTTGTTCAAGACAGACCCCATTCTACCAATCTTTCTTCAGGCTTCTTTTTGTGCAATTCAAGTGCTCAGCACAGGTGCAGAAGCAACCTCTCTGCTTATCTCTCAGGATATTTTCATAGTTTGCAATTCTATTGTGTTCCATACCTGGGACATTCCCTCCAGTGAAAACAGCTTCCTTGATGTTAATTTCTTCAGTTTAGTCACAGTAATTCATAATTTACATCAGAAAAATCATTTGTTATCCAGCTTTCTAAGATTATACTCTTCAGTTTATTTCTTCATGTCATTCCTCATAAGCATTTTGCACAACATATTACCAGAAGAGGCAACAGTTTTGCACTACTTTGGTTCTTCCTATTATCCTGTGAGAAATTAAGAACTCCTCTAGCTGTAACAAATTTCCTCTATATAATCCATTTTGGACAATAACAAGTGGGTTTTTTCCAATCCTAAATTCAAATTCACAGGGGGTTTTTGCACCAGTTGGAAAATAGAAAGTAGACAATGCACTTCACCAAGTATATAGCCATAGCTAGCTAATATACAGGTCCTGTGATTTTAACCAAGGCAAACACATGAAAAGTAAAGATATAAAAAATGCCTCAAGGTGAGTGTGAGTTTCTTCTTCCCACTGGACAATGAACTCTATTATGGAAGCATGAAAGCACCTTGGGAGAAAACTCAACAGGGTTAAAATAATTGTCATCAAAAATACAGTATGTCTGCGAATCTGTAGATTGAGAAGGAGTATGTACTGCCAAAGTCATTCATACTGAACCAACTGACAATCAAAAGGAGGGAACAGAGCTGCAAGTTTACTGTTGCTGTGAGTCATTATCAAGCAGATGTTTGAACAGCACTAATCTTTTAATTTTTATATCTCATTCAGCCACAAATCCCAGATGTTCTATATAAATATAGCAGAAATAGGAAACGGACCTGTGCTGCTCATGACCTCAAATTTCGGAAAACAATGATGGCATTGCCTCTTACACTACCTTGCAAACTCCTGAGCTTGTATCTATGCCCTCTTTCCTATTTCCAAGTATATCTTCTTCAAATATCTCATCATACTCCAGAGCCTGTGTTTTTCTGTTCCTCCCATGCAGAACTTCCCATTTCTACCCACAGACATATAAGCAATAACATGTCTTGAATTAATCAAGCTTAAGTATGTAGGCTTTGGGTCTCACAGATTTTCCCATTCTGTAACTTTCGATTAGGCACTCTGACTACAACATACTTTACATGCTAAAATTAAAGACTGAATGACTATACTAACACAGACATTCACACAGATGAAGAGGCTCAGCATATCCTGTTAACATACTCGGGAGTTTCGCAGATATTCTGAAGCAAATCTCTAATTGCTCCAAGTATTTCTTTCTCTGAAGTGAAAGGGTGTTTACACCTGCAAACACTTTACATATTCAAGTGGTAATCTTTGGTCAGAACTCCGGCAGGATGGTGAAGTTTTTTTTAAGTCCACTTAAAGGACTTAAGAATGGTCAACCTGGGGCTACTACTTTTCACTTGAGTCCCCACTACACATTCCAACAAGGATAACCTCCACTAATGCCTATGGATTAGCTCAATTTCCATCACACTTCCTCTTTCCTATACAAGTTTTTCCAAGACCTTGACCAGCTTCCAGGACAGGATGCTTGGTTGCACATTTTTCTAAGACGAAATTGCCTTTAACAAAACTAAGTGATTCATTAGACCTAGCCTACGAGAGCTAGGGAAAAACAAACAAAAAACCAACAAAAAAACCCACCAAAACAAACCGAACAACAAAAACATTAGGAAAACAGTTTCCAACTAGAGGAGCTTATTCCACATCTTCGACAGCGATATGTACTTTCCGAACCCATCGACACAGGCTACTGTGTCAGTACAGGAGCTTAACAAAACTTCCTCGCGGCATTGTCCCTTCGGCACGGTAATTAGCAGGTAAGTGGTGCCTGCCTGCCTTAGCAGAGCCACCCGGGCTGCCCACGGCGCGGACAAGCCCCGGTCCCGCTCCGGGCCGAACGGGCGCACGGCGGGTGACACGCACAGGGCTCCCCTCCGGCCGCGCTCCACGCTCCGAGCACTACTCGAAAAAAAACTCTGTTCTCTCGCTACGCTTTTGTGCCTTGTTATCAACCCGTGTTCAGGCTGCCCGCCGGCCAGGAGGGAGCTAAAGCCTCCCCCGAGAAGGGCTGTCCGGCCCGGCACCCGCGGCCCGGAGCGGC
>VWZU01016049.1:61990-91606 GCA_013397095.1 Sterrhoptilus dennistouni
TATTTTGTGGTTTTCTCTTTTTATTGGTGATTGGGATCGTTTTATTAATAAATTGTTTCTTTGTTAATCCGATTTTTGCCGTTGCGTTTATAACATGATGGAAGACAACTTGTTGGGCTCTCCAGTATTTTACCAGAATGAGTCAAACCAATGAAGAAAGAATGACCATGGTGACAAGCTGATAGCTGGAAATCTGGAAACATCCAGAAGCTGAGGCTGCTTCTCTCTTCCCTTGCTATGCTATTGATTACTTCTGTTCACAATTTGTTTTACTACCTCCCCTGCTTCTTCTGGACATCCCATTTAAAGCAGATTCCAGAAGCATTTTGCCTTCAGTTCAGATATAAACTTTGTCACTGCAATCTAGATATTTGCAATTTGTAATCTACATTCCTGTGATATACTCCACAAAAAGTTATCATTCAGAAACTTCAGCTGCAGAAAGAAATGGCTGCCAGCTGCCCTGAAGAAATTAATGGAGATCTCATAACTAGAAGTTCCTTGCACTTAGCATTTACTTGCTGGCTCTAATTTTCTTCTTTTGTCCCTGGTTCAGTTTGTCTCTTTCCTGTATTTCTAGATTTTCTAGCAGTCTCTTGGCCTTGCAAATGCAACAGATGCGAATATTCCCAGATTACCACTAAACATCAGCATGTGCATTTCCTCCTCTTACAACAGCCGTGTGACACCAAACCATCTCTTTCCAAAGTTTCCTTTTACAGACCAGAATAAAGCCATGGGACTTTGCAGTGTACCAGCCCAGTTTAACCTTTATGTGGCAACACTGGAGGAAGTGGGGAGGAGACTCAGCACTCCACCTGTGTCATTAAAAAATGCTTTTGACACGGTAGTCATCCAAGACGTTGATCTGGCAGCTTTTTGGCCAGACTTTATTACAACAACACAAATCAGTCACTGGAAGGATGTGTTGCAGAATATACAGGCTTTAGTAGTCTGTGTCCTTTTGAGAAATGGACATCTTAATATGTGGTTGGCTTTTGAAACCTGTAAAATATAAAGTACGTTCACTGAAAGCAAGATGAATGCATTAGGAATTAATGGTTAGGGAGATGTAATATATTAACCTTTCCAGAAACAGCTAAGTAGAACTTAACATACTAAAACGTCTGGAACAATGAATGAGCAAAGTGCCTCCCAAGCTCTGAAGGCTGAATTAGGAATTGATCTAGAATATACCTCAGATATGTGGGCTGCTTTTTGGTAGTCCACAAACAAGAACCCATCAAGCTATAGTAAACTGTTCATTGTCCTTTCAGTAAGGAGAGAGTGAGAAAAATCTGGTTCTGGTAATTTTCTTAAAATTTTCAACTTTGTTTTCTATAGTTCACTCAGCTAACATATACAGACACACACATAAAACTTTTTTTCCAGATTGGAGAATCATTTCTTGGAAACCTTTTTTGTGTCCTATTATATATGCTCTTTACCCAAGTAAAATATTTGTCCAGCACCTGGCAAATAACAACAGATGCTTTCACAATTGAGAAGAGATTTGCTTGACCAGTTTCAGCTGGAAGCTCACCACAGGTAAGGCTGGGTGCAGCACTCTGGAGTGAGCCAGCTGCCATGTAATGTTTCCAGTTCTCCATGCAACATGCCTCCACTGTAAACTATGGAATAATATCACCTCTGCACAGTTTCCTGTTGGCTTCATGGTCAGAGAAGACACCCTGCTTTTGTAAATTAACCCTGGGTTGATCCTGTTAGATTCCCTTTCAGGGAAAAAGAGCTTGCCTAAGGTGAGAGGCAACATGCCAGTTCTGAACACCCAGTATTAGATAAAAACTGATGGAAATTACTGTGGTATTCACAACACCTTTCTCTAACAAAGGTGTTTTTTAGGGTTCACTTTCATCGATTCCACAAACATGTGGAAACAGCCTAGATATACATGAACATATCCCAGTTAATGTCTCCTAACAATGCTCTATCCACTTGTTTTATCAGACACTTACAGGTCCCATCTCTAATTCCCAATGGACCTTTGGAACCCTATGTCTCTCTTAGGGATGAGTAGGATGCTCGGCCTGCCCATGTAGAGATACTGTGGTTCAAAATTTAATGTCTTCCCCTTCCAAATCCCTGTGCTCCCTGGCTGTGCAGCATCAATGGAAGTGGGGCATCCCAGGGTAATGAGTGCAGATCAGCCCTGATAATTTAAGAATGCAACTGCAAGCTAGTCTCTGATGAGTTAAACCCAGATATTCAATGAAATAATCAGGCCAACAGACCATATTCCTAAATTATCACAGGCCAGCTCCAAATCTGTCACATCCAGTTTCTTTTCTGACACGTAAAAGGTCAGAAATATTTTTCTGCAGCAGCAAAATTAACCTCCTTGGGTATTAGACTCATTTCAAGGAACTTGGGAATTGCCCAGTGAGGGTCACAGCTTCTGTTGATGAATCTCAGTAATTATAAATCAGGGGGTATAGTTGTATTGCCTGTGGGTTTGAAATTCAGTAATAATTGATTGTTTAGCTCCCTACCTGCCTAAGCTCTTCATGGGTCCCTCCCAACTCAGCATATTCTGTGATTCTTTCCTACACAGGTTCTTGTTAGCATTGTTGCTAGAACAAGATGAAGCACTGCCAGCTCCTGGTACTATATGAACAAAACAGCATTTCCTCAAGTCGCCTGGCTCTACTGGGAGACTCTAATCTATCAGGATGAGATTCTGCCCTGACTTCATTCCTGAAAAGGGATTTCCTAGTCTTCTTTTTGAGGGAGGGTGGAGGGGGAAAATGTTGCTTTAACAGTCAGGTTGTAGGTGAATGTACATGGAAAAGAAGTATATCTTTACACTTCCCTAGCATGTCTCTTCAGCTGCAAGGAGAATCAAAGATTCACTTAACAAAAAGGATCCCAGGTTTCAAATTGTGCTTCCATTCAGATTGGCAAAGAGTTTCCCCAAATTGAAAATACTTTTTAAAGAAAAGTATTGCAACATAGTCTGGGTTTGATTAAAAACTATGCTTTCAATATATATATTTTATTTGGATTTTGATATTTCATTTTTACTATGTTAAATAAATTATATACTGCCACATGAAGCATTTGGTACTTTTTTCCTCCAAAACAGCTAAAAGACACTTACAGAATTACTATCTCAAATTCACAGTTGGCTGAAGCATTTTTACTTAAAAAGAAAAAAAAAAAAAAAAAAAAAAAAAAAAAAAAAAAAAAAAAAAAAAAATCCCCAAACCTCCCAAACCTTTTCAGATTGCAAAGGAAGATGGTCATTACCTCATTACTGGTATTCTTACTGTCACCTCCCTTGCTGACTCCACTTGTTTTTCAATAACGCCTTCACAAGCTGTGCCATTTTTTGCCCATAGAACTTTAACTGAATACCCACAGTAAGGTACATTTTGTTCTCTTATTCTTATTGAGCCTCAGAGGTTTGTTTTGCCTCTTGTTGACAGCAGATCACATTAAATTACTAAAAACAGCCCAGGACCAAAACCACATTAATTTTCACTTCTGTTCTGAAAATTAACCATATAATGGAGTTATGCAATCACATATTTCTTTTGCTAGTGATTTTAAGGTCAAATATCCTTGGTTTAAAGGTAAAGGATATTTTTTAAAGTATTATTCTATCTGTTAAGCTACTGCAACCTGCAATTTAAAGGTCATAATATTCCTTCCCGATCAACAGTACTCCTAATGAACCCTTATTTTTGACCAGAAAGTCCCTTTCCTTTAACTTAGGCTTTCAGCAGCATCTATATGAATCACATTAAGGAATCAGTTGGGAGGAATAGCATCTCTCTCTTTCACTTCATTTTAAATATTGTGTACATTCAGAAATGCCCTACTTTGCACACAGGCATTACATCTGTGTGAGGGATTTGCATCAGTGTGACTAAATTGATTTTACTGCATCATTGCACATTTGCCTAATGTCAACAAGGCCTTTACTGTTGGCTATGCTGAACTAACAAGAATAGAAAAGTAGCATCGAAAACTTTCTTTAAGGTTGCTTGGAGATAGGATTCTGACGATACCTACAAGGAAAATAAGAAGAATTGTTTTGCTTTCACATGTTGCTGGTTTTAGACAGTTGGTTTTCAAAGAAGGAAAGCTTATTAAAAGATTCAGAGTCTATCAATTTAAGTCAAAGGAATATGATACAAATTTCCTAGCAGAAAGATAAAACTAATCTTATCTTCAGTATTAAAATTTTTATTTGCAGTGGTAACTAGCTAGTAAATAAAATGTTCAGCTCTTCAAAAGCCTCTGAGTATTTTGAGTTTCTCTCTCATTGTGTTCCAAGTGTTGTCGCCACAACTAAACCAAACCCACATTGGACAACAGGCACCAGGAGCAGCTGGAGCCAAACCAACTCTTCTGTTTCATTACGCAACTTTTCTGAACAGCCCTGAATAGAGGGTGGGACGACAAAACAGAGGATAAACAAGTCACAATCCTGGTTAAAAGCCACAGTGGATAGACACAGAACTGTGTTACTTGGAATAAGACATAGAACTTGGAATAACACCTTCTGAACCCTTCAACCATCTGTGTCTGAATTTACCTCAAGACTGCCACACAGAAATTTCAGGCCTCTTGCCTGGCCTCTCAGCTATGAAAGTCTTCCTTGCCATAGGAGAAATGGCAATATGACTCATTTCAACCCCAAGACATAAGAGATGAGATATCCCAAGCCGCTCTCCAATTTTTTCATTCTGCCATCACTATTTTTGGTATTAATTCTTAGGGGATTACATGATAATGGAACTATGTATGGTATTAATTCGTAGGTATTATAATGAAATTAAAGGGAGTAGATTATATATATCTATATATATATAAATTTTGGATAGATAATATCCAACCCCACACATGGTTATCTCAAGACGTTTATGGATCTAGGCAAATATTGAACATCTAAGAGCACTTCCATTTTAAAAATCCTTTTGTTTGGTTAATACCTGGAGGAGAAGGGTGGGAGATGGGCAAGGTTCACTTTTCCACATGCAATTTCCAGCTGTATAGAAATTCCTTACTGGGGTTATGATGTGATACACAACTCTTTTGGCAACAGTCCAGCCAAAAGTGCAGGGGTGAAGTGGTGCCACTTCAGCTGCTCAAATGTTCAGTCATGCCCTGAACACAGCACTGCTATGTGTTCCAGTTTTTTGGTGAGAGAAGGGTTTATCATACTTAGGTTGGCTGCAGGAAAGAGAATCTTCAAAAGTCAATGACTACTCCAGTGGCAGCTCTCCTGTGCCCCATCACATGAGAGTTACAGAGCATTGATGGTACTATGATGCCACCTTTTCAGCTTCTCAGTCATGCTCCCTTCTGGATTTAAAATAAAGGGGTGATTCTTAATTGCTTTTATGATCAGAAATTGAAGGTGTTAAGACTGATACCAGCTTTTATATCTGTTGGCTCATTTTATTTAAAAGTTCTAATATTCATAGAGGAGTCAAAATGAGGCTTCAGCTATGAGCCATCAGAAGTTCTGGCTAGGAGGGATAAATAGCCATAAATCAGGCATATTTTATTCAGATTTCCTATGAAATCATGAGCATGCTGATAGATCCCTTAGTAATATTTCTACCAAATATTGTCATATTCTGCCCCTCTTAAGTACTGAGATTACAATCTTAGTACTTTTTTTGCTCATGTTTGCAGCAGTCAGCACTGTGTAGCCATAAAATACTCTGACAAAACCTGCTCCTTCACTCGTGTATTTCCATCCTAAATCAAATGTGAGAAAAGCAAGCAGAGTTTGACCCTAAATTGGAGAGCTTTGCCCAAAGAAGATATGTATTACAGTCACAGGAACCTGACCTCCAGATCTGTGGAGCTGCATATTTATGATTTTCCAGTGCTTGAATAGATTTTAAAATAAGCCAGTCTGTAAATACAAGGGAAAATATAACTGCAGTGTTATGAAGCTGTGCAATGCAGCACTCCAGATTTGTTTTCTTCATAAATCTATAAAACTGTGGGCAATATGTAAGTAAATAACTGCCTAATTTATTTCTTGTACTTCTATTCAAACAAGTCATATCCCAAAGGAATATTTTAGTAATATGTCTAGAGTATAATGAATTTTAATATATTTCTTGAGGGTATCATTTGACATTTCAGGATATAGGATCAAGGATTATGGTTCATGCATCAGAGATGTATTCTGGACTTAAACACAACTGGATTGAGTTATAGATATATACACACACACATATATATAACATACATATCTATACTTTATATATATATACATGTATCAATCACATACTTCCCTGGGGAGAACAATCTATAGCTCTGTTTGCACTTACACAGAAATTGCATTTTCCTGTCCCATGGGCCTGTTGTGAGGGACCTCAAATACTGAGATATCTCACATATTATTGTAATTCAAAATCATATTAAATGTGCAGCAGGCAGATATCCTAAATGTTAAAATGAAGTTAGAACTCTGAAGTAATTTCTAATTTGCCATTACCATCATCTAGTAAAATATTAAAATAAGAAGAATATTGCAATTTTTTTTCCTGGTCTCAAGTAATAACTGGGTGTATTTTTGCCCTGGGAGACAGCTCACAGCTAATGACATAATTTTCATTTCAGATATTGACCAAAGCAAAATTTTCCCAAATTATTACTCCTACAGAGATTGTACTGTATTATGAAGAACATAGCAAGCATACTTAAAATTCAGATTCTCAGAAAATATGGTTCAGCATAACTCCACCAAAGTAGCTAGAACTAGACCAAGTTGGAATTCCTGACAGTCTGTCACAGTGTTCCTACCCACAGTTTCAGAGTTACTGAAACCTTAATTCACCTTTACAAAATACATAATTTTATTTCTTGTTTTCTGCTTGATTAATCACAGGTGAGCGACAAATCAAGAAGAATTCATGTAAAACCAGATCTGAATAGCAGCAGTATCAAGCAATGAACATAACAACTCTTTTTCCCTAGAAAAAAATTGAGCAACCAAAATAGTAGTCAAAGAAATGTACATTAGCTTAAAACCCCCCACCATTTCCTGATAAAAGGAGGTAGCTATGATAAAACTACATAACAGCATAATCAGTTGTCCACTGATTTGTAAAAGATAAGATTGAAGTTGCTTTAAATTATTTATAGTTATCCAATAGACCAGTGCAGAATTTTTTCCATTCTGTAGTTTTCTTCAGTCTTGCCCTGATATGAATGCTAAATAGCTCAAGTTAATGATTCCCACTTTTGCCACTGGAATGATGCCAGTCCAATACCTTTCACAGTTTCAGGTACATTTGTTAATCTGTCCTTTCATTTTCCTACCTCATTTTTCTTACGTATATTCTTTTGTATTACAAATGAAAAAAACACCCTATTATCTATTATCATTGTCAGTATCTATTTCCAGTGTCTGCAGAGAGCAGGAGCCTTCACCCTCTGATATTTTCTCTCCGTGTGCATTTACTGTTAATATTCCACTTCAGTCCTTCCATTCCTTTACTCACATTTTGCCACAATTCACTGCCTTCTTCCCGGTGTTGCTGCACTCTTGTTGCAGCCTCTAAGATATCCCTGCAGTGTTGTGCTAGCTCGGTGCTGACTGCTGTGTAGCAATCACATCCCAACAGCATTATAGGGCTGTGTCAGATCAGAGTCACGCAGGAGTCATATCAGATATACCACACTCTTCTTATATGGTTACCTGTGAGGTGCAGTAGCTGAGGCACAGAGTTGTATTAAGAAAAAATGCCTAAGGACTTTTAGAGGAAATATAGAGAGCTGAAGAAAACCAATGTTTCAAATAAAAGAGAAGGGTCTCTTCCATTTAACAAGGTAGTGGAAAAAAGAAACTGTGTTAGTGATATTGCAAGTCCCTGAAAATTGAGTAATTCAGACTTGGAAGCAACCAACAATTACCTCTCATATATACCTTGGTGAAAGCAGTATTTCAGTCTTTCCCTCTTCAGACTGCAATCCTGTGGCCATCACCAGCTTGGCAGAGGGTGGAAATATAATCAGGCAGTGTAGGGAAATGAGGCAGATACATACCTATGCCTTGGGGTCCATAAGAGCTGGGACTGAAGAGCACTGAGAACTTTCTGTGATCTGCTTAGCTATGCCCAATGCTGTGTGTCGGGTTAAAAGTTCTTCCTCTGGGGTTGCATGTAGAGCATGGCTTAGCTCAAAGGGGAGAAGAGGAAAAGAAAATAATAGACCAGGTAGAAATACTCCATCTGTTTGCCCAGACTGAGAGCCGGGGGATCAAAAAGGCTGCACACATTTCAAGTAGATTTCTCTGAAACAGGGAAAGAACTGCTTTATGGCTTTCGGTAATAGGCTGCTTTTCATGGAGTCTAATGTTTAACACAAAATGGAGGAGGGAAGAAAAAAAAAAGAGAAGAAAATCCTTATTTGACCAACATCTAATTCTTTTCCAATGGACTTAAAATTTTTAAGTGGAAAGAGATATCCCTGGCTAGCCCTCCATAGCCTGAACATGGAAATAAATATAACTTTCCTGTAATGATTTGCTCCAGCACATCCTTAAACAACTGATTGCTCTGTTTTGTTTGATAATAAGTAGATATAAATATTAATAATGAACCAGAGACAAAATAAAACCTGCACATGATTGTATAGCAAGAGATAAGAGAAAACCATGTTTATTGAACAATATGCAATAAAAAGAGAAGAGATATTCCCATAATTTTATTTGTAGTCATATGGAGAAATCTTTTAAATACAGAAAATGCCCTGTCTTTTCTATTTTGTTCCAGAGCTTGTCATTACAGAACAGTTTTCCAAATACCAAATAAAAATAGATTTGGAAAAAAAAAAATATTACTTCATGATATCCACTCAAGAATTCTGCACAATAAAATAAAATGACAGTAGACTGCCATCCCCTTATATAAATGTATAAACTATGCCAAGGAAAAAGAATGTTGGAAAACATAGTAGTTAATACACCATCTATTGTCCTGGTATTCGCTGAGCATCCCATAGAAGTTAGATGTATTTCTATACAAGCATCACCATTTCTTTTTCCATTCAGCCCTATGAGTACTAACTGGAATGTTTGGGCAGGAGTTGATTATGCAGCTTTGGCAGCAATTGGTTTGTATCCAAACATAAAATGAGTTGTCTTGCTGAATGATAGAAGGGGATTTAACTTTGCTGAGTCAAATTTCAGCAAAGCAAACAGACTCAGAGGGTCAAATGAAGTAAAGGTCCTGTGTCAGTGTAACAAAACGAAATTGCTAAACGAGTTTAGGATAGGGTTTGAGGTTTCAAATGCTTGTTTATTCCTGTGGCAGTATGGATCACAAAAAATCTTTTAAACCCTTTGTTAAAGATAGAAAAAGTATAAGGGAAAAAAGAAGACTAAAATATTTAGAATGAAGAAAAGTCAGGCTTTAATTTTAAAACTCCAATTTGTATTGACTGTTTAAAGTCTATGTGAGAAAAACACCATTGTTTAACAGGCTTCAATATAGTAAGAAAGACAAAGTATTGGGTTTTCTATTTCAGAGAAGAAAGTTATTCAGTTCACTGAGATGGACTGGAAATTCTTCTGGAGCTCTTGACAGAGCCCAGTCCTTCCCTGGAGTGGCAGGGCCATATGGGAGAGGGACAAAGCAGCTCAAGAGCTGCAGGGGAAGGGAACTGAGCCTCTCTCCCTGGTGTTGGCACTGAATAGCAAATTCATCGCTAGAAAACTTCAGGACAGCATATTGTCTGTTGGTCACACAGAAACATAGAAATTGCAGCAATGCCCTGCTGTCTCTAACACAGCTTTTTGGATGTTGATTAACAGCAGCCCTCCAAAGGACAGCTTTAGTATCTCAAGCGGATTTTTCTCAAACAGAAATCAAAGGGCTGAAATCAAATGAAATCAAACACATGAAAAAGGAAAGAACCGGGTAGGGAAGAAAAAGTACAAACCAGGCTGTTGTTCTTCTGCTGCCTACCTATCTTTCTGTAGTTTAGGTCAAATTAAGCATCTTTGCAGCTCAAGTTTTGGCTCACCAGGGAGTCAGAATAGCCCACCACTCATGATTTTGCTCAATAGCAAGGTTTACTCTGCCATATCAATTTTGCCCCAGTGATGGTGACAAAAAATAGTCGGGTCTTGGAGTGTGTCCTCCACACACACGAATCCTCTCTCCCAAGCAGTGATAATTTGTCCAAAGATAAGAACACCAAGTGAGAATTGCAGGAGGAGCTGTCTGGATGTTTGCATAATTAATGCATTCCAGAGATGGGAGAATGGTGATGGCTGTGATAGATTTTAGTACACGTGGGCCTGCAAAAGGGTACAAAATGCTCCTGGAGACTGGGCCAGCTGGGCCAACTGATCTCCAGAGGCTGAAGGGCAGCTTCTAGGTGGATCCCACCCCAGCAGGGACACCTGCAGGGAACATCCAGCTTGAGGATGGGAACACTCAGTTTTGAACAGGTGAGTAACAGGTGGAGATAAAATTCTAAAGTAGCTCCATAGCTGCTTTTCAATTGTGCTTTCTGCAAACTTGCACATTTCCAGCTGAATCTGTCTATAGCCCTTCAGACCTGCATTGGTAATATTTAGATCTTGTGTTAGCAATAAACTTCATCAGCATCACCCACATAATCAGTACCATTGTTCTTGCACCTGAGAGAGAGTCTTCTCTCAATTAGTCTTCAAGAGCACTACTGAGTCTAGTCACTTTTTCCTTATCTTTACTGGACATAATTTCAGCATAGTCCTTGGCGCTTTTCACTGGGTCTTGTTTTCTTGAAGAACCTGTCATTTTATGTTTAATTTTCACTGATCTTTGCAAATTGTTTTATGTAACAGTCTGAGCTGTACACTGGTCACCTTGAACTACTTACAGCACAGGCCTTGGCACTACAGGATCTAATTTTTCTTGTTTGCAAGGACAATCCTTATCTTCTCTAAGGGAAAAAAGTCTGTATAGTGGTCACTAAAGATATTAGAATGCTTTTTATAAGACTAAATGCATTACTACTGCTGTCCTGTCTAAACAATATGAAATTGTGTCATCCAGGACTTTCTACTTGACACACATTCTCAAGGGGAACTAGTGTAAAACAACTCAGACATTTCTGACATGACTGACAGGCTGTAGGGGAAAATGTGCTGTGATTAAAAATTCTGGTGTCTTCTGTGACAAAACCTACACTGCAAGTTTGGTGTAAGGACTTAAAAGCTGGTAGAAGACAGCTTTTGTGTCAGTGACAGGTATATGAAAAGTCATGGTGCATGTTTAATAAAGATGACATTGATTTCAACAGAAGACTTTCCTAAATGGTCCCATTTGCTAAGGATGGCCATGGTAAGAGGTCTAGTCAACAAAAGAAAAGCAGGGTTCTGCCTTCCTTGGTTCCAGCAACACAGATGTTCAAATCAAGAGTACAGAGAACAGAGCTGCACTGTGAAGAATTTCTCAGACAGAAATACTGAATATCAATCCTATTCTAGATGAGAAATGGGATCATGAGAAGGAATTGGGAGTTAGGGCAGTCCAGCCAAGTAGATTGGAAGCAAAGAGTGGCATACTGGGGAGTGAGCAAAGAGCTCATCAGAATGGGAGATCAGGAGCTGAGATCCTCTGTGACTTCCTGTAGGAGGAAATGAGGTCTGGAATGAAGTGGGGAAATAAAAAGGACAAGGATGGTGAGAGGCTGGAGGGGACACAAGAGGCTGGGTTACCTTTATATCTGGAATATACATCTAGCTCATCATTTGCCATCCCAGCCAACAAGCAAATCCTCAGTTCGTGTTTCTCACCAGTGCTCATCAGCAATCCTCTTCTGGGAGTGCTTTACCCAGAGGATGACAACCCATGACTGGTAGTGGCACTCCATTAACTCAAGTAGCAGGAATGCTGAGGAGAATGAGGAACCAGGATAAAATTAATCTCTTTCCAGCTTGTTTCATTTTTTTTTTGTTTAAGAAAATAAATAAAGAATTAGTTAAAGAACATTGCTGAGATTGCTAAAGAAAGCAACTGAAATAGGAAAGAGAAGAATCTAATAAATTATGTTTATTCTGCTTAATTAATTTTTCCTAATGTGATATTAAGAGCTTATCTCCCCTGCTTATCCCATTTTGGTCTGATAATAAATTAGCCCAAACTCATTTAGAGCAGAGAATATGCTAATACAACAGAAATATTTCTTCCAATATGTGGGTTTTTTTCATATATTTGCTATACAGGCTTATTTTGCCCTCTCTGTTAGTACAGTGGGAAAACAAGAATGCAACTATGCAGTTGCCCTGATTTATCTGTTTTGGACATTGTGCCTGCTGCCCTTGCATTTAATCTCAGTTGTTTCTAGGCTGTGCAGTCTGGTCACAGACTCTTTCCACCTCTGCATGAGATCCAGAATATTTTGGAAGTGACTTATGGAAGAATAATGCCATTGTAATTTCCTCAAATATGTCCAAAACATAAAGGACCCTTTGCTCACTCAGAGGAGTAGCTTATTGCTGCCTAAGAGGAAAAATGGAAACCTAATAACATTTTTCAGAAGAAAATAGGGGCCCATATTTGTGCCTTGGCTTGCATTCTCTCTCTTTCTGAAACAAGCTTCAATGTTCCAGTTTATGTAAGCTATGGCTGAACCTGCCAGATCAGCCTAGAGAAACAAGGCCTCCTATCAGAACTTATTGTTTTAAGAGATGAAATTAATCCAGTATTAATCCAAGAAAACTACTGAAATTGTTGAAGAGCCTTAGCTGTTCCCAGTGCTTGTGACTGCACCCAACTGATACCCAGGAAGGGCAGAGCTGCAGCTGGAACCCAAAGGGGAAATCATTTGTTACAGATTACAACAAAAGGTGGACATTGCCCAGTTGTTCTCCGTGGCAGGGGCTCTCAGTGTGGAGCTGGCTCTCACAGCCATAGGACCAGAGCACAGGAGGAGGCAGGGCAGGGCAGGGCAGGCAAGAATGCCACTTGCTTAATTTTGTCCCCAGTTAGTGCTGGGAGTTTATCTCCACCTCCCATCACTGCTTGGCCTGTTAGGGAATTAACCCAACCTCATTTACATCAGAGAATATTCTAATACAGTCTAAGTATGTCTTTCAGTCTATAATTGAATGCTCTAATTATATAACAAATTTGAATGTCACAATGTAGATTTGCTTCATCACAGCTGTGTTCTGGGACCCACGACCTTCATCTTGATGCTCCCACTGCATAAAGGCGGGTTACTAAAGCACATGGTCTCACCTGAGAAACAGCATGTATGATTCCATGCAATGTGTCCTTAAAGTACTGCCGAGGCCAGTGTGAGCTATGGTTTATATCCCCTTGCTGCTATCAGCCTTGCAAGTAGCAAGTGGTCCAGGCAGTGATATTTCAGCCAAGGTTTTGATTCTAGAAAATAAGTCTGTTCTTTGATGCACCCCTACTCAGAAATATGTGTAAACACACATGAAACTTCTCTTCAGTAAGTGCTTAAAAAACAGGCATAATTTAAGAGCCCCTCCTAAATAAAGCTCTTTTCTTCAACCACTATATACATACAAATATATATGGATCTTGATGGACAGGCTCCCAGTATTTTATACACACACACACACTCATACACACATATACACAGACATATATGTATTTAGTTATTTAACCTGGAGAACAAGAACAACCTCATTTTGGAAATGAGGTTAAGCCTCTGAAAAATGTGAAAGTAATGAAAAAACTCTCATTATGAAGACGTGTAAGAAACACTGATGCTCCTTTATGGAGGCAGATATCTAAAATAACAGCAGTCTGTACTCAAAACACAGACACAGGCTGCTGCTCAGGACATAGGAATATATATAGCACGAGAAAGTGGAAAAATTTCACCAGCTACCATTGAGGAATCTGGGCTATGTGTGGGCTTGGTATTATGAGAAATGTAGACGAAAGCTGAGAACAGACTCTAGAGATCTACTTTTCTAAAGAAGCATAGATTTAGTGGTTTTGTGTTAAAACTTGGCTAAGAAAATGACTGGGAATTGTAGCAGAAACAATATATCCTGAATATATTCAATGCGCCCCCTTATTTCAACAAGGAATCACCTCAAAAAGTACACTCAGGTCTATCAAACTTAAGAAACAAAAACAACTTGGTAGATAATGCAAATAAAAAAACCAACTACTTATTTTATAGATATTACTAACCTTGCATATCAACACCAGATTGCACACCAAATATTTATGCTTAAACAGCAGAACTGTCTCTAATAAAATACAGTTTGATTAAAGATCGTTCATTCAGTCTAGGTAATGAAAATAAGCCATCACTGCTAAAAATACCAGTAGACTCTAGATACCTTTGAAGATACATAAAAGGCAAAGCCCCTTTAATCAGGGATCAAGTAATTTCCACAGGCATGACTACCTGAGTCCCACACCTGTCAACTCTTATGGACGAAGGACTTTCTCCCCAGTCCACCATGGCTGCAGCAGTTACACAGTAATGCCTCAGCAAAAGGTTTTCCCTGGCTCCTTGAAGTATTTGGTATGGTGCTTTCACCTGGACAGCAGCTACTCTTTGCATGTCTAGAGCAAGAGCATTATTTTCCTCCCCTTCACAACTATTATCTCCAGTGGGAAGCTAGCTAATGCAAGTTTTGCTTTGCAGAGCAAACAAAGCCCTTATGGAGAATATATTGGCTCTTCTTTGCAGCCCTCATGTTATTCTTGAGTGGAAGGTAGCATCTTCCATTTCTTACTGTCCTTCCTTGTTGTTTCTACCACACACGGTTGGCATTGATCATCATCATTCCCATCAGGTGAGTTTTCTTCACACATACTGGGTCATCTCTGAGGGAATTTTTGGGGGCTGCCATTCAGAGAATGCACAATTATATCCCATGCTCCCTGCTGACTGTGGTGGAAAGTTCAGCTCTATGCTGAGACAGAGACCAACATTCAGACTTTTCCGCAGGCGCTTTCTTTTTCTCAAGGCATCTAGTTTACCTAGCATCTTTGATGTCTCTGTTTTCCAGGATCTATTTCAGCATTGCACTTACATGTAAATAATAATTCTAAAAAAACTCTTTTTTTTTTTCATCTGGAACTGAATATCTTGAATTTCCATATGCTGAAATGAGTATGAGTGGTGGAAGACTCTCTTATTTTTACTGTCAGTTCTTTCCTAATTAGTCAGAAGTGGGATATGGACAGGACTGACAAGATCTGCTTTCCCAGAATTCATGTTTTCAAGGATGACTTTGATGCTTGGTATTAAGCTTTCAGGGATGTTTGCTTTGATAACTGATTTTGAATTCTGTCTGGCTTACTTCTTTTGCTAGGTTATGTATCTTCACAGGTTTTTTCAGGTCTGTGGCTCAGTAACACAGTGCTACTAGCACAATTTATGCTTCCAAGATATGTGCAATCCACCCCACAGAATGCTGCTGCTTGTGCTGCCTACACAGTAGCTATGTATGATAATGCTAAACAGCCCCAAAAGCAAGTGTAGCCTTATTTCACACCAGTGTTCAAAGTGAACCAGCCTCTTACTTAGATGGAATCCCAGATGCAGCCATCCACCCCTCTCTGCAAGGCTGTGATGATGGAGTAAGAGCTGAGTGCTGAAGTTCCACAGGGCATTCCTGAAGCCCATGTCAAGCAACCTGAAAAAGTAACCAATGAAGATGAGTGATGAGCAAAGCATGTCATTACACGTGTTCTCTCAGGATGCTCTTTTGCATGAATATCTGGTTTTCTGGGCCTGAGTCCAGAGGCTGCTCTCCTCCAATTCTGTGTCATCTTCCTCAGGATTCCACTGCAAATGATGTCCCCTATAGTATAGGGCAGAGAGACACTTTCCCAGTCTCACATTTGAATATTTTAACAACTCCATGTTTTCTCCTGTAAAAAGTTGGCATTTTTCCTAGTTTTTTTCCAACAACTTTTTAAATTTTAGTTCTGCAGTGACATCATGGTCTCTTAGCATTTCTACTACAACCAAAATGTCTTTCATCATGGTTTTGCTGCTACCTACTGGACTACAACTTGCTTTTTTGATGTCATCACCACACCAACAGCAATCTCTTTTTAAAGAGATTCACATCATCTCATGTTACAGAATCTCATGTCAAAGTAGGACTAACTTTCTGCTGCTGACTTCTTTAAAATGCATTGCTGATCCGTATTATCTCTGTTGTACATATTTCCCTATCTTTGCTTTGATCAGCCCATTTCCTGTTTAAACTACCCACACAGGATTTTTGTAACTTGGTAAACAATATCTGTGGTTTCCTACCAAGGCAGGAGTTTCAATTTCAGGTGTAAGGTACTTGATACATCTCTGTTCATCTTTCCTTTGCATCTTTATAAAGGATGTTATTTGTCACCGATTGGTTTACTCTCACATTTCTTCCTGTAATTCCACACTTCTCATTGTCTCAGGACTATAGAACTTTTATTTCTGAGTTTTTATCTTCTTTATGATGCACCCTTTTTGGGCTTATCCAATTTGTTCTGCTCATCCTTCCCAAACTTTTCTGCTTAGCTTTAGAAAGACCATTACTGATACCACCAGTTATATGGAACATCTGACCTTGCAGGGTGTTTGTGTCAGTATCTATTTCTGAGCCTTTTTGCCATCTGGCAAGACCCACATGTTTAAACCAGCAAGGTGCTTAAAATTAGATCAAAAAAACAAGTACAGATCAGTCTGTCTCCCACCATATTGCTAGATCTTTCACACTTATAATATTTTAACAAAAGGCCATGTGATCCCAAGTCTGCTTGACTAAAAAAAGTTTGTGAACCTGTAAGTGACAATACAAGCACTTATGCCAAAAAAGATATATTAAAAAAAAAAAAAAAGGTGAATCAAGAACAGAAGTTAAATTGTTGAGTTGGCAGCAGTCACTTGAGGACTCATGGAAAAATTAACATCTGAAATAGTTCTAAAACTGAAGAAAAAAAATCAGAATATAGCAACTCAGCAACACAGAGGATCATCCTATTGCAAGGAGCAATGGAGTCTGGCACTTAATCATATGATTACCATCTGTCTGACCAGCAGAAATCCAGTGGTTATCTGCATCAGAGGTGGTGAGGGTGTTAATGCTTAGGCTAATAGCACATTACTCATAGTCATTTATTGTGTGTACAATCCAATAAATAACATAATTGCTCCATACTCATAAATTGTGTTTGTGATCCTGTTTTTGAGCCTCCATGCAGAGGAAAAAACACCTAAAATAAACAAAAATGCTGAGAGAGTTATACTACACCATTGCTCTGTTTCTTGATTGCTATATTCTGCTATATTTCTTGATTGCTATCTTCATTATTAAAGTCGTCCATGAAAATAAACAGGCTGAGTTTTGGTATTTATTCATTCCTACTATGAAGGCCATTTTGGAAATGCATTCTTGTGTTCTTCTCCATATTTTTCTGTCACAGCCAACATTGTGCAACCTCTGTTTTGGCATGTGGGGTGCCATGCATTGCTCAGATCACCTGTTTGGTTGGCACACTTCCTTTTTCTCCATCCTGGTTGCCAGATGACAGTCTGCCTTCCTGGGGTGACTCAGCCTGCAGGCTGGTGGCTTACCTGTCACTGCCTGTCATCCGCACATGGATGTGTGTCAAGGCAGGATGTGGGTGGAGATGGAAGCACAGCCCAATTACAGAATGAAGAATGCAGGTGGGAATGCATGAAATTAATACTGGTAGAGTGCAAACTCTGGCTTTCTTCCTAAAGTCTTAAGCTCTATCTACCTCTTCAGATGACTTCCAGCAGAGCAAAGAGTTGGGCTGGTCTTGCAATCTAGGAATTTGGTGTTCACAGACACATAATGGATTCAGGCCATTCTCTGCGTCATCCATTAGCTGAAGAAGCTAGCCACCAAAGCTGGAAAAAAGAAAAAAATAGCTAGGAACAAGTGTAAATAAAAGTTAATTTTTGAAGTTGAAATAAGCTATTGTTTTACTTCAGCTCAAAAAGATTTAATATATATGTATATTTAAACAGTGGTGGGAGTATCAAGGTTTGGGAGAAAATGGAGGAATGAGGGAAACCGACAATTTGGCTTATAGAAGCCTCATGCTATCCTGTAGCAAGATCAGCTGTAATCCTACAGACTCATCAAGGAGACAGTCATCTTGACTTTGGGGAAGGAAGGAAGGAAGGAAGGAAGGGAGGGTGAGTGCGCGGTACTNACAGGAAATAGTCATTAGGGAATTAGTAATTAGAGAATAAGAGGAAGGAAGGAAGGAAGGAAGGAAGGAAGGAAGGAAGGAAGGAAGGAAGGAAGGGTGAGTGTGCTGTCCTGTACATTTTTGCTATGTGAGCAGCCCTCAGTGACTGGCCAACACCTGATGATCTGCCCAGCAACATGACCCTGGCAACCTGCCAGTGCTGGGTGATTTAGTCCAGCAGAAGAATAAGACCAACAATTATTGTTGGAGCTGAAGGAATGGGATTGCAGCTTATACCTTCCAGCCTGAGAGCTGTATGGACACCAAGCAGGTAACACTGATCCACTGATCACAAAGCCCACAGCTACTCCAGACAGCCTGCCCTTTTTCCTACAAAACTGACTGGAGCTGGGGAAGAAGCTGGGACAACTAGGGGGATGATGTAAACACAAGTCATGAACCCAAGGAAACCATGTTCCCATGGAAGTGGGAGTTCCAATACTCCATTACAAATATATCTGTTAGTTAACCGTAACACCAGTGTTGTCTGTTAAGTGTTAACAGTGTTAACTGTTAAGACTGTTAACTGTTAGTTAACAGTGACACCAGTGGTGTCGCCTGATGGGAGCATATCTAACCGATATTTAAGAAAAAATAATTCAATCACTCACCAAGCTAGTGAATCCTATTGACGTCATATGTGGGGGTTTCAAACACATTTTGAAGGAAGTGATTATTGACAGGTGGATAAATGGGTGAAGAGATTATGCATCGATGACTTGAAAAGAATAGATCATGCTACAAATAATTTTTTCTTCTATAAAAATAGAGACAAACATGCTTCCAGGATACTGGGGGAAAAAAAATTGTTATAAATCCAGCCCCAATGAAAGTGTTAAATGATGCTTGAATAATTATGTCACATTTGACATGGTGTGCATTCAATAAACACTATGGTGATAGGTAATGTCATTTAGGAATGCATAACATAGATAATCAGCAAAAAATACAGCAGTAACTAGGGCTGACCATTATCCCTCTTCCCGCTTACGCCCTCAAGTCTTTCAAAACCATTGATTTTGGTAACTAGAAGCTTTATAGTTACATTTCTTAGCTAAATTGTGGTTGAAGTGTGTGATGTATACAAAGGCCCATGTGATGGGATTCCATTAGCCTGTGAAAAATATGGGCCTGGTTAAGTTGAGGGCTATGGAGAGAGAACACCTGAGAAGTCAGGATACATCCCCAGGAAATGGGTGAAGGATATGAAAAAGAAGAGGAGAGTGTTCCTTGTAAAGGAATTGGAAAAACAAGAAAAATGGGATGATGCAGACCTGAGAGTTCCTCTGCAGCAAGGATATCACATCTGACTCAAGTGCTCCAGTATATTATCACCACTGCCCTAGGTATTAGCATGGGAGCTCAAAGTGAATTGTCACTAAACCAAACCAAACCTACACTCAGCTGCTGTCTTCTGTTTAAGGGGGAGGGGGTGTTACATCCTTTGGTAAGAACAACATGACTTGTGGTTTGTGCAGCATACCCCAAATTCAGACAGATGAAGTAAAAACTGAAAACAAAGCCCTTTCAACCCTAAAAGATTCAGTGTAGGAACATATATTTACCTATTTTTCTGGACAGCTCTCCCCAGACTTTCTCCTCCTGCATCCTTTATGAAACGTCCAAAACACCAGAAACTGCGACACAGATCCAGTGCATTGTATTCCGTCTTCTGAACAATGCTCTCCCTTCTGGTTTCCTGATTTTGTAGGTGATAATTTAATGACTGCCACTGGTACTTACTGGGATTACATGGTTGGGTTTTTCCACAATGCTTCTATCAACTCATGCCTTTCTTCTGAGAAAAAAGTTCTAGATTTAGGTTAAACCATCGTGATACAAATGAACAGTTACCCCCAGCACGGCTCTGTGGACTGAATAGGCTGAATTGAGACGTATTTTCTTCATAAAAGTGTATCACAGCAGTAAGAGAAGCCCACTGATCTCTTTAGGAAGAATTAATTAGACACAAAAGAGATACTGAAAGTGCCTGAGCTAAATGGCGAAAATAGAAAAAAAGACAGTGGTGGCTTGGGAAGTGAGGCAGCTAAAAGAAAAGAAAGTCACAATGAGTTAACCAAGGGGAGAAAATATATAATGCATTATTTCATACAACATCATTGACAAAGTATGTCAATATCAGCAGATTCCTTGATGGATCTGTGGCAGCCCTGCAGCTCCATTGTTCCAGCCCATGGCAAGGGAGCTGCAGCCGGCTTTGTTTCACTCGCCAGGCGAGGAGCAGCATCGTGAGGCCCTTGTTAAAGTCCTAGAGTGGTTTAAGCAGCTTAAACTGCTTTATAAGCTTACAGTAGCTAAGTCTTCAAAGCTGCTTAAAGGTATTTAAGCCGCTTAAGACACTTTAGTCTGTTGGTGTGTGCAGTGGGGCTGTAGCAACACCCTGGCCTGCAAAGCAAAGAGTCCACCTTCACATTTACAGATCCCAGGAATGAAATTGCCTTGCCAAGGCTGCCCTGAGCAAGCTGAGCTGAGCTGAGTTCTCTTCTCTTGGGTCATAGAATCATAGAAGAGTTCAGTTTGGAAGAGACCTTTAAAGGTGATCTACCCCAACCTCCATTGCTCAATTGTCCCTCCCTGTGTTTTGGGATTAAGGCCACCCTTGACATACTTGTCCCAGGGTCTTTGAAATTCTGCAAGTCTGCTGCTGATCCAAGGGTGGGGTGTCTAATGATACACCTGATGCAAGCCAGATGTATTTATCCATTTGCACAGCAAAATTCACAAGCTCCAGTGGTTTTCTTATAAGAGAGAAAATTCTTATGCGGTGTGAAATCCTTATTCTAGTGTCTAAATGTCAAGTATAGTTTTAAAAGAGCAAAAGAACCAGTGGAGACTCAATGAAGTATAGCCTATAAATACCAAAATGAAATATTTATAAATTTCTGGAAAGTCATAACCCTGATCCTATCTTTGAGGATCACCTTTTACTAGATTAAAATAACAATGGTAACTGAAGCACTTCCGGTTTACAGTTGTATTTTGGTCAACACTACAGTCAACTCTGATGAGCAAAGATTTCTCTAGAAAACATTTTTGAGCCTGCTATTTTAATATTAAGTAGTTACTAGAATTTGTCAGAAGTTTATAAGGGTTTGTATTTCTAACAAAGAACGTATTTTCTATAAAAACCCCCTTAGTTTTAAATAGTAAAAAAAATAAAATAGAAAAATAAATGTGTTTGCTCAGTTTTCCTTTGTGAGTATGATTTTAAAGAGATTTATTTTGAGCTAACACAAAAAATATCATATTGCAGAATGCTATTTTACTTGCACAGTAATTCTGGTTGGCATTTTCTTGTGTATATGAGGGCTCTGTGCTCCCCTAGCTAAGATAGATATATATAGGTAGATATATATAGATATATATGTGGTACACCATGACTGCAACATTTTGGGTTCTGAATGTTGAAATGTTCAGTTGTAATTTGAGCACTCAAAACTTTCCAACCTTTTCAAAACACATTTTTTTTCTCATTCCCATTTTTCTAATTTTCCAAGGTAGAAAAATGTCCTAAAACTTCAAATAAAAGGAGTTTCTAAAACAGAATTTCTTCTAAGTTGAGAAGTCTGCACTTGTTAGTTTTATTGACGCCTATATCTGTGCTGTTGTCTCGCAGACCCACTGGCACGAAAACAAGATTTTGTCCTTTTCCATTGGCAAAGATTATTTGATCTGTGTTTGTTCTGGATATGTTTGTTTAATTGTCATTTGATCACTGTCATAAATTATTAGGTCATTACTGCCCCGGGAAAAAAAACTAGTTTAATAATTAACTTGTGCTTACAAAGTTCTTCAACAGCTCAGAAAAATACAGTAGCTGGCACATGAATCATTGAAGTATAGATTTGGATGGAATCTCAAGGGGTTATGTAGCTTGTTATTCCTCAATATTTTTTAATCAAAGGTGTACCAAGCCTTCCTGAGGTAAAATAAAAACAAACCAAAAATCCCACAACACAAAATCAAGGGAAAGATGTTAAAAAAAATACCAAAGAACAACCTGTGCAATATTCCATAATAGCAACTGAATATGCTCAGAGCCACATATGGAATTTTCAAGCGCTTTCTTAGTGAAAATGTGTTATGGATTACCTTGTAATAATTTGTATGCTCTGTCACAGTTCCAGTGATCTCAGCCATCTGCTACAAAACATGCACCTGGCCCATCTCCTAGCTTCAAATAAAGTCCACAACTCTCTCGATAACTGCAGATGCCCTCTGATTTGTATCTAAAATCAATAATGGCAAGTATTATACAACCTTCTTGGGTAATATATTCCAGCAGTAATCTTTTCTTCTAGTTAGAGTATGTTACTGACATACTTACTGTAGTATAGCTGGAAAAGGTTTCTTTGACATTCTGTGTGCCATTAGTGGGCATGAAAAAAACATAAAACTACCCTCTTTGTAACAGCCTTTTTTGTACTTAAAGACTGTTGAACTTGTATAAGTTCATATAACTTGTTGGGGGGTTTTTTTGTTTGATTTTTTTTTTGGTTGGTTGATTGGTTTTTTGTGTGTTTGTTTTGATTTTTTTTTTAAGATTAAAATAAGACTAGAACTTCAACCTTGCTTTATGGATCCATTTTTCCAGTCTTCATACTTGTCGATCTCTGGATTGTTTCCAGCTGGATCTACATCTTTCTGAAATTATGGCACCTCAGATTAAAACAGTATTTTAGCTGAGGCCTCACCAGTGCCAAGAAGAGCATGCTAATTATCTCATCTTAGATACACTGTCTTGAGCAGACAATTCAAGAAAATCTAGAATTACATTTATCTCTTTTCCTCAATAGCATCACACTGTCGGCTCATTCATGGCCCTCATTAATCGCCAGATCGTTATCTGCAGTGGCATTTTGTGGTTATGCTTTTGATTTCATCCTCCCAAATGTAGCCCTCTGCAACTGCCTTTGTTCAAATTTTTCATGTTGGATTTCACAACCTATGAGGATATTTTTGAATTCCAATTCAGTCCTTGAGCACATTCTGCAAATCTTTACATATTGTCACCTACCTAAGCTTATAGGTATAAAATTATTTTTAATTCTGTCATCTAAACCTTTATTGAAACATTAACAGAAGCCTATCTGTTAGGAGCTGTGCAAGACATCTCCATGTGCAGCTACCAGCCACCATGTATTAGGTTTGCTTTTAACAGTAGATTGAATTAGGAGTGATTTCAAATGGAACAGTTTTCCCCAGTTCATTTATGAGCATGCAGGACAATGTCAAAAGCCTTACTCAGGTCAAGGTACATCTTGGGTCTTACATAGAGTCATTTGAACTGCTTTTCCTTATCTTTTGGGCCAGTTGCCTTATTCAAGAAGGAAATTAGATTAGTTTGAAAAATTCATATTGGATGCTTCTTATCACCTTCTTCTCATGATGTGTATGAATTTAATTCTCAATAATTTGTCTCATTTTCTTTCTCAGTATTGACATTAGGCAGAGTACTCTGTTGCTCCCTAGGTTCTTCCTTTCCCATTTTCAAAAGCAGGAATGGTTATAACCCTGCAAACAGCCAACAACTTCTTAATTGTGTCAAAATCTAAGCCTGCCGTCAATGTCAAATTTAAGAAACAAAAACCTTACTAAATTTTTCTTTTCCTTCTTTAAAACCCAGGTTCCATGATGGGAAGAATTAAGGAAGAGCAAGGCTTTAAATCAAGTGCATGTTTGGTTTAAAGTAATTTGCAAAATGTATATTGTAATGTCAGATTTCTGCTAATTACCAAAAATCGTAAGTATGGTGCTGACTGTATTTCCTTCTTAGGCTACATAGTTGCTGTAGGCCCTGGTGACTTATCCACCCCTTCAGGAACTTTCAGAGATGAGTCAAGAGCCCAGTAGGTATTAAAGAGAATTTCAGCAAGCGCTAGAGACTTGCGTATGTCTGACTTATTCAAACATTCTTTTACTTGTTTTTTTCCCTACTCTGGCATATGTCATTCTGTTAAAAAATAGCTTTGTCATTACCTATCATTAATGTTTATGTGAAGAAAGTAGCAAAATTATTAAAACATTTCTCTCAGTTCTGGGTATCTGTTATTTGTGCCTCTGCCTTTCTCTTCCTCTAACTTCTTGGTATTTATAGAATCTCTCTTTTTTCCATTTTATGCTCCAGGAAATTTGTAACTCATTTTGTGACTGATTCTTTCTAGTTTTATCTCTAGATGTTTATGCCACTGCTTTATTACCCATCTCACTTATATGCTTTGAGATTGAGGATAACAGACCACCACTTTGTCATCAAGCAGGACTGTCTTTATAAAACACACTTGAGTATTTACAAGTTTCTTCTGTGTACAACTTTTAGGATCAACTACACAGCCAGCTAGTAGGAGAGAGAAAGTAACCACACGAAACCAACAAAAGTAGAGCCAATGTTTCTAGCACTTATCATTCATCCCACACACATCCACAGCCCAGTTTTCTGAGCTGTACGTCAAAGCACAGGTATTTATGGTTGGACTTTTCCTTTGGTATGCACTTTCCCATGGGAGAAGAGCTGTTAATCATGTCAAGATTGCCCCAGCAGGCCACTGCTTCTACAATATGCCCTTGATTTCACTCTTTGTAGGATTTCCTTTCTGATCTTCAAGTCACTGGAGAATTCCTGACGCAGATATACGGACCTCTTACTATTTATCTGTCTTCCATGGCTGGATGGTTTGCTGGTGCACCTACAGCATTGTTTCACTTACTCACAAGTTTATTTTCCTTATAATTTCTTTACAAGGGACAGTTCCTAGCAGCACTCTGAATTGCTGTGATGAACAGTGGTCAGGTTTTTTTACTAGCTTCATTTAAAACCAAAACCAAACCAGTGTTTCACCTGACAGTTTTCACATGAGAAATATAATAGGTTTAAAATAGATAATATGGGGCTCTAAGCAACTTAATTATATCTCATTTAAAAAAAATTACTTTGCCAATGAAAAAAGGCATGTCAGGGTTTCAGCATGATGATTTATGATTCTGTCATAATGACGGATGTTCTTCATACGTCTCTAACATTGTAATCTGGAACCAATGTGCTTTTTTTCCTGTTTGCGGGTAAAAAGAAATGCACTATATAAATACATAATTATTTGTCTTCAAGGCCTTGTTCTGCATTAGCTTGGGAAGCTGGTTTGGTTTTGAGACAAGTTCTATGGTAAAGCCACTGTAATAGCGATAGTGTACCACAAAAGCAGCATTGCAGTTTGGGCCCCCTTACTGGACACTTACCAAGCTGATATGCTCAAATCCAGGGAGGACCTGGCATGCTGCTGTGCTCCTCTGAGCCTTGGCAGACTTCAGCCAGAGTATCCAGCCTCTCTGTTCATCCTGGAGACTGAGATTCCTGATCTTAAGTACTCCTTGTCTGCATTCAGGACTTATTCCCCATAACCCTTGGCTGCTGAGAGGCAGAATTTGAGCCTAGTGGGAGAGACAATCAGTGAAGCATGAACAAAGAAAAGCATTAACTCACAGAGGAAGAGAAGTGACAAACTGTACCTAAAAGGAGTTTCTTTCTGCCACTCCCCACCTCACACACTTCAGTTTGATAATCCTCCATCTACAGCCCTTTCTTAGGTATAATTGTTCTTGGATCCCATGTTTCTGCTTAGAGGACTGATGAGAGAAGCTGAAGGGCCACAACTTTAGTTTAAAAAACTAGTGAAGTGATAGAGACACAGGAATATTTGTACACGTATTTTTTTAAGTTTTGATGTTGCAGTGAAATTACAGTAAAGTTCTCTAGCAGTCCATCTTAGAGACTGTGCTTTTTCACAGTGTGGCTGCACTGGTGACAGCTTGTGGGATAAACACAACTGAGGTTCAGAGCTTCTGCAAACCATATCTCATCTTGCTGCAACAGCTGCTATGCATTTCTTAGTGTGAGGGTATTTCTCTGCAGTCCAGATCTCTGCCACAGTTGCATTTATTGTTTAGTCTTGCTCAGCTCCAGGTTCTCAGAAAAAGGTGCAGAGAACCATCTTCCACAAAATGAAGAAATTACAGGAAAACCCCTTCTGCCAGATATGACTTTATAGCCTATCTTCACTAGGAAAAAATGTGTGATTGGCTATATATTCACCCTTAAAAACACAGTGAAAAAATCAAAGAATCTTGTGAATCTAGTGAAATCATCAAAGAATATTCATTAACAGTGAACTCTCTTGGCTAGTGCCATTTTTATGAGCTTTTTGATAAGATAGGCTAGGGGAAAAAATCAAATATAGAGAATGGTTCTGCACTGAGGAGTAAAATACGTTAATTCATCTTTCAGATCTCTACTTTTCACAAATCAGGTAACAAACAGGTGCAATCATCAACAGGTAAGTCAAACCCTGCATTTAAGTCTGCCTTTGTGATTCTTACCAGTAGAGGATGACATTGCTAATTCTGGGGTTTTCTGAAAGCTGCATCACGTATTAAACTAACCCAAGTCTGCCCTGACAGTTTTATTACATGAGTAGTAGTAGGATGCATGGTAAGTAAAAGGAGATCTACTCTAGAAGATACCTGAAGCCTTCACAAAGATGAAATTTCTTTAACAATGGGTGTAGTTTGGACAGGGTCTCAGCCAAAACAAAATTAACTGTGTGTGCTTAGGGGTACTGAGATTCAGGCTAGTCTGGGAGCTAGAGAGGCACAAGAGTGGATCTCCACTGCTGCTGAAAACCCCTGACCCTCATCTCAACCAACTCCCCAGCTTCCAGATCACAGCTGGTGCACAGGACACAGGTACAGAGCAAGGGCAGGAAGTCTGTTTCCAGCCCTAACTGCTCATCTGGCCACTGTTTGAGATACCCAACCACAAGCTAAACTTAGCAATACTAGTATATGAAAGAAAATTACTCACATGAAAGCTAAGAAATGGCTTATTTTCAAGATGATATTGCCTATCAATGTCAGCTCTGCAGAGCTTCAGACACTGCAAAGGTGAGGACTCAGAGTATTCTTTAGGGTTTAGGAAATAAACAAAAGTTAACCTTTGGACAAAGGAAATGCAAAGAATTCACCATTATGGTGCAAATACAGAAATCAAGTTTCACAGATAATTGCTATTTTCTTCCTTCCTCAGGGCTGCAGATCTTCCAATTATTTTGGTCTTTAAAAAAAAAGCAGCATATGACATTGCTCAAAATTTTATACTTACAAAATCAATACATTTGTCATCTGCTACACAAACTTATTTGGGGTTGAAATATTTACAACATGGCAGAAAAGCAAAGTATGAATGCAGTTCTTTGTATTATTGCAAAGCTGTCCTGTTAAAAAAATGTTCTTTTTAGTTTTCTCCATTTTGTTGAATGACAGAAACAATAAGCAGTAATCGTATTATTTCTTTTTAATCATATGCCTTTCAATAGAACTGTTAAGGGAAAAAAAAATTCTTGATCATGGTCATGAAGTGACATTTTCATACACTTATAAAGCACAGTCATTCTGTTAACTTTAGTAATTTACTTTATAGCAATAGGGTAGTTTTGAAGCAAATACCCAGACTGTACCCATTTGTCAGATATTAACTGGTTTTTCATAGTGATGTTGATGTGATGATAAAAAGTGATCATGAATCTTCACAAAGCAGATTCCTGTTACATGAAACCAGAACTGTACAGCATTCCAGCACTCAATGGAGTAACTGGTCAGAAATCCTCACGTGGACTTTCCATAACAAGAACCTCCAGTATATAGTTAAGGTGCAGGCATTCCCCAAAGCTGTCAGACTCTGAAGAGTGTCTTCAAAGTCTGAAGGAGGCTGCGCAGTCAGGTGCTGCACGTATCTTCCTATTTGCTGCCAACTGCCCTTCCTCAATCAATTTAGCAGTGTCTGTCACTCCTGCTTTATCCTCAGCTATCTGAATTTTAGATCTGAAGCCTTTCCTTTCTCATTTTTTCCTGCCTTTTGCTGCTGAACCCATCTTTTTTGTAATATCTTTATTTTCCCCACACTTCAGTCTCCTCTACCACACTGGAAGTACCCTCTTACACCTGCGAAAACACTCAGGTAATTGCAGTCCACAGCTCCAAAGAAATTACATTTCCAACAAACGTGTACCATGGTAGAAAGAGGAGTTTTTCAAGGGGCACAATAACCTAGTGGCACTCAGAGGTTGAGCAAAATCTTATATATGTAGTTGTAGCTGCAGTAGGCTGGAAGGAGATAAGAATCTTATCAAGGCTTCTCTCTCAGAAATCTTGGAGATCAAATCTTTGAAGAGCTTCTCAGATGTCACCCACAGCACTGCTGAGGACAAAATCTCCATACCCTCTTGACCTGTGGTGTACCTGCTCACCTCAAGGGAATTAGTGACCAAGAAGTAATGGTCAGAGGCTGCAAGACTAAAGGATGGCAGTCATTTACCTGCACATGGCTCTGGGTTCTGAAATCTCATGTGAGGATGGTGAAAGTATGGCATCAACTTACAGAACAGGGCCTTGATGATGCTCTTCAGCATCCAAAAGTATTGCACCCACCTCTGGTTATCCTGTATATCTGTCACAGTCAGCATGGTCCCAATTGTTACATTTATTTTAAAATTTGTATCATTCAGAAAACACTGCAGCATTTGAGTCTCAACAAAGTATTATGGAAGGACAGTGGCATTTTTATGCTCTTCCAGACATTATTCAATTGTTCAAACATGATATTCACAAAGCAATGCAAACACTCCTAGAAAAACAGTCACTAAAATACTTGGTCAAACCTATGACTGGTCTGGCCCAACAGGTAGTCTCAGAGGAGAGTGATGCCAAATATCCATGAGTAAGTCTTGTGACTCAACTGTTACTTCAATAATTGGGGGTGGCTGAACATACATTATTGGAATTTTGTCAGGCAGTAATGATGATCTAGCACTTCCCCATGAAGCTGTTAGCTCTTGACACAAGTAAAAATGTTAACCATGTGTGCATTCCTTTATAATTGCACATTTAACCCACCAACTACTCACTGAAATGACAAAAACTGAGGAAATATCTTAAATTTTTTAAAAAATTTTCTGAAGTCTAAGGATGCTAATCTAAGAAGACTACTCACCATCTTCTTTAATCATTTCTATGCTTGCTTGTTTTCTGTAGAAGTGTAGAAGTCTGTTTTTTGTAGAAGTGTATGTAAACACTCACTAGAAATGCTACAGCCTACTTCAGTCCTGCTCTAAGAGAATCCTCCAATGAGACTTTGCTACACATGCAAAACATTCAGACAGAAGTTGTGTAACTGTGAGGCAATGTTGTGATTCTTTTCACCACTCTAGATTGATGAGAAATAGGGTGCCTTTTGAAAAGAATGAAATTTGGAGAATTGAAACCCCTGATTGTTATGTAATAAGTGTATTAATATCTTGAATGTTTATCTTGTAATGTAACAGTAAAAAGCCACCTCCGTGGC
>VWZU01016049.1:92077-143665 GCA_013397095.1 Sterrhoptilus dennistouni
AAATCCCAGGTGCATCTCGGGACTCTTTTAACACCAAAAACCCCTTATAAAAATAAACCTAAGTAGAATTAAAACACACAAAAACCAATACTAGGCCGTGTAAACCCTAGAGTATCAGGAGAACTGATTTTTCCAGTTTTTGTGACTCACTGTGACTTAAAAGTACCAAGCCAGAAGTGAGACCCCGAGGGAAACAAAGGGAATTCAGAACTTTCGGAACACTCCCAGTGAGGGAAGAGTTCTCCAGCTCTGCTGAACTTCCTGCTTCAGAGCTGAAAGGACTCTCCTCCTCCACGGCGCACCGGGCGGCCAAAACCCCTCGAGCAACCATTGTAAGAGCTGATTAATAAAGGCATTTTAAGGAGAAAAATATTATCTCTGCCCATTCATAACACCTTTTATTTTCAATTCCTCCTAAATATGAGATATAGGAAAAAAAGTGTTGTTGTAATTTTTAAAATATTAAATGGACTTCATCTCTTTTTGGCACCTTCATAATTTTTTGATTGTGAAGAACGGCTCAGTATATACTAGTGGAAATACAAACACTTTTTTTTTAGATAATTAGTTTAATTTTCCAGACTGGTTTCCTTTTGAGGTCTCTTCATTAACCCATCAGCCACAGCCAGCCTCTGCACATCCTGTGCCCCTCATCAAAATGCATTTTCCGCAGCCTGCAGCCCAGCACCTATAGCTCATTCTCTTGGGGTATTATGCATCTCCTCAGCAGCCTCTTCTGTATGCGCTGTCCATATCTACATCAAGCCGCTCCCTCTGTACCCTTTTCTTTCTCATCCTTTGTTGAAGCCTGCATTTATTTTCAAAGACTCTTCTACTCAGCCTTTTATGGCGGTGCTTTAAATCCTTTTATTCCCCTGAGCATTCCCAGCTATCCATTCTTTCCCGGAGAGGGAGGTGGATCTTCCTTGAAGTCATTATTCAGGGAAAGAAGACTAGGCCCCATTATTTGATTGATTTCACAAGTCATTTAAATGAATGGTATGTAGGCACAACTAGCAAATGCTTGTTAAAATGGTTAATTTGATAATTTCTTTTCAGTGATAGTGGGAGAACAAAAAAATCACAAAATGAGTAGCTGAGCAAAACGTCAAGAATTATGTTTTGTCCTTTGAAATAATATTAAATGACAACATAAATCCTGTAGAAATACTTATGGGATATTACTATATCTACCAAGAGTTCATAATGTCTTATATTATTACAATGAAAGGCAAAGAAATGAGTGAATATATTATGATGTTAAAGCTGCACCAATTTTTATTTAAGCAATCACATTACTAGCAGTGCAGTGTGCCAGAAAAATGACTGGTTCAGTGACAAAAACCCTTTTCTATTACAAAGCCCCTTTTAAGATAATTAGCAACAAGACAGAAAATAAGATACAAAATATCTTTAAATGTAGGAAAAATGGGAAATTATTCTGATGATCTAAATTTGCCTGAAGCACTTGCTTGTATGACAAAATCACTTCAGTGATTTGTTGAACTTATTGGTCTTCACACAGAAAAGGTTGAACATTTAAGTAGAGTAATAGGACAAGAAAGACAGTGACAAAGCTCTTGAAACAAAATCTTGCCATGATCTGCCTCATCTATGTACTGTTTCAGTCAATATCAGAAATTTTGTAATTATTGAGAATAAAAAAAAAAAGGGGTTTTCCTTAAAAATAAAACTCTTCACCATCAACTTATTAAAAACATAAAGAACTTCCTGATTATAGCTGAAAGACCTTGGGAAAAGGCTACATTGGCTTCAAATGATCAGGCTAAATTTCTGTTCCCAAATATTTGGGTGTGATTTCTGATGGCTCTGTCAGGGGTTGCACCTACAATCCATGAATGGAGAAAAATATGGACATGGAAATAGAGACTCGAGGGTGATGCCAGACAGTGTCTGCAAACAAGCCCCATGACAGCTGCTGAAAGTATGGTTGGAACCTGCACGACTAAATTTTGCCAGGCAAATGCACTGATGACAGGCATCCTGTGTTTGGAGACCTCATTTAGGCATAAATGTGCTCCTCAGTAGCAGAGCCTTAGTCTTAATGCTGGAATTTCCTGTGGGCTCAGCATTTGTTAACCTCTAGCCCTGGTCCCTAGCTTGCCTCTGTTTACCCAAATAGAGCAAAGGAGCTGCAGCACCTCACCACTCCTCCCTGGCCAAGGACAGCCCCAGGTGCTTTATAGCCAGCAGTGCCAAACCCTGTGCCATCACCTTTGGCAGCTCCAGTCCTAGGGGTGCCACAGGAGAGGCTTCTGTGCAGAAATCCCCAGCTGCCAAAAGGCCTCTAAAAGTCATGGGAAAAGGCACAACGTTGCTTTAAGGACTACATTAAAATGTTTTTGAGGTCTTACTGGTGTTGGCTATTGGACTAAATTGCCATAAGGCACTCCCTTTAGTGGCACAAGCATGGTTCCCATAAGGGATTGTTTCTCCTTGGTGGTTAATCCTTCAATTGTGTGTTCTCTCCAGCAATAACTTTACTACACTCTTAACAAAAACAGAGTCATATTTCATGCATCTCTTTCTAGCAGTGATTGGGAGGCACCTTGAAGCTGGTTGTCATTATTAAGCTTGCCTATGCTGGCAAGCAGTTTGCTAACACTTCCCAAAACAGACAGCAATGACCCTTTGTTCCATGTTAAGCCCTGAGTTTATCAGAGGTGCGGCAGTGGGTCCATCTTTATCAGAGATGTGCTCATTTCTTGATTGAAATTCCTTAGATCTTTCTGAAATCAGCTGGGAATAGTATCTGAAATGAAAGATGACTCTTACTGAAGTCTGTGCAAAGCAGTGATTGCAGCAAGGTATCCTTTAGGATGTAAAGTGCCTTCCATACTCAGTCTCTCATATGCATGCAAAAATATGTTTGCATAACTTTTATTATTTATGCTCTAGACTTCATCAGTTTTTGGTATTAAAATGTGATGATTTCATATTCACTCTGTGGCAGCATATGCTGATCATTCTGAAAAATATTAATCATTTTTCTATGGTTTCTATTCTATACAGCATTGTTCCATCATTTCTATCTTTGCAGTTGGATGAAAACTTACCCACTGGTGTCATTGTAAGATGATAGTTTGCTACCAGGGCCTCACTAGCAGCATAAAGCATGTGTTTAAAGAATTAATTTAATAAAGAAATAGGAACTCAATGGCTGGAAATAGAATTGTAAACTTTAGAACACCAGGAGCACAATTAGTACTGTGACATAATGATGAAAGAAGGCAATAAAATAATTTTACTTCACTCTCTAATTCCTAAAGCACTGAAAATTAGCTTGTCAGCAGGGAAGGGTTGGTTTCTTTTTTTTTCAATTTCATCTGTATGCTGTCTTAATGTTATTTTCTTTTTAAAAGAGCACAGAACACAGTGAATATCATACAAAAGAATTTTGAATTCACTAATGAATGTCTTTTTTCAGGCTGAGAATCTCATATTTAGGAGTTTTTAGTGTCTGGACAATCACTGGTTCTGTGGTCCCAGGAAAAACCGCAGGATGTGACCATTTGATCTGTCACCTCTGCCCAGCCATGGAGGCTGAGAAGGGTGGAGATAACAGCATCACTGTACCAGCCTCACCCAAAGCAGAGAGAGATCACATTTGACAAATTCAGAGTGATGAGAAGAACCAACATGCCTGATATTTTAAATATAGTGGGAAAAAAATAACCGAATACATCTTATAAAGTAATAGTGGATAAATGATGTAAAGGGACAGCACACTAGAACAATTAGAGTAAAAACATACTAGAAACAAAAGATCAAAGGGCAGCAAGTGCCATCTCCACTTTCTGTGGATGCCCTTGTCAAAATCTCCCCTGCACTACTTGTTATTTCTGGCCTATGTCAGAAAGCCATTATTTATGTGCTGATCAGAGAGATCATTGTGCCACAGTTATGGAAATATTACTGGGGACCTCACAGGCAGAGTACTGGGGGTACAATTGGAGGAAACTGAGGAGTCATATTCACATCCTAACAGGGATGGTAAGAGTACAGAAATTAAAGGGTAAAATACAGTGGCTGCTCCCTGGATGGAACATTCCAAGGCCTATTCCTCAGTGATTCCCTGTACACACGATCTGCAACTGCAAGCACCTGCTAAGGGGGATGGGATGGAATGGAGGGTGGAGCAGTGTGGAGAAACTGTGGGCAGGCACTGTTGCAATCTTCGCAGGGAGGGGAACTCTATGGTGAAATCAGTCTCCTTCGATGAACTTGGTTCATGATATAATTGTAGTATTAACACACACCTCCAGTCATTGGGCATGTGCTCTATATGTTATGGCTGTGTCTTTAAAAGCAAAGCAAGAGAATTTTACACCAATCAATAACAAAAGTATATATCATTAGAGTCACTCAAGCTCCACCTAAACATAAAGAAATGGTATAAAATGAGCATGGGAGAAAGTTAGGTATCAGTACTGAACTTGATTAATATCCATTTTACTGTTGGATATTTATTTCCTGTTGACTGTATTTATAATACAGCTACAATACCAAACTGAAAGATATTGGATGATATCCAGTTCTGGATGCAATCTGATTCTCTGCTTTTTATTTACCTTTATCTTCAGCAGGGTACTGGAATTCAGATTTCTTTAGAAAGAGAACAGTCATTCTGAGTTTCCACACATACTCACTTTTCTGCTATTTCATTAAAACCTAATTTAGACTGAACTAAACACTTCTCTGAACTAATTAATCTGATGTGGAAAACTTCAGAATACTAAATCACTGATGGTCTCATTTTGTATTAATAAATGTAGGCAGATGTATTGACATCTTATAGATACATGCCTCTGCGGTATAAAAACACAGTAGAGAAAAAAAGGCAAGACCTGACAGAGTTCTAAGTTTAATGGAGCCAAGCTTGGTCAAGAAATGGGACTGAATTCTCTTATGAGAAAGAGGGACAGAAATTATAGGCCCACAAGATAGGATTTGGTGATGGGATTTAAGGCAACCCAGAAAGCCATTTAGTCTGTTCCAGATGGCGAAGGCAGCATGGGAGAAGGGGCTCAGTGCCAACTGTGGCAAAACAAGCAGGGGAAACACAATATTTAAACAATTTTTACTGAATTTCATAAAAAGCCTCTATTCAAAAAGTGTAAGGGTTGCAAAGTTGTTTTTCTGAGGATAGGAAATGCCTGATTTAATGTTGCCCAGACAAATTAAATTTGTAACTCTTACATGCACTGTAAAATCTTTAATTACAGGATAACATACCTTTTTACATAGCACTTTTAGCCTTTCTGTGTACATGGATAGCATACATTTAATGAGCAATGATTCATTAGCCTCATTGCTAAGTGCATGGCCTCATACCTCATTTACTATATCCTATTCAAACTCTGGCCTGAATTCACAATTAGTAACATTCTCATAGGGATCACATGTAATTGATTGCTATACTACTTAGTGCTTCACAAACATTAATTAATATCTCTAACCTCCTTATAAGTTCAGGTCATTTTTCTTAGTTTTATGTTTTAGAATAGCGTGAGATGATGAAAGACAGATTTTATTTTTTTTGGGAGGGAGGGAAAGCCCACATTTGTCTGTGGTGGATTCTTTTGTGGGTCTCCTCTAGAAGAAATGACTGTTCGCCATTTCCTTTTTCTATCCCTGTGTGAAGCTGGAACACCTTCCTCTTCAGAAACACCATATCATTTGGCAGGCCAGTGAATCTCTGTCTTTGATCGTCTAGGGGCAAGTCTATCCCATGGGCCATTGGCAGCCTGAGCTCTGACCAGGCATTTCCTCAGGCAGCGGGGTGAGAAAGTGAGCAACTACCTTTCCAGACCAACTGTTGGAAGGAGAGAAGACAACTGTGTAACCAGAGTCAGAGCATAGGTATACTGATCTTCTTTTATCATGATCCTGCACATTCACACTTTAATTTTAGAAATTGATATTTGCATTCCTCTCTGTGAAGCTGAAACAAGCCTGAGTTGCTGTCATAACCAGCAGGTAATTTTTCCAACATAAAGTAATATCAAGCATATTTCTCAACTCTCTGCCTTCCCAGACCCATTAGATCCCAAGTTTAGCAGAAGACCTGCACACAACTCTGTGATGAGCTTTAGTAGAAATATCAGCCTTGTTATGGATAGAGCTAAAGTAGAAAAGTGTGGATGTGGGAGAAGAGGAAGAAGTGGAAGAAAAAGGGATGAAAGAAAAGCACGTGTCAATGGCATCTAAATTAGTAGATTATAAAATTTCACAACTATCTGCAGTTTCTATTTATAGAAACATCTAGATTGAGAAAAAACAAAGGACAACCTAAATACAACAGCCTACACCTAGAAAGAGACAAAAGAACAATGAGTTAATCAGCAGTTTTACCTAATGACTCACAGAGGTGGGACAAAAGGAGGGACAAACGATTCACAGCCACTGGCAACTTTTGAAAGGTGTAAAAGACCCATTCAGAAGCCAGCCATGTGGCTGCCATTAAGAAGAACAACCCAGAAGACATGAGATGAGAACTAAACTGCTAACTTCCCTAATGCTTTGTGGCCACAAATGTTTTTGGACAGACCACGCGCAGACACACCTTCAAGCTTCTCAATAGGAAAGAATGAGTAAAACTGCGAGAAGAATGCCTGTGCCCGAGTGATATTTGGTTTGTACAAAATAAAATTGCTCTTCCTTCTTATGTTGCCTCTTGTCAAGGGTTGCCCAATTAGTGAAGATTTGCGGAACAGTTCTAGACCCTGGGTGCCTCTCCATGACTCCCTTCCCATCAAGTGAAGCCTCAATGTGCAAATTGGCTGTGCTGGCTAAGCAGCAGCACATGCTCACAGGTGTGATTTCCTTGCAGACATCAGGTTTGCTCTGAGCCCCAGGTCAGATGATGAAGAATCAGCACATGGTAAAGGGATTTGGGTGTGTGTGGGCATATGTCTCTGGCTGTTGTGCAGGGACACAGCTGCAAGCCAGCATCTGAGCATTGCACAAGGAATGCTACACAGATTTCAAAATATGATCTCACCCCTCCAGCATCACTCCCTGGCCCTTCATTTTGTCCTCTGTAATCACTGATAAGCTGAGTCAGTTGCCTCTACTTCGGCAGAAAGATGACATACATTTCAACTCCCAGATGCCCACAAAGTTTTAGGTCATCGATCCACAGAGGCACCAGCTAAACTTCATAGGTTGGAAAGCAGAGTCTAAATACCAAACCCTGCAGGGTCTTTACATACAGTTGCTCCTCCCTTTGCCCATTAAATTCCTGTTGCATGTAATTATAGACATGCCTTTGAACGTTTTACAAGATCATGATAGTCACCCGTTCATCATTTATGGTTGAGCACTAAAATATTTTGCAGGTAACTGTAACACTAGAAAGTGTTAATAAATATCATTCACATAGTGAAAATTTCTTATGTGTTATAAGAAAGTGGTGACATCAGCTTAAGTGCATTTTAATTTTCAAAGCACTTTTAACAAAAATTGATCCATACAGGATCATTGTGACAGAGGTAGTCATTGAAAAGAGATTCAAACTATTTTATTTGCACACATCACTGCAAATAAAAGCCTGGGTTACAGCCTTATGCCATCAGGGCTGAAAACTCTGCTTAAATATGAATAAGTACTACACACTATAGTTGTATTTTCCTATATACCATACTTTGCCCTCCTTACAGGTGAACTTTTAGTTTGGGCTCCATTAAATTACTGCAGAGCAGGCTACAATCAAACACAGCAACCTGATTATTGCAGGCAAAATAAACTGCTTTGGTTCATGGCTAGCTACAAATATAATATTTGGTCACAATCAACATTCCCAGAGAATTAGGTTCTTTTCTGTGAAAAATGAGGTTTACTTTCTTGGTAAAATTAAAAAAGCTTAATAAAATAAAAAAGGAGACAATTAGGAGAGAGAAAAGCAAAATAGTTAAACGGCCAGGTGCCTGGCATTCAGCCAAGAGCATCCTTTACCATCTCAGAACGCTTCTTTAAAAGCACCATATTAAGAGACCTTCATGCGTTATTATTTTGCTTTGTTTCAACCCCCAGCCTGCCTCCATTCCATTTCTCCTCCACTCTGTCTCCAGCTCCCTGATAAAAGAGGGGCACTAAATTCTTCCTTTGGAGTTCTGGTGTCTGTTGCTGTTAAGATTTTCCTGTTAATTTTACCATTCTGTGAGTTGGCTACAAGAAGCATTTTTACATCACATAGCTTCTATTTTAATATTATGCTATAGCCTAAGATATATATATACATTCATCATGCCACCACTTCTAAGTTTTGTTAATAGCAGAAATAAAAGAAACTATATTAATACAGCAAAGTTTTCCGACATTATACATATAGAATTCATTTTAAGATTAGCAAAAAGCCAATAATATAATATGTACTTATAATATTTTCTATATTGAAAAGCTAATCTTTTATAGCAAAATAGGTCCATGCCATCATAATCAAGTAGAAAAGAACAGTAAAGTAAATAACAAAAGATCAGTTTGGTTCCTCTGCTTCACTTCAGCAGTGCAAGGGGACGCCAGTGAGAATGATAATCCTGGCCAATGACATTGCACAGTACAGCTGTAGCATTAGTATAACAGTCTGAGGCAACAGTTATCCAGTAGGCTCAACACTCCTTAAATATTTTCCACCCCAATCAAGTCCGTCATCTGGTTCATTGCACAGATAACTATGCTGGCAGAGAGGGTGGAAAAGAGCAGCAGAAAATTGTGTGGCAAAATACTGGAGGGCAAAGTGCTCCTTGTGCCCTCACCACTGGCAGTTGAAGAAGGCTGAAGCTACTGTTATGGGGAATGTCTGTGTAAAATAATTCATGCTAGGAATAAAGTAATACAAAAATAAGAAAACACAAGCCAATGCCAGGAAAGCTGATTTACATTTGTGAGGGGACAGGTGGCTCCAAAGAGGTAACCAGAAATTAGCAATAGAATAGGAGTCACCACCACGGAGATGGGCCATCAACGGTGATTAATCTAGTTACACCTAGAGGATTAAAATCAGATATGCATTAACATCTGGATGCCCCGGCTGTCAGGACTGAGTGGAACCATATCGGAAAACCTTGGAAACCAATCAACTCCCCTCCTCTGCTGGAAAAACTATTCAGGAGGAAAACTATTCAGGAGAACCAGAGTCCCAATAGAAGAGGCATGAATATGCAATCTGAGCAGAGGTGGACAAAGGAACCCTGCCTCGGAGAGAATTAACTGTATAAAACCTGGACCCTTGGTGGTGGGATTTGTGAATGGGGGAGGACTGGTGCGATAGAGGCCTGTCCATGCATTCACCCAGTCTCGATCCCGGGATCGGGACTGTCCTTTTATCATGGCTTTCCAAGTTTGCTGTTACGTGAAAATAAACTTTATTTTTTATTTTTCAAATCCAACTGTCTCCTTTATAACACTACACAGTGCAAACACTCCCATGGAGTTCATCATCATCATGTCTTTTAAGAGCATGGTAGCCTGGTTTAGTGGTGGATTTGGCAGTGTTAGGTTTATGGTTGGACTCAATAATCATAAAGGTCTTTTCCAACATAAAATTTCAACGATTTTGTGAACTTTTTGTGATCTTTGTCGTATCTTCCTTGAGGTCATTAGGATGTGATACTTTAGAAACAAGCATGACAGGTTTGTGGCAGTACTTTCAGGAGAAAGTCCAATCTTACAAAATGGTCAATAAAGTGTAAACACTAGGTGACAGCTGATCAAATAGTCTACACAAATTTAACAGCAATTTATCTTTAATGTGATAAAATAATACAGGAACAGCTTTAGAGCAGTAAATCAACACATCATAGCCACAAACTAGTTTCTGTGTAAAATAAATGCATACAAATCCCCCAAACTGCTCCTGATATCCAGGCTTGAAGTGAAAAAGCCAGAGTTCTTTTTTTCCAATCCTGGATGTGGCTATAGTAACAATGACTTCAAAAAGGACTTTTGTCTGACCAGGTATTGCAAAATTGTGGCTCTCATTGTCCTTGACAGAACTGTGGTCTGGCTGCAAGATACCTAATTTCCTTTTTGTTTCCAAAACCATGTGAAACCCAGTTCATGATTTTTTGAGAGTTTGGAGACTCACAAAACTGACAGTTCCTGGCAAAGTTTTATAGACTCTTGTCACAATAGGACACAAAATAAAGATGCTTGACTCCAGTCAGAAGGCAGTAGAAATCAGGTTTTATTTACAATTTATTCAGCCCTTTTATAGCATGCTGCGCTAAGAAGACACGTTATTCGTCCATAGGATTGACACCTCTCCCATTGGCCGAGTAACAGAAATAGCAAACAACACCTGTTGTTATGGGAAAAGAATATTGTTTATACAAGGTTGTTTGGGGAAAAAAAAAACAAACAAAAAACAAAAACAAACACCACACCAAAAAAAACCCCCCACAACTTAAAAAGTTTCCCTTGAGAAGAGCTAGCTCTTCTCAAGCTCAGACAATATTAAGTCCACGGACTCTTAGAATCATTTAGGTTGAAAAGAGCTCTCAGACCATCAAGTCCAACCCTTAAGCCTTAATATAACACTGCCAAGTCCACTACTAAAAGATATCCTTATGTGCCAGCTCTATACACCTATTAAATACCTCCAAGGATGGTTATTCCCCACTTTCCTAGGCAACCTTCCCAGTGCTTGACAAACATTTGGGTGAAATTTTTTTTCCCAATATCCAATCTAAACGTCCACTGGTGCAACTTAAGGCCTTTTCCTCTTTTCACTTGCTGCCTGGGAGAAAAGGCCAAGCCCTATATCACTCCAATTTTCTTTCAGGTATTTGAGAGAGCCTGATAAGGTTTTTTGGCTAACAGCTCATGGTGCATGTGTATCGGGAACTGTGTCCCTGTTTCAAAGGTATATCAAAGAGGCAGGATGGAAGGACAGGAAGAGATAAAGGGCCATTACCCAGCTGTAATCACCTGCAGATTGCTGTCTCCTGCAGCCATTCTCTTTGCATGGTGATTGTCTTGCAGTTTCCTCAGAATCCGCTAAGTCATGGAAATGGCACAGATAAAACTTCCATGTTGGAAGGTATAAAAATGTCTGCTTAAGCAAAAAGGTTTGGAAGCTGATGCAAGTGCAGTTGCACTGGGGCTGCTGTGCTTCCTGGTGTGACACCAGGGATAACCTGTGCACTGACAGAGTAGGAAGGATGAGCATCTTCCCACAAGTTAGGCAAATGTTCTGCACATTGGTGCATGAGTTGAGTTACAAGTTGTCAAGTTATGAATTAGTGAATTCATATGGCAGACTAGTCTATGAAAGGCAATTGGGCCCTTGTTTGCTGTGTTTCTTCCTTTCTTTTTCAATGAGCTTGTAAAATAAAACTTAATTTACAGAGTACATTGTCCTGTAAATCTGAAATACCCAAACAGACCATGACAGCTGGTCTCAAAAGTTCATTTTATTTCAATATGACTTGGTCTCCTACAGCACAGAAGAGTTAATGAAAATTTGAATTAAATAACTTCAACTTATTGTGAAAAAGTAAATAATTACAGAAACCCCAACAGCTGAAGCCTGATACACATGAAAGCTTGCCCACAGCTTGACAGACAGGTGAGCCTGGGAAGACATACTCACTATTTTGGTCACCTAAGCTGCCCAAGCAATCAGAAGGATGCTCACGTTCATTATTTGGATTATTGGATACCCTTGAAATCAAAGAATTACAGGCCCCAAATAAACTTATTTTAAAACCAGACTGGACTAGATATTTTGTTTTCTACTACACATCTGCCATCAAAGCCTGCTATCTAATGATTTCTGGTCTAAGTTTTACTGCATGGCTTCCTATGTGACATTAACAAACTTCAATCATGTATTTCTAGAGACTTACTCTCTAGAAACTTAAGGAGCACAGCATTGGTGCTTGTGGAAACTATTTAATTATATCACTTTGTGCTTTATAGAGTTAGACCAGGGTGAACCATCTCGATTAACCTCTTCCCCAGGCTTTCCAGACAGCTTCATTTGTCTGTAACTGCTTCCCTTATGATCACAATCATTATCATTGCAACACCCTGGGAGCATTTTTTAAAATAGATTCAGTTCTTCATCTGTGATTTATTTACAAGCGTGGTCTCAGGCCAAGAATGTGTAGATAACTATAAGGTCTTTCTCTTGGAATATGGCCTATGAGTATTAGTATTTTCCTGTAAAAGGTTTGAGAAAAATACCCTGAATTTGAGCTAATTCAGTGAATTCTTCTGACAGTAAAAAAAAGGGAGGAAACGGAACTGAGATCTGTCCCACTGGTATTCTGTCATGGAACAGACTTCTCTTAACCAAGCGGTCCCTGAGAGCTACCAGAGAAGGTTCAGATGCCAGGATAAGATGCTTTTCATTTTAATGCTGTGTCTGTATCTTTGGTGTTTATGACGTTCCTTGCGACACTTCTCAGCAGTGGACCAACTCAGTAGGTGCTGTGTTGCCAGAGAAGAAAATCCTGGCCTTCAAAGCTTCCTGTACCCCTAAGCAATGCAGGCAGGGTAAGAGGAAAACCCTGGCCAGGCACACCAGTCCCAGCAGCCACAGCCATGGATCCATGGCTGGAACATCGGTGTTCTGCTGTGCTCCCAGTCTGCCTTGGGCTGGAAGAAGAGTGTTGTCAGGCCTGCTGCAGTGAGACAGCCAAGAAGGCGGCAGCCAATGTGGTACTGTCTGGAACAGGGGCAGAGCTGTGGCACAGAGGCAGAGGTTTACAGAAGGCACTGGGGATGGCAACCACACTGTTTGCAGACACACCGCCTGCTTGCACATGAATGGAGCTGAAGAAATGTGGCAAGAGAAAACTAAACAGAAGGTCTGTTTCATGACTTGTGATAGTAAATATCTGGTTGCATAACCCCATCCCAGGTCTGTTTCTGGTGGGCAGCAGAAGCAAATAGTCACTGACAGGGAAAGCAGACATTAACAGACACACTGAAGAGGGAGCAGAAACAGATCTCTGTGTAGAGCTGTTAATAACCTTTACCCTGGATGGACAAGAAGTAAATTGTGCAAATTCACACACACACACAAATGTGCATATTAGCATTGCCCTATAGCTCTTAAGATGCTCCACCACTGGAAAAAATTTATTGTTGTGCAGACTTTTGTTTAAAACAAGGAGAAGATGCAACCCAAATGCAACCTGCTGACCATGCATGCACACTCCTGGTTAGATAGGATGTGCCATGCCATGCTCCTGGAGCAGCACAGAGATGGGGCCAACAGGTTTCCCAGCAGCACCACGGGAGAGGCTGGCCAGCACTTGTCTTACGCTTCACATGCAGTATTTCCTGCTCCACAGAATAATGTAAGATCTCCCCTCATTTAGCAGCATCTTTATTGGGGTTCTGCTACTAAGTATCCTATCTGGGAAGGTATGCCTAAAATTGTCTATTCAAAGCAGGGAGTCAACAGCAAATGTTACCTTCTTGGTAAAAAAAAAAAAAATCAGTATGATGGCATAGGGTTAAAATGTTTCTAAAATCATAGGAATTGTATACAATAGATTCAGGAGGGGCGAAAAGAAAGGTTGGGCCCTCGGAACTAAGGTTAGGCTTTGTCTTTACTAGATCATGTGAAACTGCACCTGCATAATCATCATATGATAAATGATATGATTGTTAAATGTAATGATTGTTTGGTAATTGAATATGATTATTGTTTAATTGTAGCAATCATGAGAAACAATGTTTGGGGGGCCTGATGAAAATTACAAGAATTCATGCTTGAATAAGATCAATGTATACAATAGAACAATATGGGTTGAATAATTAATATATAGTTACATAATGAAAGGGTATAAAAACATGTCCATTTCGAATCCATGTCAGAGTCAGATTTGGGTCTGTACCCTGTACCCCTGATTCCCAGAGCTCTTCAATAAAAGCACCTGCATATAACGATTCTGTGAGTATATATTTCAATGCTAACAAGTAGGCATCGCTGGCTCTCAGTTACTACTGTGTTTTCATTTGGGCTGTAATATTCTTTCCCTATTGCAGCTTTAACATTACACTCTCCACTATAGGTAGCTTACATAACCCTAGCAGCCAAAAATCAAAGGATACATTTCCAAAATAGGTATCAAGTCTTGAGCATCTGTTGAGACTGACCCCATTCCTCACCTGAAACAATTAGTCCCAATTTATGTTCTTTAAGAAAAGTCTCATGTCATTGTAAAATTCCAGAACAATTTGTCTAACAACTGTCTGCTACACCCAACATGTATTCCAACTGGTAATCTTACCCTCAAAGGGAGAGGACTCTGAAATGTGTGGTAGGAGAGCCACATACCCCAGGCAACACAAAACCTCTGCCATAAACTCATCTGGGACCCCTTACTCTATAGTGGGTCTCTGTCACCTCAGGGGCCAGAATTTACTGACCAGTGAAAGCCCATGCCATGGTTCCACCTGATTTCAGCTCTAATCTGTATGCACTCCTTGTCAAAATCTCAGTTTCCAAAACTGCCCACTGCCCAAAGCATTTTCAAATTTCATGTAATTCTCAGTAATTCATGGCAAACATCAGTCAGGGCATTGTTTTGATCCTTCCAACCCATAGAGATGCACAATTCATCTCAGCATCCCTGGCTGTAGAGAGAACCCACTGTTTTCCTATGAAAGCCCCCTAGCATCCAGCTGGCACTTTCTCTGCCTCCTGCAGACTTTTAATTACACTCCTGTCTCCCTCCTTGCATTGATGCTCCTGAGCTCCCCAGCTCAAGATCTGTCACTGTCCAACTATGGATTTGTTCTGGTTGACATCCAGTTCTGGTGGAAGGCCAGGGCAGGGCTTTCCACTGCTGATAAGCAATGAGGTCTGCATAGCCAGGGGGCTCGGCCAGCCTGTCCCATATGGCTGTTTGCATCCCTGGACAAGGTTTTGCTGCTCATTAGGCTGACCTGATTCCTACAGTCCCTGATTCTCAGTGGGGCTTCTTCCTAAGGGCAATTTCCCAGGCTGAGAGAGCTCACACTGCAGCTCCAGTGCATATTTTGGAGCACACTAACCCATTAGGGGCACACGCAGGCTTGAAATCCCTCCCTTTGAAGGGATGGCAGTAACCCAAAATCTGCCTTCTCTCTTTCTGAAAGATTCCTCCTTGCACCTTAATAATAGTGCATCTTCTAGGAGATTTTACTCCTTCAACCACTGAAAGCATTTTTGCTGTAGAAGGCAAGCAGAGAGGTCTGCAGCTTCCCTGGGCCTGGTAGCAGGTCAGCACACACAGATACAGGCTCAAGCTCAGGCCAGGATGTGTGTGGTGCTGCTGGAAGTTCAAAGTAATGACTTTGAAACAAAAGTTCAAAGAATTCTTGGGAGTTTGGGTTTTTAAGATGTCTGAGACACCTGCAACAGGTTGCCCAGTAAAAGGATCTACAAGAGGTGAATCTGCCAATCTCATCAGGCTGAGCTCTGCAGGAGGCATGCTGACACATTTATGCTGGGCAACCCAGATGGAAGGAAATTGCCATAAAAACCCCAAACATGAAAAGATGAAAAGTCAAATGATGTAATCTAAAATGTGTTAGAGATGAGGCAAACTTTAGCTTTGTTAAGCTGCAGAGGAAGATTTCATCCAACCAAAAAGCACAGCAATCAAGTTCTGGGAGGTCCAGCAGGCCGCCCCAGGCCAGCCGCAGGGTGTTGGAAATGATACAAAGTTCAAAGTTCATTTATATAACATTAGTCAGGGGTTTTGTTCACCTTTGCCCCGGGAGAAAGGAAGCTTCTTTTCAAAGGACTGCTTCACCATTTGAGGCCTGATGAGCTTAACATCTCAACAGACTGGGAGTAGCTCAGAAGATATGAAAAAGATAGTGACCATTAACAAACATCAACTCTAAACATCACCCCAGGCATGGCTGGAGACACCCGGTTGTGAAACATGGGGTTAGAAACTAGAGAGTATTAATCACAGAAATGAGAAGGTATTGAATAAGAATAGGCATTTAGATGACGTGTATTGCTTAATATTTGTCTTTTACTATATTAGTTGCTTGAGACAGAAAAGGACAGGACTACATGCAAGAACAGCAAGAAGGAATGCAAAGATGCCTGATAATAGGACACGAATATGCAAAACTACCAAGGATGCTGAGATGAGGAGGCTCCTGGGGCCCCTGGAACCAGATGAAACTGGCCTCATGGCTTGGACTGTGGCCAAAGGATCAGTAAGCATGTGCAAGGGAAGGGGGTAAGAAGGTCAACCCTGATGAAGACCACTTTACTTCATCCTCTGCAACTCCTGAGACTCCTGAGATGACCACCAGAGACAACTGCAAGGGCACAAAGGACTGATAAGATGATTAGCATACAAAGGGGAGGGGTGGAGCCAGGGAATGAATATGTACAAGTGGATAGGTGTATTGTATATGTGTATGTGTATATGTATATGAATAGGTGTATTGCAAAACTTGATGCAAGTGTAACATTCTAGAAGATAAAAGAAAATGCAAGTGGGCAAGTGGGTGTGCACACCTTTGGAGGAGATGTCCCTCATTCTGCCGAATAAACTACTTACCTACTTTAAAACTCACTCTGTCTTTGAGTTCTAAAGTCTTCCGAGTATCAGTTGGGGAAAAGATAGATAAGAGAAGGAAGAATGAGAACCTAATTAACATAGAAGGCAAAGGGATCAATAACCAGTAGGAAACCAAATATTAAGAATTGAATAACTGGAACCAATGAACATTGAACCAATGAGTCTTCTGGTTTTTGACTGTATAAGTATGTGAAAAATCTAGAAAACAGTCATGTGTGATGGAATAATTTTCTCTGCACAACCTGGCCAGTGTGTGGATGAAATGACTTCTGTTGTACATCCTGGCCAGAAAAAAGTAATGCCTTGATTCTCTAACACTAAAAATGTTGTTGGAGAGTTTTTGTTTTTTCTGTCATTTCAGCGACCCGTTCTCACCCCCTTTCTCTTCTGCTGAGCTGCCAGGAAGGGCCCAGACAGCAGACAGAAGTGGAAATCCTCAGTCCAGTGTGAGGTTTCATCCCCAGCAGCAACAACAGTTTGGAGGTGAGCTCAAATCTCAGTGCCCAGTACAGCCACCAGAAGGATGTGCCAGCCATGATTTGTATTCCTGTTGCCTCTGAGAACAACAGTGTAACCAGAAATAGGATCAGTGGGGACAATCTCCTCATCAGGAGGAAAGGATTAGCCGCAGAAATGAGCAATGAACCTATAAAAGAATCTCGCTATCGAGGGACCCATCTGGCTCTCACCAGTGGGAATTTGCATGGCTCCCAAGCATTTACAAGCAGAATTAATAAGAATCTCTTTATTTCATCAGTTCTAGGCATTAGGAGGACCAGTTGATTAGTTTGCTTGTTAAAGTATTACTGACATTCTATCCTATAGTTCTCAAACAATCAGATCTTGATTATTTTTGGTCATGTAAATAATGTCCTTAAAAGGATTATTTCCAAGCCTATTTAACTCTCTATATAAATGCAGTATTATTTTTGAACCTCAAATTCCCAACAAACTAAACAGTATATTTTCAGGCACATGGCACAGGAAGTGAAGAGATTTTATGGGAATATTTAAAACTCAATTTTGCAGACAAAGCAGACTAAGAAAACCTCTTTCAAAAAGGTGATGTTTTCAAAGTTGGAAGGGGCTGACTATGAGCCTTTGAAACAACATTCATCCTCCAAAAATAATAAGACTTTTATCACATGCAGAAGATTAAAGCTAAATGGGTGGAAGGATATGGGTTGTGCAAAGCTTGAAAATAAACCCAGATTCCAGCTTTGTAGAGAAGTCCACTGGAAATTCTTGCTGAGAATTCCTATGTCCATAATAAAACCATAAAACAGACGTCTTCCAAATGCCCTGGACTCACTACAGTGGCCTATGCCACAAGTACATATACTTTGGGAAAAGCCCAGATTACCAGGTTTCTGGGCCAAGGAGCAAACAAACAGGAACATGAACATTTCTGGGCAGAGATGGACTCTGGCCCTAAGGACTGCGGGCTTCCCTGGTAGAGCCAAACATCCTCAAGGCAGGAGGTGTTTAAAGAGCATGCAATGTGCCAAGCTAAATATGAACCTTTGATTCCTCTCTCCTTGCACAGTTTCACACTTGTATTTTAACTGAATGTCCCTGTTTGGGGGGAAAAAAAGAAAAGAAAAATTAAAGCAAGTCTAGGAAAAAAGAGTATTGACAGCAACATCTGCTCTAAAATGGCACAGGCAGAATTTACCTCCTCGTCAGCCTTTAACTATTACAGAATAGGCAGGGGAAGGCCAAGGCACAGCTGATGTAGAATGTTAACAGTTTCACAATCAAATGACAGGAACTTTCAGATCATTAAGAAACAAAACTGAAATGTTCTTCATCACAAAAAAGCAAAGTCAAAAGAAACCCTGTAAAAGTAGGAAAATAGCTCACTGGCAGGGCAATAAGAAAATTCCAGAATCAATTCAATAGCAAGAAAAAAAGTTCTGGGGGATATTTTTCCATTAACATTCAACACTAAGAAAAAAAATACTGAAACAATGAGTAAATTTAGGTTGAATTCAGCTAAATCCTTGGCTGAAATAAAGATTAATTTATAGATTTCTGAAGATGTCAAGTATTTCCATTCCAATCATTTGCAAGTAAAATTTTGTGACTTATTTGTTCAAAGTGTCATTCAATTAAAAAAAAACAAACGACAAAAAACCACAAAGCAAGAGTAATCAGAACACAAACATTCAATTTTGGTGGAATTAAATATTTTGGTTCATTCAAGGGTTTGATACATGATACATTTGGCATGATATATTTTTTTGGTTTCATTTTGCCGAAGAAAACTTCAGAAAACTGACTTAAGCCATTTTTTTCCTGGTTTTTTTTGGTTTGGCTTCTGAATAAAAAAAAAATCTCAAGCCAGTATTTGCCTGGATCTATTAGAGTCCTTGCATGAAACCACGCCAAGGTAACATCTTTTGAAAGCAGCCAAAACAAAGATGCTAAAGGATCCAATTAACCCAAAGCAGCTGTGTGCTGTCCTATGCTTGCTGACTGCTGAAGAAAACAGAAAAGGAACAAGGCAATGCTACACGTGATGGATTCTGGAATATGAGTATCTGTTTGGAGCCCAAAGCTGGTGGAGGATCTCTCCCTCTGTCCTTTGCTTTTTCTCACTAGGCTTCTGGCCAAACACACCAGTGATATACTGCTGCTGAGACAGAGAGTGCTGCCCAAAACTTTTTAAAAAATGGACTTTACTGATATACAGGGGCTGCTTTTTACTAGCACAAGTATTGTCTTAGCCTTCACAGGTTATTTATTGGTGCTGTGCTGTAACATTTTTCATTTCAAAAGACATAAGCCAATTTAGCTGTAAAGTCCTTTAAATTTTTGTGTGCCCTCACCTGTAATGCTGGATGTTCTATGGTAGGCAAGATGTGATGGTTCATGAGACAGGCACAGCCTCCTGCTGCTCTCTGTGCTCCCATTCCTGCAGCTCTTGTGGCCATTCCTGTTACCATCGAAGCCACCACTGAGATCACTGAACTGCTGCCAGCATCAGGAAAGGCAGCATGTTTCAATTCCCTTCATGCATATTTGGCAAAACTAAGTTTTTAGAGCTCATTTCTCAGTGGAGAAAAACCCTTAAAAAACATATTGTCTTCACCAGAAAACGTGTGGGGACAGAGCAGAGATAAGGAATAATGAATGGGAGCTAACAGAGCAGTAAATGCAGGAGTCCTCACAGCACTCAGCTTCCAGCAGCAGTGATGTGTCCCAATTTCTTAATGATGGTCCACATCTGGGGCTTGGGGCATTGTGGGCAGCATTTGCTGCCAGGTGAAGAGTTGTTTCATGCCTCTTTTACTCTTTTTGCTACATCCCTGTCAGGGAATACCTCTATCTTATGTGGAAATATTAAGCAATGTACACATCAGTAAAAGAGACTCTTTTTGGCTATGTGGAATTAATAAACAATGAAAACATCAATAAAAGAGACTGCTTTTGACTACCACCTCCCCAAACCTGCTGGTTAACTGTTTCATGAAAAAACAAGTAAGATGCAGTGTGTTCTACAGCCAGAACACAAATAGTCTTCCTGACAGAACAGTAAACAAGAAAATTTGTTTGTAATGGAGGAATAACAGAAATGACAAAATAAAGACAGGGAGCAGAGCACTTTGATATGCATGCAAGAGCTTAAGAGCATCATTTTTGTACTGTCATGAAAACTGTAAGTACAATAATGTAATAAGGAGTGATATTTTCACTGGTTATTAGCACATTCAACAGCACATATGACAACCATGAACCTTGACAATGATATAGAAACTTGCTTAAGACCATATAGGAGGAGATAAAGTTATTTAAACCAACATTTAATAGCCTGGTGAAACTCAAATTACTATACTACAGATTACTAGAAAGGTCCAAATATACAACAAGGAGAAAGAGAACTTCAGAGGAAACATCTGCTTTTTCATATCTAGGATGGTGGCAGAATAACTTTCAGATATATAATGGTACAATTTATGTTTACTCATATTTTATAAAAATACCCCATGTGGTACGTAGTAAGGCAGTATTAAAGCACAAATATCACTGGCAAACGGCAAAGGCACTGCAGCCATTGGTTCAAACTAGCTCCTAAGAAAAGATTTTACACCAAGCTAGGTAATGTGCATGCACTGGCATCCTCACACCTATTCCCACACTGCTGTAAGCAGACCCAGAAAGAACAAGTTCAGATTTAGAAATATGATATTATGTCAAGTTACTATTCAGCACATGGCACAAACAACAGGTGAGGGTTTCACTTTGTGTATTTCAGGTTTAGAGTGGAAGCACAAGCCAAAACTCTACAGTCAAAACTATATCTCAGATTCACCCACTGCAGTCTGGTACCCTCAGCAGCTGCTTTTCAACAAATCCTAAATAAGGAATATAAAACTATTTTTATATCTACTAAACTTTTCTCTTTTGAAGCTGAGGAATCATAGTCAGTATCCTTAATATGGTACTGAAAGACAAAGGCAACTGCACTTGTTCAGCGAATGTAATATCTAAATATCCATTTTCAAAGACACTTGTATTCTTTGGTAATTAACTGATTAAAGTCTTAAGAGCCTTATCACCAGAACTAGCATTGATTCCCAATGTTGTCATGAGCGAAACAGCACAAGAACAAAGTCTGGAGATCCTCTCTTTAGACATCCAGGCTTGTCAAGCCTAAGCTACCTCTGCATCCTTCAGTCTGCAAAGAGTTTTTTGTCTGCCAGGTACATTTTGCCCACGGTATTTCCTCCACATAGCTTACAGGATGTCACTGTGAGGGCAGTGATGCTATCTGTGCAGCATAGCATCCTTCACTCCAGGGACTTGCCTCCTCACCTGGCTGCATGCTGTGCACAGCCCCAGTGCTACAGCAATGGGCTGCATTTAAACTGCATTACAGAAGCCTTGAAAATAGTTATTAAGGTAATTTATATTCCCATTCATGTCACTGGTTACTTGTATCAGGCAGATCAGATTTCTGAAGACTGCATCCCATAAAAGTTAATTAAACCGGCAGGCTTGAACTTGCACTGCTGGACATACAGGACATGACTGCACCAGGTACAGAGCAGATGCTGCTCAAGCCAAGGACATAAACCTCTACCTGTGGTACTAAGATTGGATTTTAAGCTTTTTGGTTCAGGAAAAGCATCTTCCCCTCTGTAGAGCCAAGGTAAAAAAGCTACAACTTCCAAACGTGACACAAAAAATGTCTATGATAAATTATGCATTAGCTTTCTGTGCTAAGTCTTTCAGGTGACAGAGAAGCAGATGGTTTTTAAGTCATGTGTACATATGTTTCTCAGCAGAGCTTCCTATGGAAGTTTCTAGGCACAAAGAACAGTGAAAAGATCAGATAAAATCCTTTCAAAGAGGAAAAGATATCATTCCAGTGACAACTTCAAATATATTAATCAAATACTGGAAAAGTTGTTTCAGCATATATTTAAAGCTTGACTAGAAGTTTCCTGGATTGAGACGCAAATGAATATGAAGTGGCGTGTCTTTTCTTTGTAGGGGTTCTTAAAGAAGGTTGTCACAGGGGATCCCTGAGAATACGCTCATAGAGTGACAGCAAAGGCCTAAAAATTACAGGCAGAGGATGATTTCAGAGGTAAATGCACAATTATGAATCATCAAGGATGGTCAGTGAAGGATGGCACTGAGAGCTGGGCAGGGTTTACTTCAGGGTGCAACAAAGAAGCATATAAATAAAAAGGAACAATGAACTTATATTGAACAGATATGAAACATCTCCTATATAGTGAAAAAGAAAAGAATAAAAAAAGGAGGAATAGAAAAAAAAGCCTCGCAAGATGGTGATTGCAAGAAGAGGGTGAGAGGAGGTGCCCTGCACTGTGCCACCCTTCAACCCAGCAGTAAGAGCATTGTGCTCAGTCAATACTTTTCCACAGCAGGTCCTCCCTCCCCTTCTTTGGAGAAGGAATGCTGCTTTCCTGAAACTATCCATCAAATGTTACCTTTTTGTTCATGGGTTAAATAAACTAGAATTCTAAAGAGCTGTGCACATGTGCATGAGTGGGTTTTCTGCTCTACCTTTCCAAAGCAAGGTGGTAAAGACCACAGCATACCTGATCAAATTAAAGATGGACATAGTCCATTAAAAAAATTAATTAAACATCTGGAATATTTTAAAAAATATAGAAGACCTTTTGAGTACCTAAAGGTTTATAAATGCTATAAAGCTTCAGATAATTAATTAATAATTCATTACACAGTAATTCTTAAGGGTGCATTTTCTCACTCAAGAAATTCCTGAAATGAAGCTTGGCAAATGCAAAGAACCTATGAAAAAGAGAAAAGGCATTAATTACAGAAGGTTCTGAATTTGACGAGTTTCTATCTTAACACGAGATGAGAATTATTATTCTGTCACTCCTTCTGAATGATACCAAGATGCAGACGCCGAGCATGGCGCTGGAGTGGGGAGGTTTGCTGTACCCAGAGCAGCTCCTCACTGCACCTGTTTACGATCGATTGCCTCATTATCATTTCGCTCAGCAGGAGGGAACACAGCTAAATTCACATTCAGAGAAAACTGAAAATTCCCTGGGACATTATTAATGTCCTTTTCCTGTGCAGCCCTTAATGCCACTCCCTGAGCACTGGGAGCTTTGTTGTCTGGGTGCCGCATGGGAAAGAATTGCACCACAAAAGTCTCCAAGCTGTGGGGATGACAACTGGACATGATAAAGTGCAGAAATAAGAAGCCATGCTCATATGATGTGTTAGTGTTTGGGTGGGGGTTTTTTTTGTTTGTGGTTTGTGTTTTTTTTTTTTTTTTTTTTTTTTTTTTTTTTTTTTTTTTTTTTTTTTTTTTTTTTTTTTTTTTTTTTTTTTTTTTTTGTTTTGGTTTTGTTTTTGTTTTTGTTTTGTTTTGTTTTGTTTTGTTTTGTTTTTTCCCAAAACCAGATACATCTAACCAAGAGCAAGGATAGAATAATATATGGAGAGGAAGGAAGCAGGAAAAATCAATGTATTTTTCATGTGTTTTCATAAATCACAATAAACCACTGTTGCTGAATATTTTCATCCCTGCAGCCAGGTGGGCTCTGTGCTGTAGTGCAGAGATCCAGACTTTGGGCTTCACACCATGGCTTTCTGCTTCCTGGGCTGGCAAGGGCGAGAGACCCAGCCCTGCTGGAAACATGCAAGGTCAGATTGGAGGGGGCTCTGAGCAACCTGACCTAGATGAAGATGTCCCTGCTCATTGCTGGGGGTTGGACTAAAGGATCCTTAAATGTCCCTTCCACCCCAGCTGTCCTATTAGTTTATGATTCAGAGCTGCTAGGAGGCCTCCAAGCACCCCCCAAACTGACCTGGGGTGTAGCTTTTAGGGGTAGACTCCTAAACCCTTGGAAATGCAGTTTTTACAACTGGAGCATCATAACACTGAAAATTGCTGTAGAGTTGAATTTTGTTGGTACTTATGCTCCTCCTCAAATATTTGCAATCCTTTATCTCTGCTTGGTTTTTGTTATCTCTTTTCTTTTCCTGTACATTGTTGAAAGCAAAATTCATTTGCACATAGGGAAAGCTCAGCAAATAGTTAAATATCTTCACCCTAAAGAGCCACATGTAAGAATCACACATGCAGAAAGTGGTAATTGTCACATGGAAATAGCTGACCAACCACAAGTCCCAAAATAGCAAATACCCACTGAAACGGTTGTACCACCGGAATATTTTTGCATAAATTATTCACAGAAAAATTCTGAATATTGAATGCGTGCAACGTTAAGGCAGTCTGGGAAAGTGTGCACAGATGCATTTTTCTTCTTTGTACAGATTTTTATCACTTCATGATAAGATTGGTGATGTGGTTTGCTCAGTTCTCAGGTGTAACTGAGTGTCCCTGTCCCACAGAACCCCTTGTAAGTCAGAGTCTGATCAACTCTGAACACTAAGGGCATTAAGGTTAATATGGGCAAAGTGGTTAAATCAGGATTTCTTCATTAGAACAACTGCCTATCTGTTATTAGCAGATTCTATTTGTTTGATGCTGAAAAATCTTACTATAAATGAGCTCTGAGAGTTGACTTGTTTTATTTGCTACCATTGGACTGTGCTATCCTTTTGGGTACCTGGATCCTGTGCTGACCAGTGTGGAGCAATCTGTCACTTGCCCAAAAACTGCTCACGTCTGTAAGGTGAGATAAAGTACCAAAGGTTCTTTAAGAGGCAGTTTGACACCACTGTTTATTTCCTGTGATTGATTCAGCACAATGCAAAGGAACAATTGCAGTTCTTTCCTAGACTGAAGGTACACAAGAAAAATAAATACTCCTTTCTTAAAATTCACAGAAGATGAAGATCCTCTTGGTTCATTGTGACCAGGAATTTAATTCTATTCTGAGAAGTGCATTAATGCATCTTGGGTGGAAGAGGCACGAATTAACCAATTTTTTTATGCAGTAGAAAAACCCGGAAAAATATATAGGGGGAAAAAAACCCTTATACCACTTTTCCTGTACTGATTCTCCAGCAGCAAGTAAAGAATAAGAAGTGTTTTGCACACTTTGTAAATTCTCATACTAATGATGTTCCCTCTAGTACTTGCACACCATGAAATGAAAAAAAAAAAAACAACTCAACAAAAACCCCCCAAAAAACCAAAACCCAAAACCAATGCAGGTTTGTGCCAAAAAATTAGCATCTGACAGGTAGGAGAACCACAGAAGGAAAAGGCAGCAAAAAGCAGAGGTCAAATGAATAAAGCAGCCAACACATTCTGAGGTGTTTCAGAGGCAGAAGCTCTCAGTTAAGCTCCAAGATTAGCTTGTGGCCACATGCAATCCTTATTTTCACCCCTGAACTCTGTCCAGTGTCTCAGGATACCTCTTCATGGCACAATATCAGGCCACACAGAGACCCTGAATGAACTTGCTCAAAGAACTAAAGTAACTAAAGCCCTTCTGAGAAGTGTATTAAGAACATCACTTTATCCTGGTTAGTCTGCGTCTAGTCCTGAGAGGATGAATGAATAGAAATCTGTCAAGCTCTAGAGAAAAATGTGGCTGCTTGAGTGTCATCTGCAAGGTACAGTATTTTTCCACCTAGATAAATTTTTAATTGCCTTGACTGATGCTGAAGTTTCTTTCATATGGCTAATTTACAGACCTAGTGATGAAGGTATTATTTCAATAATCATGGGAAAAGAAATATAAATAAGAGTAAAGTCCCTTAAAAAGTTGGTGGATTCACACAAGTAAATAATAAAATTTACCACTGATCTGAATATTACAAGAAGTTTATCTTTAAAGCCAAAAATAATCCTTTTAAACAAGATGGAAAGGCTTCCAATTAGCATTTGGAAATATGTAGCTCTACCTGCAGTAAATTTATGACTTCTGTAGCTATTAGGTGTAAGAACTTCACAACTGTTAGTACAGTTATCAAGTATATGAATCATCCCATCTCCATTTTTCAGGTACAAATTCAAAGGCCCCACAGAGAACATCAAGGTACTTAGCATCTAATCTTAACCAATTTCCATGGAAAACAAATGGGCATCATACCTTGAAGAATCTGACATAAAATTATTTCCCTCAGGTCTTATAAGTAATCAGCTGCAGAAGAGAAAACTGAATCCAATTTTCCAAGTCCAAGGCTGGCAATCTGATCAGGTTCCCTTTCCTGTGTGTTAAAACAGCAGCCTGGAAAAGAAATCATGTTCTGCCCCTTGGTTGAGTCTTTGACCTAGTCATGACAGGAAAGATCCATGGGACTTCTTGGGGCAAGCTATGAGAAGAGGGTTTTCTACATGGAGTATGAAAAACTAGGTTCACTTTCTTGGTTAAATTTAAAAAGTTTAATTAAAAGACAATTAGGAGACAGAAATAAAGCAAAAGATTATGGCTGGGTGCTTGGCATTCAGCTAAAAGCACACCTACCATCTCAAAAACACCCTTTAAATCCTTTTCCATTGCATTAGCCTGTTGCATATTCATAGACCATTATGCATTATTCAAACATTCCTTTAAATTTAGATGTTCTTTTGCTTGGTTTTGACCTTTCACTTGATTTAGATTAAATCAACATATTTTATTTCTCCTCTGATTCCATCCTGTTGTTCTTACACTCCCTGATAACAGAGAGGCAATAAATTCTTCCTTTGGAGTTCTGGTTTCAGTCACTGTTATCTTCATCCAGATAGAGTAATCCACAAGTTGCCTTCACCATTCTCTGAGTTAGTTACATGAATGAAAGTATTTTAACATCACATAATCTCCATTTTAATATTGTGCTATGACCTAAGATATATTTATCACACTACTATTTGTAAATTTTATTAACAGCACATATATTCATGCAGCACAGTTATTCCAACATTATACATATAGCATTCATTTTAATATTTGCGAAAAACCAATAATATAATACGTGTTTATAACATGGAGTGAATATTTATTGTATGATCTTATTGCTCAGAATCACTTGCATGGGTATTCACTACTACAACAAACATCACTAATTCATCTTAGGGTGTTTGGTTTGGTCTTGGTGTTTTTGTTTGTTTGAAATCTCTTTCCCCACACAAGTGTTAGGGATCTCAGTGCTAGCGTGGCTCTGCCAGAGGCCACAGCGTTGTCTCCTCGAGATGAGGCAGAGCAAGTCTTTTACAGTGTGGGCACTGCACAGCAGCAGTCCCACGTGCTTTGCCCTATTGCTGCTGAGAACACCTGCTGAGCACCTCGCGGGAGAAGGGGCTGCATCAGAGCAGGAGCCTTCTTGGGCAGACAAGACCTGCAAACTCAGGGGCAGATTTATCATAGCCTTTCTGGCTGTATATCTATGTTCTCAGGAATTTCATGCTATCCTCTCCAGGGGTCCCAGAAGACTTTTGTTGCCCACCTTTAACCCACAACCAAGACATAAGCAGGAAAAAAACATTTCAAGGTGACTGTTGGATTGTTTTCTAGGCTTTCTGCCCCACTCTGTTGGCTTACTTGGGAGAGTGATGTAAAGCACAGAGGCAGGAAAGGCTCCTGTAATCCCTGGGATTTACATGTAAAAATCCAATCCTGGTTAGCTTTGCCTTCTTCCTCTCTAAAGAAAATGTATTATCCTGGATTTGTGGGCTCTAGGAGTAAGTTCTTCAAATTAGTAAAGCCTGATTATTCAATGTGGGAAAGAAATCTGTTCCTAGGTGAGTTTAGGACTATTGAATAAATTCCACAGTAAACACAATCCTTAATTTCCTGAGCCCCACTGCAACAGCAGATTAATTTCTAATTAGTTTATTTTCAGTTTAATTGTTCTCACATGAAAGAGGCAAAATCTGAAAGATTGCTTGACAATGGGTTCAGAAATTACTTAAACAAGGGTTTGATCCCAAGACCACTGAAATAAAAATTTTCAATGAGTTTTGGATCAGTTGCTGCATAACACAAATTTTGTACAAATATCTAAACACATTTTGTTGCACTCTAGAAAAGCTCCCATCTCCCTGTAAAATCACTGCCTTAAGTTCACCCATTGTTTCTTAAAAAAAAGTGAAAGATGTTTCATTTGGAAATTATTTTATCAACATGTTTGGTACATAGCATGCTTCTCCTATCTTTCTGTTTCAATTACTACTATTACCGTTATTAACAAATCACAATTAGTTGGTATGGAGATAATTAAATCTGCAAATAAAATATTGCCACCGAGTTTATGAAGCAAATAAACAGCAAGTACCAGGAACAGATTAATGCTAAACTAACAATGAGTTTATTTCCATGAAAATTTTGTAATCAGGAAAAAAATTAAGAAAGAATAAAAAACCCAAAACACAAACAAAAAAAAAACCCCAACCCCAAAACAACTAAATCACTCTCTATATCCAGCACTTTTTGATGGTCCCTGGGAGACACTGTGTTTGCTAGAATGTTTTTCTTAAATCTGAATATTTATTAGATTACATGATAGCTCTGCCAAGGGCAGGGCAATAATGCATTGCCACACCAACATGTGTAACAGCCACACCAGTCAAAAACAAGCACTAAATGTGCTGCATGTACACACAAGTTTGAATACCTGTTTATTTGGAGGAAAATTTTAGCATTGATGCAAATATGATTTTCGGTGTGAGAAAAAAGCTTTTTACCTTCAGCCATGAATATGACTGTAGCAAGCCAACAAGAGTATTTTGCTTAGAGTGAACTTGGGATTTCTTTAGGGAGAAGAAAGTCTGTTAGCAGAAACTGTTTATCATCTAGGAAGAAGATATGGGGTTTGGGCATGGCTACATGAAACTAAGTATTTCTGAAAGTGAAGTGGCAGATGGGAGGCAAGCCCTTGGGAAAAGATTGAAATCAGTATTTTGATTAAACTACATTTAAATGTAGCCACAGAGAATAAATTAGATGCAAACATTATATCCAGAAAGAATCCCAGGCAACAAATTTGGTTAAACACTTTTTCTCTGAACAGAGAAATTCCTCTTTAAGGTCATTAAAGTATGGGTGGATAAAAGAAGAGTTTTCTTCTTAGTTCTGTCTCTAAATTCATTGTAATTGCATTGCAGACATTTGTGCTATGTAAACAAATTCTCATTTACATTTGCTTTCATCTTTACTTCTGGTAAATGTGATTTCAAGACAGCTAGAAGGCAACCAGGCTTGGGTGTAGTAAGCCTTAAAATTCTCTGTGCTGGTTGCTGTGATGCCATTCCCAGGTTCTCCAGAAATAAAAACTGTGCTCTTCTGGAAACCAGAAGGGTCAGGGCCAGTGGCAGCCACTCATGGTGTTTGCACAACAGAAATGTCCTTCCCCAGCAGCAGAGCACTGGTGAGGACTGCCGGCACCCTGCAGCCTCAGAGTGACTTTGTGACAGTGGCCCCCTTTCTTCACAAAGTTTAAGAAAAAAACAATCACATCAACACCCTCTACAAAGTTGTTAGCCATCTGTCATTTCCTTCCCTTCCTTCCCAAATTTCATAATAGCTGTTAATAGAATAAAGTACAATCTCTCTCCATCACAGGTGGTTACGGTTAGAGAGTCATGCACTGGTGCTTCTAGACCAATTCTTAATCTGCTAATTAAATTGTCTTCTCAGCACTTCATGAAAACAGAAGTAGTTTTGCAGTAATAAAGTCAACAGCTGAGAAAAGAAATTGCTAGGGAAATCTGAGGTTTTGAAGCCCAGGGTAATAGTGAAGACCTTTACAAGCAAAGTGTTGAAGAGATACGTGTGGAAAGAGAATGGGAGAACAAATGGGGGACAGAACAGAGATCACAGAGGAGCTTAATGATATCCTAGCCTTGGTGGGATACAGGCCGCAGGATAAGTGACCACAGATGTGAGGAGAACTGGGAAAGTACAGCATATGCAGATATCAAGGTTTTTGAAACTATGTAGTTTTGTAAGACTGCCAAGTAATGCAAACAATAGGCTGAGTCTGTAACTAGTGGGAAATTCTTGCTTAAGGATGTGACTACTTAGAGCTGTAACTGCTTGGAGCTGCAACATTATATAAGACTGAAGTGAGAGGAAAATCAACCCCTTTTTGCTTGGACTTCAGTGGCTTCAACTCAGACTTTGACTCCTTTTTGCTTTGACTTCTTGCTTGGACTACTTCTTGCACCCCTCTTTTGAAGTCCAGTCTCTCAGTCACATGGCAAAAGAGTCCTTTTCTTTCTCCATAGTCTGATGCATCACTTCAAGCTTAAGACTGTTTTGACTTTACAATTCATGTGCATGATGTAAGAAAGTCATAGCCCTGATTTTTCAATTTCAGCTAAACTCAGAGACATCTGGATTTGCATTCAGGACAAAAGCAATGCTAAAATGCTCCAAAAGATTCCTTCTATTTCAACCCTGCCATCTAGCCCTTCTTAGCAAACTATGCTTTTCTCCAAACTTTTCTTTTATCAGTGGTTTTCAAACCATACATCCAAAAGCAGGTTAGGTGGTTGTTGGATAGCATTTGTTTAGAACGTCCAGCATCCTAAGCACACTCCCATTATCTGTACTTAATGGTTGCAAAATCTCATTCAAAACTGAGCATTTTTCGGTAGAGTAGCAAACCACGTTTTACATAGATTGAGCTGGAGAACCCCTGCAGAATAACTCCTGATGCTTTTGCAAGCCTATCCGAAGCGCAGGAAACCACATCAGTGAATGAGAAAAACTCTACCATGCCCTAACACAAGCGAGACACAACCATAGATTGCAACCAGTCAGTTTGAAGATAAGACCTTGAGGCTTGAAGTTGAGGAAGAAATTTCTACATTGAAGTGAAACAGTGTAAACTTTTGTTTTCTACTCCAAGGGTGCAAGAGTACTATCTGATGGTATGATCCCATCTGAACTGTCATCTCATCTGAATTTAGCTGCCTAAAAGCAAAACTTCAACTTAGTGTCTAAGTCTAAGTCTCTTGCCTGGTGTCTGCACACAGACAAAAACATTTTGGGGAGTGATTTAATCCACCTGTTTGGAACACCTAGAAATGATACTTAATTTTTGGTAGCTAAAGGTGAGTCTGGACCAATGGCAAATCTTCAGGTTTACTCAAGGAAACTTGAAATTTATGTAGGATGGTACACAACTGTCAGGACCCCAGTGGCACTGACAGGCTTTAGCCACCCTGACCATCCTTTTGTCTTCTCTGACACATATGGCCATTGTGGTTTAATGGTTTAAGTCTGTAAGCCCTCCAGACTGAGATCAATAACCAAGGTACCAAGCAGGTACCAAGCTGCATTACCAAGACTTGACCCAGCAACTTAAATAATTTCATCCTCTTTCTCTTCTGTTTGGCACTCATTAGACCACATGTGAAGAATGATGTCCAGTTTTTGAACCTCCATTAGAAGACAGACATTGTCAAACTGGGATGAGACCAGGAGAAGGCCAGTAACATGGGACCACTGCAGCACTGGCTCAAGTGTAAGAAGTGTCTGAGACACTGGATTTGTTCAGCCATAAGAGGAAAACAGGGATCTCAGGGGAGATCTTATGGCAGTCTTCAACAAGCTCATGGTAGTTTGCAGAGCAGGCAGAGAAACACAGCAAAAACACAAGAGGGAAAACAGTGCTACAGGCAACAGACACAAGTTGTAAGAGGAGAAATTCCAGCTGGATCTCAACGAACACTTTTCCCCATCAGATGTGGTCAATTGTTGGCAATGTCACTCAGAGAAGCTGCAAAGTCAATGTCTTTGAGCTTAGGGTTCAACAGTACAAGACCATGACAAGCTGATCGAGGTCATCATGCCATCAGCTGGAGGTAGAGCTGAATGAAACCACAAGGTTTTCTCCACAAGTCTCTGTGCAACTCAGGGTTCACTCAGCTTCCACTAAGTCCAATTCAGACCTCTACAAGCCTCAGGGTGGGCTTTCTATCCATTCTATTTCACTATCAGTGGAAAATGAGGATAAAATCCATGCTCGAAATTGAAAAAAAGTTTAATTTGTATATTATGAGAATATTCAGAAAGGACAAAACATGTTTCTTAAAAATTTCCCAACCCAAACCTTTTTTTGTTAGTCCAATTCTAGATGTGTTGAAACCACTAACTTTTCTCATCCCTATTAGAATATACATTTGTGGAAGTAAAATAATTAATATTTAAGATTGAGTGCCCAGATTCTCCAACACATGCAAATAATATGTGAAAATCGAAGTGCTCAAACTTTTGTGGTTTCTAAGGGCTTTTACAGCTCACTGGTACAGAAAATGAACAAAACTCAAAGGTGCAAAAAACAACTGGTCACTTGTGATGATAAGTCTGAAAGAAGGTGAGGAACTTAAAGGCACCTTTCCTCTCTACAGCAATTCCCAGCAAAGGCAGCCAGGAGAGGGGAGGAAATCTGATGGAATATATTTTGCATTCAAAAAAGGCATAAAGCAGAATTACTGAATGAGTGGAAAGAGGGAAGTGAAAAGGCTGGACAGTGTTCAAGGCAGTAATGGTTGTGAATGCTAATGCCCTTACTGCAATTCACAACTCAGCCAATTTAATGTGATGACAAACAGCAATAAAACACAACTCTGCATCACACTCCTACCATAACATCATGACACTGCACACTACAATTTAAAGATAATTAACTTACTTCATCATCAAATTTTGCCATTGCATCTGGCTGTAAACTATGCCAAGAAGATAAGGAAATTCTACATCAAAGTAGAATTGGAGATTCTCAGCAGTTTCCCTCTAAGGGTGTGGCAAAATTGTACTTCCACACAAGTACATATTTTTGAATTTTTGAATTAGCATTTTTGAATACATTGTTTTCTTTGTGCCCTTTATTGCAGCACTACTTTCATTAATTGTAGAAAAATATTTATATAATCTGTCTGGCAATTGCTGAGGTTGTGGAATATGGTCCATATAGAATCTGAATCCCACCATCATAAAGGGTGTCGGTCTATATTACAAAGGTTTTTGTCCCAATTCTCCTTGCTTTGCAGAAAACCAGCACATCCCACTCACTAGTGGGATAAATATTTCTTTGTTCAGAGCATGGGACTGTCCTATGGTACCTTAGCAACATTCAGGGCTTGTTTAAATTCCATCCACTTTGGACAGTGTGATCAGCTCCTGAAATTTGCAGAACTTAGATGAGGCTCAAAGCTCTCTGAGCTTTGTCAGAAATATTCCTTCCTAAGCAAATTCGATTAAAAACTGGCTGATTCACATAAGATTTTATGAAGAGCTCAGTTAAAAACACTCCTTTGTATCCCCATGAATAAAATGCTTGCTTCCTAGGACTACATGAATGGGAGAATGCATAGTTTCCAGATCAGGACCAAGACTCAGGTAGGGCTGGTTAGCTTCCAGTTTCCTAGAATGCATCAGCCTGTTTTCTTTCTTTTATGCATAATTTCCCAGTTCAGATGGATTGATGTTTTTGATATATTTTCTTGGGAATAAAACCCCCCAAAAACTTACCTTGGAATCAGCTTCTAAAATTAATTTTTTTATCAGTGTCCAAAACATTTTGAAGACTAACCCTCTCAATTATCAGTTATCACTTCCACCACCATTGAAGACAGGTAATATAGCTTGGGTGGCTAAAACAGGCTGAAATTTCTGCTGTCCTCTCTTTGCTTTTACAGCCTAGCCATATCAGAGTGAAAACTAATTGCAGATTTTTCCAAACCTGCAGTGGCTATGCTTTCAAAATGTCCTGGTTTTGCCTGGGATAGAATAGCCCTGCTGTCCTGGAGGCAGCTGAACATCTACCTGCCCATGGGAAGTGGCAAATGAATTCCTTGTTTTGCTTTGCTTGTGTGCATGACTTTTGCTTTATCTATTAAACTCGCTTTATTTCAGCCCATTGTTTTCCTTACTCTTCCAATTCTCATCCCACAGCGGGGGAAAGCGAGCAAGTGGATGTGTGGGGCTTAGCTACTGGCTGGAGTTAAATCCCAGTACAAACATGAAGTACCCATCCTGTCTGAAAGCTCTGCAAACATCACCTTTTCCATTCACACAGCTGAAGGAATGCGATTAATGCTGCAACACAAGGTTATCAATGTAGTAAATCTCAATTCCAGATTGTATTGGAGGAGGCAGAGGGCAAGTCTATTTCAAAGCAGAATAGATTTCACCCACTGACACTGTTGTACCTACAAGGACTAAGACACCCAGGTCCAAGTTTGGCATCTGAGCACCAGGCTCACATGTCTTGAAGGTATCTGGCCATGATTACTTGCTATGTAGGAGGACAAGGTGTACAGTTATCAAATCCTCACCACCTCTTCATGGCTCTTTGCAAGTTATTTTTGGATATATGTCCCCTTCAAGAATAGCAACTATGATTCTCCCTCTTTTCACTGTGCCTCTGCCAATCAATATTGTTTCCTCATCACTCTTTCTCCTTATAGGGGTATCTTATCTCCAGAATTTTTATCTTCCCATTATATCTCTTAATAGGTGCAGACTGGCTTTTTGTTTTGGCTGAGCTTTGTTTTCTTTATTGGGATGCCCCCAACAAACCCCTATGGTTGGGATCTTGATAACCTGTTAATCAAAGTGCTCTCAGCACACTTCTTGTGCATCCCTCACTTTTTTGTTTCTTGATAACTCCACACCCAGACATCCCCATGTAGGGCTACAGTGGCACTTGGGCCACCAACAGGCCCTGTCACCTCTTCTCTTAGGCAATCCTTGGTGCAAGGCACCTGTAATCTTGGATCAGACTGAGTGGAAACAGCTAAATTGTGAGAAGTTGTGAGAAACCTCGGTATGGGCCTTCATCCCTAGGCCTTGGTCCTTGCCTAAGGCTGTACCTGTGCTGTGGAAAGTCCCCTGCCTGTCCCAGAGCTCTTTGTGCCCAGACATCTCACCTCACCCATGGGATGCCTCTGCATCACCAGCTACCCAGACACCCAGCTAAGCCTTGTCACCATGCCCATGAGGTGCTGGCCCTCACTCTTCCAAAGGTCATTAATATTTGCTACAGGTCCCCATACCCTGGTCATGCTAATTAAAAATATATTTTAAAATATCCTGCTAACAAAATGAATGCAGCTGTTCTGACAGCACTTTTTGTTCTCAACTCTGCTCATAGCATCCAGCAATTAGTGTTATTTCTTGTCTGACTTTGCTTTCCACATCCAAACCTCAAAGTTATTTTGATTTAATGTTTGTTAATTAACTTTTCATATACAAAGATAAATTGGTTTTGTTCTTGTTGGGGGTTAGGTTTGCTCCTTTTTTACTTTAAAATTTTTTTTCCCCATGAGTTACCAAGGAGACTGAGTGTTGGATACTTAAGGGTACTTAACCAAAACAAAGAGATAGCCAAAGATTTTGTTTTTCTTATCTGTTCTAACTCCAGAAGGGATTGGGGTAACTGCCTTCCCTGATAACAAGCCAGCTGTTAAAAACCGAGTGGGGTATTATCTCTGCTCAGTCTTTCACTACCCCCATGGGAATATCTTTTGTTAACGCACCATCAAAGCTCACCAATGACATGACACATTTCATCATCCTATTGTGAGATGCTCTACTAGAAAGCAGAAGAGCAACCATTTCCACCTGGATAAAAAGGAGTCACAAGTATAACCAGGCACTCCAGTGTTTCCCAAGGGACTCCCGAAGGAAGACTGGACCCATTTCGGGACGCCTGGCTCCACAGGACCATCATCTCTGCTTCCAACAGGACCACATCTGCCTCTCCAGGAGGGCTGACTTTGGACTGTTTCCAACGCCCTGATTAACAGGGCATCAGGTTGTATTTTCTGACTCTGTCAGAGGTTTGTTTGGGTTTTTTCTGGGATTCCTTGTTTGTTTGTTTGCTTATTCTTTTTGTAGTACAACATTTGTATTTTTAATATTCCTAGTAAAGAACTGCTATACCTATTCCCAAAATCTTTGCCTGACAGCCTTTTAATTGCAAATTTATAATAATTTGAAAAAGAGGAGGGGGAGGCTTGCATTCCAAGGGAGGCTCCAATCTTCCTTGGCAGATACCTGTCTATCCAAACCAAGACAGTTTCAAACAAATTTAACCTAGTCTAGCCTCAAGCACTGGAAAATAAATTCCAACCATTTTCTATACCAAATTACTAAATTGTTTTCATTAATGTAATGGATTACATTTTAAAAATATTTTCAGCAATAAACCATAACATTTTTATTACTAAAACATGTTCCCACTTCTGTAAGGACTTCAGCATTATCTGACCAATATGGCTTAAGAGGTTGTAGGAAGGCTGCTCAAAGTAGACAACTCCAACTGAATGCACTTTTTAACAATGAATAAAGCTTTACATGTTACTTTTCACTGAATGTTTTAAACCTCAAAAAAAAAGTGTTGTCATCCTGAATCTCACTAAATCCTCTGTACTCAATTTTCAATCATTAGGGTTCCATAAAATGATGGAAATTTTAGGCAGTTAGTCTTTACCACAAAGCTTGAGGAAAACCCTTCAGTGATTAATGTCTTACTACAGATTGTTTTCATTATTGTTACTGTTCATTTTACAAGGATAAACTTCATATGTTGAATTTAATGCCATGGATTTAGTCTCTTTGACAAAAAAAAAAAAAAAAACAAAAAACAAAAAAAAACAAAAAAGGTTTTATTTTAATCCTATTTTGTAGATAGTTTCTCCATGATCTGGGACTAGAATTTGATTATCACTTCTCATATTAAATGACTCTTTGCCATACAGAAGTCTTTTAAGCTGTGTCATTCCTGTCACTTCCAACTTAAAGTACATTCAAATCTCTGACAAGTATTAACTTGGTGGTTGACATACTTCTCCTTGCACTGATTTATCATCACAGCTTAAGCCTGTGTGAAATGTGCAGCCCCTTTGAAATCTCTAGATTGGGATCCATAAAATTTGACAAAAATGAACACACAAACACTAACCCTCACCCTGCAAAAAATAAACCACAAGAGGGTGAAAGACATACTATTTATACCATCCATAAACTTCTTTAGGGCTGAGTGATCAGACAAAGCTCATTTTCTCTTCTCCTTTTCCATAATTTACTCTTTTCTTAAAATAACAGCTAAAGACTTATTATTACTTTACCACAAGCTAAGGTGGTAAAATACCTGAGCTAAGTACTAGAAAAGAGACAACATGCTAATTTAAACCTATAGTGATACTCACAGAATATAACACGGACCTTTAACGCAATTCTCATATCAAAGTTGCTATTCTCCTCAGATAGAGATGGCATCTCTAAATAAAATCAAATGAAATTGTACATTCTGCAGCCACACTTAATCATCTCACACTACTTACTAGCTGCACAAACCCAGGCTCCATCCTGTGAGTTTGATTTCACTGCCACAATTTCTATTAAAAAGTGATTAAATCGATTTAAAATCATTGACAGATACACCTCTGAATACTGAAGAACTGATGAAAAAAAGAACAGTCAAAGAAGCTCAGATATGTTTGGTTAAAATTGACATACACATGTATGTACAAATGCTTATTCATCCAGCTTGGTTCTAAGATCAAACTATATTCACATCTTATGTGAAACTCAATCATCTCAATGGCTGGCTTAGAAAAATCATAAAAATAAGCAAAATAAAGACAAACTTTCATAGGTACTTTATATGCTCCCAAAAAGAGCATATGATTATGAGTACACATGTACTTTCATTTTAAATATGCACATACGTACCAATGGTGTCTAAACAGGATTTGTACATTACTTTTTCCTTTTTACCTCACATGTTTCTGGAAGCAGTTTTACCTTGAGATAATTTCTCTTCAACTGCACTAACTTATATTAAATATTTGTTCTGTGTCCACCAATGATCCAGAGTGCTCAGATATGTCATGTTATCGTGGTAAGCTCTTCAGTAAATAATTTTTCTAAGCAATAATTCTGCTTTATCCATTAGCTCATTCACACTGATTATAAGTTGATTTCCTTCCTTCTCAATTTGACAAGCTTGTGTGCTTTCTTGATGATCTTAATAGCATTTTATATATTTTAAAGCTAAGCAAATACAGGACTGAGCCCTTTGTTCCTAAGTTATTTAAATATCTCATTACATGTGAACGATTTTCCTGAATCTTAACCTGAATTGTTTTGGTTATTAAATAAACAACTGAGTGTTTCTGAAGTGTTGTCTCCCTTTGTGGGCAAATCCTAAAGAACCAGGTTTCAATTATTTATTAAAACATGCTTCTTTTAGAAAAAGAGTATGAAAATCTGAGTATATGTATTTACCTTTTGTTGTGGCTTTGTGGTGGATTTATTCACATTGTAATATGCAAAATATCTTTTATACTGCATGTCATCCAACTACCTTCACCTGGTTCTGACTTTTAACTTGAGGTTTACTTAATATTTTTGTAATTTTTTTCTTAGATTTTCCTTTACCAAGGAAAACTACTATATTTTTTTTTTGGGGGGGGGGAAGGGGGAGGTTAAGCTTTCCTACAATGAGATACAATTTCTCATCTATTTATGCAAATGGATTCATAACTCAAACAGCCATCAACTCGTGTTAAATATGTTGCAAGTAAAACATCCAAACATTGCTTTTATTCTATTTGGGCCTCTCTTGTCACAGGCAATGAATAAGACCACAAGCAGACACAAGAAATGACTGTCTGTACATCACAACACCAAACTGATTTGTTTCTCAACTGGTCATCTTTTAGAGAGAAATTTGTGAATCAACTGAAATAGCTTTAAAAAGTTTTTCTGGTTTTACTTTATCTCTGCTAATACATTTCCCCCAAAAAGGCCATACCAATTCCACAAGATATGAATTAAGACAACACACTACAAAATAAAATTGAGCACAAGGGAGATAGCAGAGACTGTGACCTGAACAGCTCACTTCAACAAAAAGTTCACTTCTTTTCATTGCCCCACATTCCACTTTGCTAAATAATTAAGAACTACCAAGAGATTGTTTCTACTTCTCCCTTTTTCTGCTCCAGGAAAAGAGAGAGGAAAACTCCACACTATTCAAAAGAAGCTAGACTTCTTTTAACAAAATGCTTCAGAACATGCTTAAGGTTAAGTCCACATGTGACTCACCTTCACTACATACAAGAATCATTGGATAAAACTCTATGATCTGCTACACACTCTTCCCTGTATTTCAGTATCTGTAAAGCTTTCCCTTGATCCTTGTCAGCAGCATCCATAATTCTTGTATGTGAGCATTGTGACCTACTTTCCAAGATCTTCAGACATCACCATTGGTTATTTTTAGCACACTACTGACTCATTTGATGTCTCTGTGCACAGAGGGCTACCCACTGAGAAGATTTACCTCTCTCCACAATTTTACCAGCACATTTTCACCAGCTTGAGACCACAGATGTGGAAAGTGTCTCGCAAGTCTGGACTAAGAGAGAAATTTCTCATATGACCTACTACAAACCACAGTGATGACCTTCTGGAAAGGCTGGGGTCAAGTTGCCAGCATGCTCACAGAGCAGTTTACAGACGTGGAAATAAACGACTTAGTTTTGGTTTTCTTTTTTCATTGGCAGCTTTCCTTCATAATTTTTTTTTTCTTTTTTTTTTTGAGCAGAAATTAAGACACCAGATTCTTGACACTGCAAAGACAAGTCTGTTCAGGAGGCCTTTTACAGACTCCTTCCAAGGGAGATACTTTGCCCATGATTCACAGGGGAAAGGAAGAGCAGCAGTGCAGTTACTCCACAGTACAGAAAGATGCTAGCAAGTAGTGCAGCACAACAAACCTTAGAAATGGCCATTTTGGGGCCAAAGTGCAAGAATTGCATTAGTCTTCAGAGTCACATAGGAGATGCAAGGCAGTAACAGCTGCATGACGTGCTTAGGACAGCAAACTGTTACCTGGGACTAGGAACTTACTGCCTCAGGGGCAGCAGGACCTGAAGGCCCAATCTAAACAGGCTCTCAGTGGTTGAGAACACCACATACAAACAATAGCACAGTAGGATATCTGTCTAAGGAGACCAAATGTATAACCATGGCCTTGGCACCTGATGGGCACCTCACCCTGTTGTCAGGCTCCTCCACGTGTTGGGCTGTACCTCCACATTGTACAGAGATAATATGGGAAAATAAATTCTCTGATTGTTTCCATCCTGAATCTCTTCTCAATGAAAGGCAAAAACAGGTCAACCACCACCCACACTAGTAACCTCCACCTTCATGGTATTGGAGTTGCTTTTCTGGTCAGTACCAAAGACATCTGCCTCACCAGAGTTACAGGAAGAATGTCTGTCTGTCAGCATGGGGAGGAGGGATGTCTTACCCACTTTGCAACCTCCTCATGAAGATATGCTGTACTATTCATTATGAAAAGGCAATTATATACCTTCATCAGTAGAAGTCATTGCAGAAGCTACTGGGTTTTGGTAGCTAGATGTTGTAAAGTCCAGGATCATGGCAATCAATATAAAAATTGTTTCTGCCTCATTGCCTAAGAGAAGTCTGCATTTTCACTGCAGAATGAATACAATTCATGGATGCTCATCTTTCAAGTGTTAAAGGTGCCTGCAGTGTGCCAACCCATCCCATACTATCAAAATATCTTTTCTGTATCAAATTCAAGTGCCCTTGCAGGATTTATCATTATTTATTTCCTGTATATTCTGTACCACTGGTCTTGGATTATCAGAAACTGAGCAGTGTTGTAAGAAACAGCTTAAACAAAACGAGAGATATTTCAAGTGTATTGAGCTAAGGCTAACTGAAGTCTTACTTAGCCCATCAAGAAAGCAATTTTGTAAGCTTTTCAAACCTGAGCCTAGACAACTGAAATTATTCAGAAATACAGCACTAACAAGAGTGTTCCTCAGGGTTTAAATAAAGACTGCAAGACATGCCCAATCATCATTAGATTGAAGACATTTATTATAGGAAGTCAGATTCTGTAGAAATCTTTCCTGAGATGCTGTCCACTTCAGTTGTTCTGCATTTCAATTTTAAATTTCTTTTTTTTTTTGTCAAGAAGGAAAAAGCCTCAATCATATTTCACATGTCTACTGCTAAAAGTTTTGAAAGGTATAAACTAGGAAGTACAAAAAGAATTGTTCTCTTTCACACAGCAATTAAGACAATTTCTTGCACTTAGTTCCTGGTAGCATCCTTTCAAGTAAAAAAAAAAAAAAAAAAAGAAAAAAAAAGAAAAAAGGCAGATATTATATGATCAGGTAGAACTGCTTTTCTCAGATGGCCACTGAAATAAAAAACAAACGTCACAATATGGGTTTGGCTTGCATATCTGCTAGCACTTCTCTAATCTCAACAAAGCCAATTATTTCAGAATAATGTACAAACTCATTGCAAACCTGAAGTGTAAGCAACAGCTGTGAAGCTCTGGAGAAAAGAGCAAGCAAGTCCATACCTTTCCTAAGAATAATGGGACAGTCATGAGTCACATCTCCTCAGGATATCCTGGTGCCAGTCTGGCATCACCTAAGGATATAAATTGAAGGAGTATTCTCCACCTACAAGCTCAGGTCTGATCTCAGTTGACTACAGGTCATTGCCAAAAGCGGAAGAGGACAAAATACCATGGATCAATACCACCAGAAACACTGCAGAATATAAAAAAACCCCACATTTTTTTGATGCCACTGTTTTGAAATAACAGGACAGCAATGGCCCTGGCAAAGAACAAGAGAGAAACTTCTTGGAGGTCACCTGGCTCTATGTGGGATAGCAGTGTTCTACTGTGAGGCAGAATATATCTTTTGCTGAAAGAAAAACAAGTACCTTAAAAAACATCCAAAGAACTCATGAAATGCTGGGTGTCACATACAGAGGAGTAGTACAAAGTGTTCCAGAAATGAAGAGGGACAGAAAAAAAACTTGGTTTTGCCAGTAAGGGGACTGTGGTTCTACCAGATGGCAGATACCATTCCCAGTTGATGGGAAATTTTGCCTTCAGGCTTCTTCTCCACAAAGTTGGGAATCAGGCTGTGAAATCAAGTAAAGTATCTAGTTTGACTTTAATCGCAACCCTTACTGAACAACTGCATCATTACTTACCTAATTACTGCTGAACTTTGTTATGTTTGTTAATTATTTGAACAAGTGCAAGGTGTGGCGCTTCAGCCAGGAAGGGAAGATTCATTATCCAAAATTTTAACAGAGAAAACCAACATTTACCCCTTTACATATTTTACCTTTCACCAAGTTCTTTCGTTATCCACAGAAAATCACTTATAACAGCAAACCAAGACTGAGACTACATTATGCCACAGAGTTTTCAGTGACAAAATCCCTCTACAGGCAAATCCCTCTGCTTTGAGCTAGCAAGCACCCAGCTGAAGAAGCACTTTCTTAAATAATCTAAAATTGGTTTGCAACAGAAAAAGAATAGTTAGGGTGCATTCAGATACTGTTGACATGAGGAACGTGCTAATTTGCTATGAAGTTACTGCACAATTCAGTGCCTCCAAGGAGGCATCTCAACCAGTCCCAACAACAAACCAAGCCTTTAAGCTGTGCTAGGTGTTAGGCTGTGCAATGAAAGGCTGACTCATTTCCATGAACACAAAAGGAGCACAGAGGAAACTTCAATAACCTGATAACAAGAAAGAGAAGTCCCCCTGGGCCCTGTCAGGGCTGCTTCAAGGGAACCTCAACCCCAGTGGCCAGGAGGACATCCTGCAGCAGGCAGGGGCGGGACACAACCTCTGTGTTATAAGCACATACTGTATTATTGGCTTTTGGCAAATATTAAAATGAATGCTATATGCACAATGTTGGAAAACTTTGCTGTATGAATATAGTTGCTTTTATTTCTGCTATTGACAAAACTCAGAAATAGTAGTGGGATATATAAAATGCTTTTTGTAGCTAACTCAGAGTAAAGATAATCAGGAAATTCCTCACATTCTTGGACCATTGTATGCGGATGAAGATAACAGCGACAGACACCAGAACCCCAAAGCAAGAATTTATTGCCTGCCTCTCTGTTACCAGGGAGTGGGGAGGACAGGATGGAGCCACATCTGCAGGATGGAATGGGGGCAGGTTGGGGGAACTCAAAGGAATGTTTTGAATAATACATGAGGGTCTATGAATATGCAACATGTTGATGCATTTTAAAAAGTGTTTTCTGAGTTAGTGCTGCTCTTGGCTGAATGCCAAGCACCCGGCTATAATTTGTATTTTTGCTTTTGCATCTCTTATTGTCTTTTAATAAAAACTCTTACATTTTACCAGGAAACTGAACCTTGTTTTTCACATCTGGAAGCATGAGACCTGTTATGGGACAGAGGGGAAAAGCATACCTGGATTGCACAGGATTTATAAACAAATGTCTAATAGAGGAACTGAACATGGAAGAAGGGAGAATGCAAGATGTTTTGTAGAAAAATATGTTTGGTATAATACCGGGATAAGAGGGAGAAGGGGGCCAATGTAGCCAGAGCTGGCATCTTGTCTGGCATCACTTTGTCATATCTTCACTATAGGTGCACCTGCAACTGCAGCAAGCACAGGTTCACTTGTCAGTGTGTGATCTCTGGTGAGCATCTGACCAGACAGCCAGAAAGCAAGTTAAGTGGGCTGGGAGCCAGGGTGCACACAGCTGTGCTTCTGAGACACCTATGGCAGGTTCAGGAAATCCAGACCTAAGGCTGGAGAAATTGTTACCACATGAAAAACTGCCTGCACCTGGTGTGGTAACACAATGCTTTTTCTTCAAAAACTACTGGCCTATGGAACTACACAATGCCCATTCTGTAGAAACAAGAACTGGAAAGCAACCAGCCCAGTTGTGCCAACTTTCACCAGTTTACTGGGCAACCAGGTATCACTTTGGGGTCAATCACCAGGGACCACCAAAGAGACCCCTAGGGCAGAAGCATGCATGCATAAGGGGGAAGGAAAATATGTTAATAATTTTGGGGAAATTATTATCATACATGTGTTCATTCTGGGAAGAATCAATGAATATGTATGTAAAATATAGTATATAAACAGGAGCTTTTCTGTATTCAGCATGCATTACATTTTGGGGGACATATCCCTTTATGCATAAGCAATGAGTATTTCTGTCTGTGTTCACCCCTGAGACCCTGTGTGTACACGAATGTGTCATGTACACATCTATTGGGAGTACATGGTTAGCTCCACTGGTAGTTGGACCTTTGGGGATGGAGTTGTAGCAGCCACTTTTGCATCAGATAATTTAGGATTTAGATACTCTTAGCAATAGGTTCAAGTATAATATATCTTGTGGTATATCCAAAAAGTTGGAAGGTAAACCCAGAGAAGATTTATTGATGTTGACCACGTAACTGGTTGCCTTGGAATTGATTTGTGCTGAACAGCAATTGGTTTGTGCAAGGTTTTGTTCTACAGTGCTACTGGAACTTCTGCAGGGAAAGAGTAGCTGAAAGCTGTGAAGCTTCAGCAAAGGGAATGAAATTATTGGCAAATCTTTCTCAAGCTGGGCAAACAAGGGAGTTTTTATTAGATCATTCAGAAATCTCAGGAATTCAGATTCCATCTTGGATTCCTGTGAAAGTGAAATTGTGGGCAATGAATGCCATTATGTTCAAAGAGCTCAGTTATTAGCGACCATAATAACTTTTTAATCCAGTCTTGAACTTCTGCAAAACACCAGGCAAGAATTTAGAACTGAACCTGAAATGTGAATCCAATACCCTTGGAACTCATATCCATAAAGCAATGCCAAAGGGAACTTGGGCAATTGGCCAATGACCATCACCACAGAAGTCCTGTTAATTGTGAAATAGGAACATGTCAATTCTGGCCAGATCAACAAATTAGTAACTGATTTCTATTACAGAACTGTAAAAAAAAGCAGAAACTTCTCCTACAGATCAGTTATTAAAAATTTTGATGGTGGGTAACAAAGACTTGGAGAGAGAGGAAAAAAAATGAAAACAGTTATAGTGTTTCTATCTTAATGTCCTGCATGTTGCCTTATAGAACAATATTCTATAAAAGCAAGAAAGAATTGTTACTGATAGTAACAAAATTTTAGTAGTGGATCTAACATTTTTTGGTTAGTGTATATACAGTTTGTTTATATCTTATAGTCACAAAGGGCTTCAATTTCTGATGCAACACCAGCCTTGCTGACTGTGCACGAAACATTCATGTTTAGTGTAGGAAGAACAGATTTAGGCAGAATTTACCCAGACTTGTAGAGCCCTGGTGAGCATGGACCACAGCATCCATAGATCCCCTGGGTAACTCTAACAATGAACATGAAGTTATTAGGTCTGTTTCAATTTCAAAGAACTCCTCTACTTATAATCAATAAACATCAATATTTAGGGTGTAATAAAAAAAAATCTAAACCAAACAAAAAAAACCTCAACAAAATCTAAAAACAAACAAACCCAAACAAAAACCCCCAACCAACCCCCCCAAAACCCCAACCAAATGAACAAACAAAAAACCCAAAGAAATAAAAAATTGAACAAACCCAACTCTCCCAAACCCAGACATAAACCAACCAAACAAAACCACAAAAAAACCTCAAACCAAAACAACCAAACCAAATAACCAAGCAGCCAAAACACATACCCACAGCAAAGAAACCCACCACAAAACACAAATCAAGATCTCACTTGTATCATGTCAAGAATATTATCATGGAGACTGTGATCACCATGTAGAAGACAGTACTCAGCAAGGGTTCTCATACCTAAACTGAATCCAGAGATAGAGACGTCTCTGGAAAGCTTAATCAGAATTTAGACACACTGACCCTGGCAAATGGTCTCAGTTGTAAATGAGCACTGGATGAATAGAGGCCAAGGGGATTTAACCCTTCCCTTACCTACAATATGATTTTTTTGGTTTCTTTTCAAGCAGCCACATAGGAGGGCAGTAACCATTGCAGGGAGTAGTATCACATAGATGCCAGGGGCAGTTAGGACTCATCCCAGTATGACAGGGAGCAAGGAAGCAGAACAGCTCTTCAGTGCATGGACTGGGTCCATTCTCAGAGGGGTGAAGGAAGAGAGGACAAAAAGGGGCACAGATGGAAAGCACTGCAGTATTGCTTCTCCTGGAGCTAAGCAGACATAAAACATGATCACCGTGACCCCAAAGTCTAGTCCAAAGAAGGGTACACTGCAAAATTTTGGGAAAGAGCTGGGAGAACACCTCTGAATGACCCCAGGGAAGCAGATCGTTCCTAGCATCTTGCTGGAGATGCCATTTACGAATGGTGTTCCCAACTGCCTGGGTGACCCACAGGTTCACAATCCTCTGGGTGGATTTTAGGGAGAAGACACTCAGGAAAACTCAGGCCTCTGCAGTATTTTATTGGGTAAGGATGGTAAATGAAGGCTGAATTATTTGTACCAGAGACAGAGGAAAACTGACATGATTTACTGCGCATTTGCCAAAGATAAAAAATTTACGAAATTGTTGCTCTCTAAAGTTCAACTTTCCACCAATGGTATCTAACCCAGGCCAGCTGACATTGAATGAAGGTTGGCATAAGAATAAAAAATTACTATGGCAGGGAAGCAATGAGGGGCTGTAGTGCAGATAACTTTGTAGAGTCAGGATGGGATCTGTAAAGGGCAGGACTCTGGAGGTGGCAAATGCTGAGGAGACAGGGCAGAAATGCGCAGAGGCTTTTTCCTGGACAATACTTGAATGAAAAAGTAAAATATTAAAAAGCAGATGAGAAAAAATAGTAGAGAGAGTAAAGGCACCTCTCATATTAATATTTAGAGATAAATGCTTGCTGAATAACTGACCCACATGCTTGTGATGTGGAAAACTGCACAGGGAGAAGAGCTTGCTGCCTGGAAATGACAACTAGATATACTCTTGCTCTCTGCCAAAGAGAAGTCTCTGGTCTCCTTTATACCTGCCATCCCATCCCCTGATAACTCTGAGAGTGGGAAACAAGTCTTGCAAGACTCTTGCAAAGAGAATTCCTACACAGAGGAAATAAAAAGTAGCAAGAATGTGAGAAATCAGGTTGTGACTTGTGTCAATCAAATAGCATGTGTGTCTGTGGGCAATGTGGTGAGACCATGGGATTATTGTAAAGAAGAGTTTTAAATCAGCTAAGTAAGGCATGGAAGTGGGGTTTAACAATGCTTAACTACCTTGTGTAAGTTTTAAACTGTTCTTTGTACAAGTATAGAAGAATTTGTAATCATTTAAAGGGGAACTGGGACTAACATAAACTGAGAGGCTTTACAGAGATATTTTGAAATATGTTGATTTTGAGGTTTTGTAACTGAGAGAGGGGCCTGATGCAGACAGGTGTTGGGGCTCTGCTAGCTTTGGGTTGTGTAATAACTGAAAGGAGGCTTACAAAAATGTATACTGACTAACAAAATATATATGCTTGCTTAAGCAAACTATATGACCAAAAATAATGCTAGTGGAAAAAGATATTTTAAAAGAAGAATGGGAGGCTGGAGACACAGCAGAAGATCATCTCGGACCACCTCCCCAACAGATCTTCAAAAACCACAACTGCTGATTATGAAGAAAAGCAAGCAGAAAATAACTAAAATCTTGGGGAAGTGAAATGCCTAGGATGGTATAAGACCACCACTGCTCGAGAGCTGAATCTGTGCGTTGCTTGAGGCGGAGACCCCTCGCACACCCAGTGCTGTAATTGTTCGCTCTTTTATGGAACAAATTAGTAAATTGGCTATATTGCTTCATGCATTGGCAAGTCTAGCTTTTCATTTATTACAATAAGAAAATTACCGAGTGCTTTGCTATCTATTGAATGCACAAATAATTTGATTTCTGAATTGTTGGAAGCCAGGTAGAAATCTCCTAGAACCCTGTGCACACAGGCTCAGAGGCAGAAAGGAATGCAGGGCTTGGTTTGAAACCCTCGGAGAAACTGAAACACAGTCATACAGAAGTGGGAATGAAAGTTTTAGTTTTAGGTAAGTGAAAATACGCCTTAAGTGCCTTAAGCAAATAAGAGACTGTATTAGTTAATAGAAAAGCCCTGAAGACCAGTTTAAAGTTCAGTTGCATTACCTTTTACAAAGTTAACTAAGTCCTAGACATAATATAAACATAAGATAGCATTGCTATCATTTCTAGACAGAATAGATAGGCTATAGGTGTAGGCCTTGTGTAAGAAATGAGGACCATCGTCCTACAACTGTTTTAGACCAGGATAGGTGCAAAAACACAGTAATAGCATCGTGTTTGTAGCTGATTGGATGATTTATGAATATGCATTGCATTGGGGGTGCTGTTGCTGCTGCTGCTTCTGCTTGGGACATGGGGACTCTATGCTAGAAGGCTTTTGCACGATGGCACAGACTGTAACACTCTACCTTTGTGAGACTGATGTAGCCATGTAATAAACTACTTTACATCAAGCAGCAGCCTCTCTTGTTCCTCGGTTGGCTCGCTCAAACTTGACACTGAATTATGGATTATCCAATGCTGGCCAGTTCTGGTAGGAACTCAGTTGTAAGGAACATGGGCCCTCTTTATCTTTCTCTTTATGCTTTATACCCTGACTGAGCAGACCTATAGACAAAATGGTAACAGTTTAACATACCCTGGCTTTTTCCATCCACCAGCAGTTGTATGTTGGAGTATGCAGCTAACACAGGTACAAGTACATTTAAAGCAAATTTCATAAGTGAATTGGGGACAATAATTTTTTCCATGTTACATAAGAAAGTAGATCTCAGTGACCATGTCTGCATTTCACTTCGACCTGTCCAAGTTATTTTTACAGTAGCAAGTCAGGCACTAAAAGCACTTTAGTGCTCTGTCACCTCTGGTAAGCATTACAGATTGCGATGAACAGGCTGCTACAAATACCCAAGCAAGTAAACTAGTTTTAGACATGTCTAAAAACCCACCCATTCTCTCTGTCTTGGTCCCACTTATAAAGCTACTGACTCCCAGATTATACCCCATGCTGAATATGGAGAAATTGCTACAAGTGCTCAGTAAGGAACCCAGAAGTGCCACCAATTTCCTTCCCCTCTGTTTAACATAAGAAAGAATTCCCCTTGATGCCCTCCATAGTTATGTGCAAGAACAGAAGATGCAGATCACATCCACACATTGCTGCATAGCTGGAGATTTTAAGCAGCGCTATTTTTCCCTGTAGACAAGCTCGAGTGTAAAAGCAGATAACTGTGACATTTTTCAGAGGGTCAGCCCTGCAGTGCCAGAGCAGATCTGAATTTGGGAGGTGCAGGGAGACCATAAAATGAACAGGAGAGGTGCTTTCAAGTTGCAGAATCTTTGTTCTGGGAGACTTGCACACTACACCGATGAATGCCCAACTTCCCTGCCTTTAGCCTCATGTCCAGTGACATCATCAAGAACAAACTGGTGTTGAAAACTCTGCTTTAGGCTGAAGGAAGAAGAGATGCCAAACTGGTTATCGGAGGACTGCTGGAAACTATTTTATGTTAGGGAGAATGATAAGCCACATTAATATAGTCCAACATTTTAAAAGAACAATTCAATTGAAAATGCATTCCCTTAGGGGAAAAAAAGGTCAAAATGGGATTTACTTGACCAGACATTGTGGTGGCTGTTATGGTGATTAGAAAGCCTGGGATAAACAGTGACTGTAGCATATATTGACATTAAACCCTTTAATCAAAGAAATGAACACATCATTAACAGGAAATAATACTGAGCAATGGATAGTAACTATGGTTAGAAAGAATGGAGATCTAAATCACAGGACAAAGTGGGAATTGTGCATGCCATAAGAAAGATTTTGCATTTTGGATGACTGTGGTTTCACGCTATTGGTAAGATGTGGGAAATTAATTACACCAGATTTCATTTTATGAATGTTTTATGTAGAAGACTGTCATAAGGCACGTTAGCCACAGAAAGCCTCAAACTAATGTATTATACCTTCAGAAAATCCATTATTTGTGCCATTTTATAGAATACAAATATTCTTAAGTGTCACTGAAAGATATTCAGTCCAAGTGTGGTGGAAGTAAATAGGTCTAAGATGAAGCTAAACAGATTTTCCCAGGGACTTACCACTGGAATTGGAGTAAAAACCTCCTCATCAGCCAGCATAATAATTTACCCAGCCTTCAGCACTGGAACATTTCTGCATCTATTTGTGTTAACAGAGGCAAGAGCATAAACACTGTTTACCTGCTGCAGGATAAATGGTTCTGACCACTCCACCACCAAAGCTAAACCCTCTTTGCATACATGAGTTGAAGCTGTAACTTCACCATTATTTCCTTTTCGGGGCAATATCAGATTCAGCAATTCCCAGCATGCTCATTTGCCCCCGCACACTCTGTTCCTCAGCAGCACTAGTGCTTTTCTTCCAGCTCATGCCCTACACTGGCCAAAATTCCCAAACAGACAAGGGACAGAACACAGGTAGAGCTACAGGGCTGCTTGTGCTGCTGCTGCCACCAAAGTCAGTGCCAGCCAGGCCATGCCTGGGCTCTGGTCACATGGGTTTTGATAGCTCAGCAATGTTCTATCAGTGACAGAAAGAGTTTGTAGATAAGTGGAAATTCAATCAATTTTTCCTTACTTGAAAAAAAAAGTCACAACCAAAAATACAAAAGGATCTTTAGGTCTTATGGAAAACGTTTTATTTACAATGGGGTCCTTTAGTTCAAGAAACTCAACCACCTGTTACACATGAGGCTGATAAACAGTGGATATTAGAATCAGAGATTTGGAGAGATTTTGCTTTGCTTTTCCCTGCTTCAGCAGTCACATAAAGATAAATTTCTATTGAACAAAAACTTAGTGACCTTTAGTGTGAATTGCCCTAGGGCTCTTAAGCTTTGGAGGAGATACCAGAAGTTAGATTAGAAAATAGCCTTCAGCTGGGAGGTCTGTCTTTTGCCAAGCCTATGATGAACCACAAAAGAGGAGGAGAAACACATGCCTTGAAACATCAGAGTTCATATGCAATCACACTTTGTCACTGTTAGCAGCTACATTTTCTGCACGGGCCTTGAGTTTCTGCAGTGAGCTCATCCTATACCAGTTTTTGGGTATGCTTCTCTATCCCCCCCCCACCCCCCCCCNAGTACGTACAAGGCTGATATACACAAAAAAATCATCTCCATTTAATAGGACAGCTGATAAACACACACCCTGTGTGTCTTCAAAGTGCTCAGACACAACAGCCCCACAAGACAAGGGGGCACACCATGAAGCAGACTTACACCTTTTGTCAGGAAGCTTCTTTCACCAGATCTCCATAGAGCTGAGTGATTTTCCCTCACAGAAAGATTTCCTTTATCTCACAAACCCACCAAAAGAAAACCATGCAAAAGGAGCATTTCAATTCACCAGGTGGGCCTTGAGACAGAGATTTGCACCTTCAGCAAGCACCACATCCAACAGGACACAGCAACTTCACTCCAAAGCTGGCTCTGTCCTGAAGCCCTGAACAAGCCCAGGTTTGCAGAAGATTATGTGGACACAACTCAAGCCTGCAAAACCATCTACCTAAGCATTGTACCTTCAGTCAAGGAAGTTGTGTAGGCTACAAAGGTTTGCTTGGTCCTGCCAAGAGCCTCTGGCAAATTTGTTTTGTGGCTGCCTTCTATAAAAAAAAGGTGATTGTTTTGGGGCTTTTCTGGTTGTTTTTTGGGGTTGTTTTTTTTTTTTTTTTT
>VWZU01016049.1:143692-175391 GCA_013397095.1 Sterrhoptilus dennistouni
TTTTTTTTTTTTGTCAAGTGCAAACAGGAATGCTTCATATGAAACACTATTCATGCTCATGTGGCTTGTGACTGTCTTGAGATCAAAGAGTCCCAATTACAGGCATACAACAACATTTTCCAATTTAATGAGAAGAAAAATAAAACCTGGAATTTGAGTTAAATTACAATATTTTTTGAAACTAAAGATAAACATAGAATATAGTTTTGAAGTCTCCAATTTTAGGGCTGTAAATGATCAAATAAGGTTTACTCAAAATAAATTAAACTCCTCAATTTAAGGTGTTTCAGATGGTACAGACCTAACCTATTTAGCTGTCCATCACAACTGGATGAAGACTTTCATGTCAGCAAAGAAGGCAGCAAATAATAGCAAAATATAGCAAAACACACAAGTTATGATAAACAAGAATGAACATAAAACAATATGGGTTGGAAGTTAGAATAGACAATATTGCCTTAAAATTGTTTCAGGTATAAGGTATAAGAATAGTTATATTTCTGTGACCTGCATCCAGGTCACAGAAACCTCATCATCTTCCTGGAGAAAACCAGATTGGGAATCAGCCTCATGACCAGAAAGACACGAACCTGGCTTCCTCCACAGCAGGGATCAAGCAGGAGAAAGTCACATCCCACCATCCAGGGCCTCACCAAGAGGCAGAGACCTACAGTGCTGAGCATGGGGGACTGGTAATGGTATCCACTGATGGTCTACAGCACAGCAAAGAGTGAGCTAGGAGCCACCTAGGAGGGGCAACAGGAGACTCAGAAACTCCACAGAAACTCAGGAAAGGAGTAGCACCTCCAGACTGAACTGAACTGACCCCAGGCCACGGTGCGGTTGGAGGATCCAGGTGAGGCTGGCCAATGGGCTCATTAGGTCCATTAATGCTCGTTAGGTACTTTCACAGGTGGTCCTTGAGGCTGTGGAAGATCCCAGGCACAGTACAGTTTACAACACATGAGAAAATACAGGAGTAACTGTGTGTGAGATGGTTAAGGGACATAAGGCTCTGGACCTGTGAATTTCTGGAACCTTCCTGAGTGTCTGTACTTACACTTAAACCCACGTGGCAAGACAAAGTCAAAAAGTCTGAATATGGAATAGGACAGCTCTTAAGAAACTTGGATTGAAGCAGATCAAAGATCACTTGATACATATGTATATATACATATGTATATATATATATACATATGTATATATATATATACATATGTATATATATATACATGTATTTTTGTTGGTTTTGTTGCAGTGTCTCTTTTCTTCACACACATTGTATTTTCAAGCACTATTACCAAAAGTTTTCTCAGCTATTTCCCTTCCCCTGGCATGGCAACAGTTTTTGAAGAATGGTGGTTCTAAAGGTCACTCCTGGCTGCAGTTATTCTATTTGAATAGAATAGGTACTTAGATCACAGCTCTTCTAAGTAGCCAATTTTCAAATAATGAATGTTTAGAAAAACTAATTACTACTTAGATTTCTTGAATTTTAGGCATGCAGAAGCAATACTGCATTTAAAGGTGCTAGGAAAGGATACTTAACTGTTGTCAATTAAAAAGTTATGGAGCATGTTCCCTTGACTCAGAACATTCAAATCCCATGGGCCCTAATACAACCACACTTCAAAGTTCATCAAATAGGGTTCTGACTAATATGGTTACCCATAAGAAGAATCTAGATCAAATTATTGACTGACCTATTTTTTGCCTGAACACAACAACATATATATAATGGCTGTGTGGTTTAACACGTACATTCACACAACAGTAATTTCCCCGAGGAGTCTGCAGCTCAGAAGTGAGTAATTACATTATGCAACATTTCCATGCTCTGCTCATTCATGATTAACCACACAACTGTGTGCATGTGCCTAAAATTCTGTTCTCTGAGCTGTGCTCCCTCATGGGAACCTCTGCTCTTGCATCAGCCCCCTTGGCCCACAGCGAGGTGAGAAGAATCTGAGTCATGAGAGGAATTTTGATCAGGAGCTGGTTTCAGTGCCCTCCTTTTCACCTTGGACTTCCACAATCTCTGAGCTTATAGCTGTGAGAGGACAATCTTAAATAAGAAGTCAATTAAGATGAACGCAGAAGCTGCAGAGTCCTACAAAACCATGGTCCTGAAATTTGTGTTTAACTTAATCCAGGGCACCATCCCACTGACAATCTTCTCATGCACAGCTGCTGTTGCATCATGACAGCAAATTATTCCTGTTCATCAACACCAGCAAGAAACCTCTTGTGTTTAATCTTTAAGCACGACCTTTAAAGAGTCATAGTAAGAGACACAACCTTGACAGCTAGTGAGAGCTGGATGCCTACAGTGATTACAGAATTGGAAAGCTCTTGGGTTTCTCGCAGCACTCTTAGATCCCCAGCTTTGTTACATATTTTTCTGTGTACTTGCATCCTCCAGGTTTTCAGTGAGGCACACAGAGCTGGGTTTCTCTATATAAATTTCAGATTTGCTGAGACTCTGTTTTTGACTCACACCTTATTCTGCAACCAAACCACAAATTGTTTTTTTCTTTCTTTCAAATAATCCATAATAAGAAATTGGCAGAGTGAGTTCCTCTGGCATCTACTGGCATTTCCCATAAGACAAATGTATAAATTTTCTGAAAAGCTAATATACTGCAAAACTGCCACAGTTAATTAAAAGAGTTACTTGGAAAACCTCTGATTTTAGGTGCACAAGTTGCTGTTATGCACAAGTACACAAACCTGAGATAAAAAATGAACATTAAAGAAGATTTCAGGTGGGGAACATTGAAGCTATCAAACACCATCTGGCTTAGGTCACTCCAGGTCTTGAGAATGCAGGAAGTGAGAATGTCCATGTGATCCCAGGCTTTTTGGGCAGGGAGCAGTGTATTTCCCTCACGGGAAATATCAGAAAACTCAGTGGCATCAGGTGTGCCAGCAGAGCAATACACATACAGCAAGGACAGAGAACTTGGATGTCTATGTGTGTATTGGAGGCTGCTCACCAGCTAGCGAGCTCACGAATCCGCATTCAGGGGTACAGCTTTGTAACTTTTATGTTCGGTGGGTCTGGATCTCAAGCAGAAGCGTGGCAAACGGTGTGGAAGAAAGGACTCTCACGTGGGTTCACTAGGCTTTATTCCACCCAGAGGGCTGCCCACGTGATGAGTGGGATCTGGCCCTTGGTCTTCACTTTAAGTACAGGGGGCTTAGACAGAACAGGGGAGAATCTAGAACCAATCCAGGGAAGAGGGGGCGTGACCCAGAACAGGAGACAATTAGCAAAACAATCTATGAATAGAAAGAGGAGTGGGGGAACTTGAGAACTTGCTGAATCACTCTGAAGCCTCACTAGAACTTTCAAGGTTTTAGGGTGGGATGGCAGTGTGATTGACAGGACCCACCACCAGGGCAAAACCAAAGCAGTTTGATCGTGGGGTTACAGAGACAAACCATTACAAAACAGATAACGAAAGCATGCAGAATTTTGGGAAACCCAAAATGCGCACTGCAACAGATGTCCTGGGAGCAACGCCTGATCTGAGGAGGAATTCCACCAGGATTTGCAGCTGGGAGGAAAGAGGGAACAGAAGTGGGGCTGATTTATTAAAAATATGGATATTGGTCTAATACCAATATCCAACTAAGACGGACAAAGACTCTCTAACAGTTTAAAGTTAGAAAGTGTATGTTTATTACGACGCTGGGCAGAGGGTGGGATCGCTCCCAAAGACACACATGCAATTTGCAGATGATCACAGGGTCTTTTATGTACCGGAGTATTGAATACCCAAAACACAAATGCATATTCATAACTCTGGTACATCCCATTCCCCACTTCGTATGGTAATTAGCCAAAAAAGCCATTAAGCATGCATAGTTTGATCTTTGAAATGGGCCAGTGGTCCTTTTTATGGGGCGGGGTCCCAAAATGATGAAGTAAGATGAGTCTTCCTCGCTTTGACTTTTTAACCTTTTAGTGTTATGTGACAACTGAATCCTGTTTTTCCAGGACTGTTTGATTTATGATTGTATTGTATTCTTGGGGTCTATTGATTAGTCAGAATACATAAACAGGCCTCATGATTTATCAGTTCCTTAAATCCAGCTTTCGATAATAGAGGGAAGTTTATCCATCTTACCTCAGCAAGATCTAGTTTAACTAAAGTCCTTAATTCTTAAGCATTAATGTCTCAGGGCCACGGCTGTGGCACAGACCCCATGGTCTGGAAGGTCATGCTGGGATGGACAGACGGCTGCAGTTACATCAAGGACTGCAGTAAGTGACTCCAAGCTGGTGGCTGGAGCTGCCATGCTGAGCACGGCTTAACACCTGTGCAGGGCTTAACACCTGTGATGGAACCAGAGCGGATTTTCAATGCTTTACAATGTTAAGTGCAGAGGGATTAGAGAGATGAGGCTATACAGAGATCTCACTGCTTTTAATAGACTGGCTTTTCACAAATTTTAGGAAATCCACCCTAGGTCTCCACTACTATCACAAGTATTGGCTTGACCTTTGCTACATACAGGTGCTGCAGCTTGGCACAAATTATTCCCATTGCACAAACATGGTCTCACAGGATGTTCTCAAATCTTTAAAGAGCCTGAGAACAAAATTGAAAGGAAAACTATCGAGAGTAACAAGTGTTATGGTAGGCAAATAAAAAACCAAATCATGTAGAAAAGCAGCCTTGCCAAGCGAATTCATATTCTGTTTTCGTATTTGTTTTAAAGCTTTTAGAGGTGAAGGTAAACATTGGAATGTGTGAGTCCTGCACACAGGAATCCATCTGCGTGGGGCTCACAGAAGAACTTCAGGATAAGGAAACTGTATTCCCAGGGGATGATATGTATGTGGTTTAATGAGCTCTGCAATGAGGAAGGCAAATATTTCAGTTCTTGCCTGGTCTTCCAGCAGTGTTAGACTGAAGTTTGCAGACTCGTGTTATCCCATGTGCTGTATAAATGGAATGGCTACATTTCTGGAGACTGCTGCTTGGAATAGCAATTTTGTGAAAATTTGTCAAGCAAGTTGGAAGCTTTCACTTCAGAGCACTGAAATGAAGGCACTGGCGGGACTACTTAGTCAACACATATGGCACTGTGCTATGATTTCCATTTCAGAGTGTACTAGCACTTATTCTCTGTTTTTCTCACAGCTGCTCACTCCCAGTGTTAGCACTCCCAGAATAGCTTGCTGGGCGTATAAATAGGGTTCTCCCTCTGCTGCACATGGCAGTGCTGCAGACTGTACTGCTCTCCACTTAATTATAAGGTGCTGTTAATGCCATTAAAATAGTTCTGTGTCTTGCTGTCCCCAAGAGGCAGAGACACCACACGTTCCTGGGTTTGCTCATTCTCAGGGCTTAGGCAAAGTGTTGCATCCTAATTTAATTATCAGGGAAAGCAGTATGAAGGGGAAAAAAAAATCTTCTTAGTTGAAAGACCTTACTAACTCCAAGTATCTAACACATCATTCCCTTGAGGTTCAAAATGAGCACTCACTAAAGCACCCTCACCTGTAAAGGAGAGATATTGTCTTCAAAGAAACTCTGGGCTTTGGGCAGCACAGTTCTCCAAAGTCAACCTGGTGCTATGTCACCACCAGATGCTGACTACTGTTTTGGGCAGTGTCACATTTCCCAGCCAAGAGGGATGCTCAGCCCTGATGCTGCATCAAGACTCTCTCCAGTTTCTGCAGCCACGTCCTGGTGCCTCCCAGTTATTTCATAGTTCTAAAGTGTTGCACAGCATCCCTCATCATTCAGTTGGGTTCCTGGCTCTGATCCGCCGACACTCTGCAAAGAGCAGCAATTGCTTCACTCCTCGTGAGGACAACAGAGAAGTGCCGTGAGAGTGCCTAAAAGTAAGAGTGAGCTGAAGAGGAAAGATTTCAGGAGAATACAGGTGCAGAACATTTTTATCATTATTGTTATTATCATCACCATCATCATCCACATTCTAATGCTGTACACATCACCATCATCCTTATTATTCACATCCTTAGAACGAGTACATAAAAGAAGTACCAAGAAATACTGAGGCTTCTGCTTTGACATTTAATTTCTGCTTTCGGTGTGTCTCTGGAAGAAGTTTGAAAAGTGTGGTTGCTTTCAAAGTGATTTTCCTTTTTACATTTGGCAGATTCCTTGCCATGATGAACAAAGATGAAACAAAAAAAATTAAAAACCTGACAATCATTTTAAACTAGCTACTTGCACTGTCAGCTAAACTCAACTTTTTAAAAACTAAAACACTCCAAACCAAGGTATTTTAATGGTTAAGAAATCCTATAATTTTACACAATAAATATACTGTTCAGAAACGATTGGAAAAATGAGAGTAATTTTCCAATCACTTGGTTAAATTAATAATAACACACAAATGCTCCCTCTGTTGGTTGATTATCAAAAGGTATTCCAAATACCACAGTAGCATCCAGCAAGAGAGTGTATTTTCTTTGGGAGGAAAAAAGCAAAACCAAAACAAACCAACCCCAACAAAACTCCATATCCAAAATTGAGGCACACAAGAATAACATGTTTAAATTATTGGCAATCTTTGAAACAAAATTAATTAAATTTTAACAGCCATTAAGCCAAAATCTTTGGATCCAGAACTAAATAATATACACACATCAGGATTCTTAAAATTTAATTTTGGAAGGTTTGCAGGCTAATTGTTTCTGGACCAGGAAAAGTGCTCTCTTGCAATGGAAATAATACCACTCTCACTCTATTTTCTTGTGGGTGAAAAGGCACCACTGTGTATCATTAAGAAAACAGTTCTGTATTAGCATTGACAACAATATCACTAAGGAGGAATTTGGGAGTTCTGTTTATGCACATTAAATTTCCAATAAGTAGTTCTCCGGGAGCTCAAGTGGTTTTGTGCAGTGAGGAGCTTTCCTGAGCCTAACAATTTCCATCAAGGAAAAAAATTCTGTTTCCATGGAAACATCTGAGGTGGACCAAGCATGGATTAATCAAAATACAATGATGCCTTTTTTGCAAGGTACTAGGAAAAAAAAATCCAGTTTTAAGTGAGCACCGCTGCTCTTTCCTTCCATTCACACTAGAAAGCATGGGAAATTCTCCCCAAATGTCTATGTGACACATAGTTTAATTAGCACAATAAAATGTTAGGTTTTCTTACATTTATAATTAGCATGTCATTCTGAGCTAGAGCCAAGGATATATTAACATGAAAAAGAGAGAGAGTGAGTGAAATAAATAATTTAAAATTACATTTACATTCCTTTTTATTTGCTACTGGTTATATCAAGTGGCTCTTCTTATGTTTAAAAAAAGTTAATTGCTTTTTCTGTATTCTTAGCACTGAAGGCTCATTTCTAGGTATTGAAGGCTCTTTCTGATATTCAAAATCCAAGCTATGGGTTAGGAATTCTTTTTCTTGTTGTTGAAATGAGTATGCATGATATTATATCATTCTCAGCTACCATCATAGAATTTTCTGACAACAGAATTTAGCTGCAAGTTCTGCCATTGCTCAGGGATGAACAAAAGACTACATAAAGGCAGCCTGCCTTCATCTATCTTCTCAACAACGCAAAAAGAAACATGGCTCCATTTTTAACAGGGCACTTCCATTGAAGTGCTTCCTTTGTCTGTTCTTTGTGTTAATAAAATAGACACCTTTTTCTGATGATAGCTGAAGTTATTTTCTAATTATTATCAGAAGATATGAAAAAATACTCTGTAAGTGTAAGAGTGGCACACAATAATTACAAAAAATGTCAAACAATCGTACGCAACAACATGATACTAATGCCAGAGACAAAAAATGCACTTCCACTTCTACCTCAAAATGAGGCTCCACTATGAAAAATTGTCAGCAATAGCATTGGCAGGGTTCCACTTTTGTGTTTTTCAAAGCTTTGGTAGCAAATTCACACACAGATTTTATTCCCCTTTATTTTATTACTTTTCAGCAGGGATCTGAGAATCAAGCTGGGTTTTCCATCTCCATCATCACCATTAGTAATAAAGGCTATATTGGCCAAATTATGATCACAATAATCTGTGTGTAGTCCCTCTGTTATTAAGAGATTTGCTCAGACGTTACTGGTGAAGAAGCCCCTGATAGGTAAGTGGCACACATGGACTCCTTGGTGCATGAGGAGGATGAGCCCTACAGGCTCCCACAGGTTTAAATGAAGTAGAAAGCAGCAAATGTTTAATTTATGTCATTCAGGCAGGCAGGTATGACTCTGAATACTCAACAGCTTGGTTTGTGCAGCCACACACAGCAGCAGCCACCCTGAGAGACAGGTGACAGTCAGTCAGTTATTCCTTATATTGGAACAAAGTTCATAGCACTGTCTGGGCAGGTAAAGCCCTGTAGCTGCTTTCAGGGCAGTTTAGGGGCATCCCTCCCCACTGCACACACAGCCGTGGTATGTGCAGAAGGCTCTGCAGGGGCTGCCCGTCGCAGGTTCAGAGGAGCCTTTGCAAGGGCACAGGCATGCAGAGCTGCACAGATGCCCACACCGAGGTGCCAGCCGTGGGAGGTAGGGACATATGGAAACACAGCTTCCACTGTAGAGAAAACATGGCCACATGCCTGGAGCACAGGGAGGAATTAACTCTTAAAGGACTGCTAAGAGACCGGCACACTGCAGTTGTTGGAGGCTGCACTCCAAACCCAGCTGTCAAACTGGTGTGGAGAGGCACAAACACCACTGGCAAGGCAGGAGCAGCACAGCTGGTTGGAGGGACAAACACAAGCCACGTGTCTGGGCAGCATGAGCTCCACGTGGCTCTGCATGTGCTGGTTGGCACAGGAGCTGGGAAGTGTGAGAAAAGGTTTTTGAGGGGCCAAGTGAAAGCAGGTTTGGAGGCTTCCCTGTGACCCCTTTAGACACTCTTACCCTTCACTCTGACTACACCAGTCCACCTCCCTCAGCAGCTGCTCCCTTTTCCACCAGCCTTTCCCCCTTTCTGCAGGGGCACGCTGAGCCTTTGGGTGTATGGCTGCCCCTGTGAGGTGGAAGGGCTGAGTTCTTCACAGAAACTACCTCTTTTACCTGCCTTTTGCAGCATGCCTAAAATAGCAGAGTCACTAAGAAGACACAAGAAAAGCCCACAGGTCCTTTCCACACAACCCGCTCAGGTGCTGCAGGCTGCCAGGCCCCCACCTTGCACCAGACAGGCCTGTGTCAGCAGGGAAAGATTAGCTGAAACCGCGGTGTTAGGCTCAACCAGCATTTCCCAGCATGACTTCTTCTCCCCCAGGAAATACTGAACTGCCCTGTAAATACCTCTTCAAAACAAAATCCTCCCTCTGACAGAGTATCTTCCAATAAAAATTAAAGTGGCTAAGGAAGTAACTTTCTCCTTGCTATCCATGACAGGCTGATACAAGACATTATTTAAACATAGACACAACTTTTCCCCATATTTAACACTTAAAGAACAGGCTTCTCCATAACGCTACATGCCCGAAGCGCAGAGATGGGGACGAGCTGCCTACCTCACTCGGGTGACAAGGGACATCTAGTGGCATCGCGGTTCCCAGCACCACCACCTCTGCTCGGCCTGCAGGGACAGCAAGCACAGCCACCTCACCTGTCCCAACGGTGTCCCACCCCACTGTGGGGAAAACCCATGGCTGGTACAGGGAGTGAGAGCCCTCTGCCCTCCCCAGCCTCACATCCCATCTCTGCGTGCGAAACTACATTCCTTTGCATCCTCCTCTCTCCATCAGCTCTGCTCAGCTTTTTCACTCCTGCTCCCATTAATTTTCCCTAATAACATAATAATATATTATACATATAACAATATATTTTCAGTGAGAGGCTAGTTAGTTCAGTGGCAAAGGCCAGCCGTGGATAAGAAAGCATGGAGCCTGTTCCCTTTATTCAGGACTAACTACCTGTCTGTGTGAAAGTAAAACAAATCAGTGCATGGTTAAAACAAGACTCTTGAAAACTGCAACCACATCTCCTGGAAAAAAAATATTTTGTTTAATTTAAAGACAGTAAATAATGGCATTACATCCAGTTCAACTATTTACATCAGTAATAAAAAGTCAAGACATTGGCGTTGGAACAGACCAGTACATACTGAAATATGTGTGTTTAGATTAGATAAGAAGAAGAAATTGTTTACTGAGGTTTCAGCTTCACAGGAGGAGTTCTGATGGTCCTGTTTATCAAGGCACTATCAAAATGCTGCTTTTATTATTTTTTTTTCTTTTTGCCTGGTTTAGATTTCCCTATCCAAACCACAAAACACCACGATTGAAAGAGTAACAGAGGGCTGGAAGCAGTGCTAAACCTGCTGGCTGTCCAAAGTTTTCCAACTTTGATTTAAGAGACCTCCTGTGGTTGTGGTCCACCTGTGCCTCAGCCTGGACTTGTCACATATGTTTAAGAATAGCTGATTTATTAGTTTTCCTTTCGTGTTCTGTTCCAAAAATAATGAAGAACATTTGTGGCTGGGAGGAAGTAAAAAATGGCCTTTTGGGAGATGCAAGAAACCCACAGAAACCCTGACTCATCAAACTCACTTTCAGTTTGTTTGGCTGCCTCCAATCCCTCCCTTTTTTTTTCTCTCTGCAAAATTCCCCTGATCATTTCTCCCAGGTTTTTTGCTTCAGCCGTTCACTGTTTTTCTCCTTCCTCTGAAAAGCTCTCAATTGTTTCCTTCTATACATTTTTTCATCCCCAGTTTCCTACTCTCCATGTATATGCCCTCTCTACTGCCACCTCCTGCAAATATTGTAACTCCCTTCTCACAGGAAACATTTAAAGAAACAAACTTGTCTTTTGCATTTGCTATTCTTCTTAGGAAAAGAAAAAAAAATCACAAACAAACCCTATTTTTTCTATTAAAACATTTCACTGAAATTCGAATAAAATGACAGTTATGTGTACAGCTGTAGATTATCTTCTTTCTCTTACCCTTTTTTTTTTTTTTTAACTTCCCTGATCAAATGTACTGCTTGCACCCTGTGCAGAAATACGTAAATCACCATCTCGTTTCCCCCAGAGCTCATTGTGGCTATAACAATAAGAGTGTCCCAAATACATAGCTAGCAAATTGCTGCCACAACTGAATGATTAAAGAACTTCCAGGGAGTACATCATGGCACTGCACTGCTCTGAGCAGAAACCTCCCCTCTTCGAGCAGCCAGCCCTGGGAGATCAGGAGAGATACGGAGCTTTAAAACAACATCAAGCAATTGGAAATGTCACCAGCAAGGGTAACTCGAGGCTTACCTGAGCTCAACAGAGTATTATTTTGGTATGGAAAGAAAGGCTAACAAACTGAGATATTATAAGTAAGTAGTCAGACCGTCAGCAAAGGGGGCGCTGATGTGTTTTAGGCAGCAGTGCCCTCAGAATTAAGCTCAGGGGATGTCAGGCCAGGAGCAGCAGCCAGCAGTTGGCACTGTTGCTCCACTGGAGAAGGGATGGGCAGCAGCAGCAGCAGCCAGGAATGCAGCAGCAGCTGCAGCATGGGGAGCGCAGCCCAGGGACAGCTGTCCGAGCATCACCTGCAGACACACACTGCCTGCACATGAGCGCACCCACGTTAAGTACACGCTCTGTGCAGACACGTCACGAGAAAGGAGAAAAGATTTCCATCATGCGTACAAATACCAGCCTCGATCAGACACTGCAAGTGCAAATCTAATCTCTCCCTCAACACAGCTGGGAGAGCAGAGATGTGCTGCAGAAGAGTTGGGAAATCCAAATAGGTGTGTCACAAAATAGCAAATGACAAAGCTCTTAACAAAAGCAACAAGATACTTCCAAACTCCTCCAGGACCAGAAAATGGAAGGTTTCTTCCAAATAAGAGGGACCGGGCTCTTCTCCAGGGGCTTGCGGTTTGCAGTCCTGCCCGGAGTAGTGACAGGTGGTGTAGATGAGTGATACAGGGCCAGAAGAGGGGATGCCACAATGGAAAGACAGCCCTTGAAGAACATGCTGATATGAATAAAAAGGCTTCTGGTAATTTTTCCCATCACAGAGCCTTTCAGTACATCACGAGCCTTGGAAAAGTCACAGAACAGCAAAAGGTAAAATTAAATCTTGTGGCTTTACGACTATCTTACCTGCTCCCCTTGCCTCCTTCCAAAACCAAAACAAAACCCAAAAATACCCCAACCAAGCAACCAAACAAAAAAGGCAATTAAACTACTTATACCTGTATACCAAGGACAGGGAGAATCTCACTGGGGAAAAATCCTACCTCCATCCACAGAACTGCTCCTCTTTGATTTCAGTACATGTAGTACATGTCTTAGCAAAAATGTTAAATAATGAAGAATATATTGAGAATTAAATAGAAACAAGTTAAATTCAAAGAAACGAAAAGGTAATCAATTGGAAACATCTGGGAGGTGAGAAGGAAGGAACTTAAAAAACTAAACCAAACAAATCCAACAACATTTCATTGTGTATCCATGGAAAAGGAAAACACTTCAGTACTTCACATGGGGAATTTTATCCACCTCCAAGTGCAGGAGCATGAAAGCTTGTCTGAAGAAAGGATAGGGTAGGTGTTTGAGCTCTGCCTGTATTGCCTGCTCAGCATCAGAACTATTTCATCACTTAGGATTGCTCTGGAATCAAGGTGATGACTGGCCTTGAACACACAAGACAGAAAGGCAGAGAAAAGTCTGGTCTAAATGGATTAGATGGTTAAGGGCAAGAGGTTCTTAGTCTTTCTGCTGGTCATTGGTTTGAGGAGGGAAAAACGATTTCAAGATAGAAGAGAGGGAAAGAAACAAAAAAGATAAAGAACTATTGAGAAATAATGAAGAAGCATTCAAATACATTAATCTGGAGTTCCAAAAAGCAAACTGGCAAAGGTGCTAGAGCAGAAGTTCTCCAGTGCATTAAAAAAACCATCCAAGAACAAGAAACAGCTTTGCTTAATAATATGCCACAAGAAAAACATGACAACAGGAGCAGCAAAATCCTTCCCTGCTGTGATTGAAGCAACAGCAATTCCAGAGCACATTCCAGGGGGTATACACTGCATTTGGTTAAATAGCCTGAAAAATAAGTAATTAGTTCCTTTATATTGAGAAAACTATGCATTTCCTAGACTGAGGAAAATAAAAGGAGGCAGTTAAGCAATACATTACCATGTCTGCCTGTTGCAATGACCCTCATCAGGGAGGAGCAGCCCTTTGAGAGCTGCACCTGAGTTTCTCTACCTGCTATTGGCACAGCTTCAAAGATAATTTTGCCAGAGAGTTGTCTTCGTGTGAGTACATTCCCTCAGAGCAAGCTTATCACCAACCATATAATTTTTACCAAGGCAAATTTTTGTAAATTCTAAAAGAAAATAGGATCCTCCTGTTAGTGATCCTCCTTTAGTCTCCCCTCAGTATTTATTTACGGTGTTGTCTAGCACTGCTACCTATGGTTATATACATTCTCCTTAGTCACAGCAGCACATAAGCATCCAGATAAAGATGATACAGTTTTGTCTGTTTTAGTTTTACCTGACACCGAGGCCCCGATTATTGTCTGAGGGGAGGTGATATATTTCTGCAAAAATCAATGCACTGCATTGAGAAACCATCAACTGACTTCTGCAGGTCTGTGTCACACAGCAGGGTCTCACTGCACTGTCTAAGCTGTGAGTGTTTTACATACTCTTGGTATTCACTTAAAAAATTCAAATGACAAAGCTTAAATCCCTTGTGGTTGTGGTCTGGGGTCTCCCCTTGCAGGGAGAGAGGCAGAATAAACCCCAACAGGCCTGTCATGGAGACTGCATCAGCTTCATGCCAGTCTTGTCCATCGAAGCTCCATGGCCGTCACAGGGTTTGCTGCACAAAGACTAAGAGATGAGCTTTGCCTGTACCCAGTAATTAAATTTGGCAGTTTCTTTCACAAAGGAAAAATGACACAAGACATCTTTAATCTCATTTCTGACTCTGCCTATCACTTTCAAGGAAGCTGCAGCAGTTTTCCTAGCAGAAAAACTAGATGCCTCTAGTTAAAAGGAAACCTGGGTCTTAAAATACTACCACTAGACGTCCCCTTAGCTTCAGCCAACCAAGCAGAGGTGCTCCTGTAGCCCTGATGGCTTCTTCCAGCCACCTTACGCAACACCAGCAGCCAGGGAAGGAGCAAGGGACTCTACAGTCTCATGGTTTCTGGACCACATTAGCTGCACTCATTATTTGTGTGCTAAAATCACACCCCGTGCTTAGGCAAGACATATCTCAATTGTTCAGAGTTGGCTGAGGAGAATGGGTCCACTCAGGCCTGGTTGCAGCCCGTCTTTGCCTTTTTGACTGCCTTGGGGAAAGCCACCAAGGTGGATCTGCCCCAGTCCTGATCCCAGCAGGTCCAGAAATTTCCTCTGGTACCCTAATGAAGAAGTAGAGGTTCAATGGGTGTAGGTCAAAGCAGCTGTCAAGGGAACAATACCTGTGTATGCTCTCTGTGAATGGCCCTTACCTTTCAGAAGAGAAAATCTTACATTCCCCACATCCTGCCTGTGACATGAGGTTAGACAAAATATGTTTAGGAGGCACGGCCTGGCCTGTAGCCCAGCTGTCTGACCACAGTAACCACACTCTTTCCTTATAAACAGGACACTGTTTCTTCTGGGTATCTGGGATTTGCCAGTTCAGTTTTATTCGGCTCACTAGAATGATTTATTTTTAATTTATTTTTATTGTTGTTGTCATTGTTGCTCTTAATGAATTTTCAAAAATCAAAGCAATGGCTGGGGAACACTGTTCAAAACCACTGATTTTTCTGCAGCTTTGGTGAAACATGGAAAAATCAGCTTGAAGTGGGTTTTTTAGCTACCAGAAGAAGTTCTCAAGGAAACTTCTCTGAGAAATGCAGTCATCTTCTGAGACTGACACTCACCTGCAGCTTATGTCATAGCTCACAGAACGAAATCATCGCCATCACTTCAGGCATTTCAAGCTGGGACAGAAGGACCAGTTGAGACCTGAGGTAAGTTCTGCTCTAGCAGAGTGTCAGGAGCATACAATTAATGACCCCAGGGAGGATTTTCTTTCTGGTCCCCAGTTAAAGCAACAACCACTAACCTCCTGCCTAATAGTTTTCACTCCTCATTCTATAACCTCTATGTTTACATTACTCATCATGTAAATTGCCTGGACACAGTCACAAATATTCCATTAATAATGACCACAAGATTTCCTGCTGTCTCGGTGTGCTCAGGTATCCCACAGCTGACTCTGGTCCACACCTATAATTGCTCACTGACCTGAGTGAGGCTATAGAATCACTGCTGCTCCCCCCACTCTGGATGGATGGTGGATCACAAGCACCTACTAAGAGAACACAATTTGTTTGTAATAAACCTTCTCAGTTTCTTCCATTCTCACATATCCAAGCCTTGCCACTTATTAAATACTATCAGTCAGGACGCTCTTAGGTGCTTTCAGTCTGTCCTGGTATGGTAAGAGTGGAGTTTTCTGTCTTTGGCCAGAAGGGCCTCTGAGTCACCTTCCTCAGAAGCATGAGTTGGCTTTCTTCTGGTTCTCGCAGGAATTCAAACATTCTGCATCAGAGCATATGTAAAGTATACACAGTGGAGTTTTTGTGGGGTTAGAGCAAAAAGTAATAACTTTTAAACCAGGGGAAGGGAGGTTCAGAAGAGGTGTAAGGGCCTGTTTTCCAGCAGTAGGGATGAGAAAGCAGAGCAGAGGGGGTGGTGTGGGACCTTGAACCCTGGACATCCTTGAGGACAGGTCATGAAAACAGTCACGAGAGACATTTGCCTGCAGTTGATTCTTCTGAACATGTGCCCCAGCTCCATCACCTGTCTGTGGTACCAAAGTGCCACAGAGGGAACATTCACGCTCCTCGAATTTAAAATGAGATCTACTCCTCTGGGTACTGTGACAATAGCACTTAAGGAAGATGCAGAACCCCAGCTGGGGTTATTTTACACAGACAACTTTCCAATCAAAAAGGGGGCAGAGTTAAACCATTTCTCTGCCAACTCCACCCTCCATAAGCATATGCCAATCTCTTTTTGGACTTTGTCCCTGAATTGGAAAGGTAACCAGAAAGCATCAGATAAGAAACTGGACACATCAAAATAGTCAAACAAAGCCTGAAGGACTTTGACAATAAACACACATGGAGTGAAGACACTTTCACACAGATTCCTTACTTCGGCGTGTAGGAGGATCTATGGCAGGAATTTCATTTAGGAGAATAAAATACAACATCGAGAACTTTATAGCAAACTCTAGCCACTCTCTCTGGTACTTTTTGTACCACACACAGACTACAAGCTCACAGAACTGTCAACGTTTGGGAACCATACCAATGTAGGAGGAGTGCAGGAACACCCTGAATGGTAATGTAATACAAACAGAGATAAGGAAAGAGGAACAACAGTGAACGAATGCAAATGCAGTCTTGTTGACCAGAAAAACTCTGACTTGCTTCCTAGAGAAGCTGTGGAGGCACCTGAACTAAAGAGGACTCCTGAAGCAGAGTTCAGCATAGTGTTAGCCAAAAAATGTTGGCTAAATAAATTGAGTAAGAATGTCATCAACATGACAAAGCAAAAGATATCCAGAGAAGGGCAACCAAAACGTTCGGTGTACTCACGCCACTGCAAAAGGCCACTAAAACAAACGAAACGTAAAATAGTTCAGCTGTTTCAGCTGGTCAGAGAATTCATAGAGCAGTGTCATGCCAGTACAGCAAGGCCTGCCCAGGGCCTGGGAATCATCCCAGCTTCATGCCCTCAACAAAATATCTCTCCTGGCAGAAGCTGGGTCAGAAAGCAGTGGTGCTGGTGGAAATGGGCTCAGCTGTCTCAGCACAGCAGCAGGGCTGCTGCCATTTGAAAAACATCAACCCGCAGACACTTACACCAGCTTCCTTCAAGGGACTCAATGCACTCCTAAATCAGTCTGTAACCACAGTCTCCTCTGCATTCCCTCCTAAACTGAATATAGTTGGTGTCAGGTCCATCCTTCCTCTTCTTTCCCCTCTCTCAATCATCTCCACACAAACAGACACACTAAAAATACATGCAATTCATTGTTTGTTCAGTGTAATTGCTTGAGTTCCACTTCCTAGCAGCATTCCTCAAGGCTGCTAGCTCTTCTTAAGGTTAAAATACAGACTTCCATGCTGGTCAGTTTAGAAAGGGTAGAGTTACTGCTTTTCTTCCAGCCAAGCAAATTAACTGAATTTGCACACTGCAAAACCCAGGTAGGTTTGCGATTGTAGCACTAACACACAGAAAAACAGTGGCTCAGCTGGGAAGTCTTTCAGCTCTTGGTGTCAGAGACTAACTCTTGGACTCATGAAAGGAATTATTTTTTTTCTTCAACCAGATTTCTCCTCTACCACTTGGATACCAGGCTGCTGCCTCTACTCAAGTGTGCAAATCTGAGCAAGCCCCCAAAACAAGTGCTATAAATCTCTCTGGAAATAGAAGTACTACTTGTACAAACTCTCACCTCCTTCTCCCACCTTGCAGGCAAAGGCTGCTCTCGCAGCTGGTAAGACAAGGGCTCTCCTGGTGAGGTGGGAGCAGAAACACGATGGCAGCTTATCGTTATGCACCATCTTCAGTGTTTTGCTGAGTTAGGAAAGGACAGGACACCAAGCACATTCCGTGGCACTCTGCCAAGCAGGGGCCCAGAGGGTAAAGAGAAAGTAATGTGCAGGATGCAAGAGCTTCTTTAAAAAAAGTAAGAGGGGCACCAGATGGTCACTGAAATGATCCACAACAGGGGAATGCAAACGAACATTTCAGGTTCTGTTCTAACACCTTATTAAACATATATGGATGTGTGTCTTAGGAGCAGGCTGCAATCTGGGAGAGCCATGTCAGGCTGAGATTTTGCAAATAATCCATCTCCTCCACAGTCCCTGGTGAAGTCACCACCTCAGCAACCGGCTGTCCTGCTCCTTCCAGTTGAGCATAATCACCCCAATCATTTTTTTTTTTCCTGATTAAACTGACTTCCAGTGCCATTACAGTAAATTACCACAAGCAGGTTTTGTTCATTTGCTTTCTATCTGTGGACTCATATAACAGCGTGCAAACCCTAACGAAGGGCATTTGTGCGCCAGTGAGGGTCGGTACCGCAGTTTAACAGAGAGCAGCTTTGTAAAGGGAGAACAAGGCTACTGCAGTGTGTTCTAGGGCTCTGACTTCCTACGGCCAGTGCCGGATCTCTGCTCCCTGTTAATGAACAGCTGCTGTTCATTCAGCCATCGAGGTGGTCCGGTGCGACAGGCCGCTGTGGGACAATTCGGAGGGGACGCACTGCATGCAAAGTCTCCTCTCTTATCTGAACACTCAGTGTGAACAATGCCCAGCCATCCATGCATAACAACAAAAAACTCAGGAAGTCATACAGCATCCCTTGGGTTTCATGCTTCTTAGTTCAAAGGCAGAGTGGGCAAGAATAGGGCTCTGCCTTTCAGAGAAATGAGTTATTTTAGAGCCAAGAGGTGGCCATCACAAAATCTGTGTCCCTTGAGCTGGGGATTCCAGAAGAGCTTTTGGGCTATTATGAAGTCTCCTCATCTCACAGGACAACACAGGACTTCACTCTCCCATACAACACCATAGTGTTCCTGTGATTTTCATTCAGTGTCAACAGACTCTTAATTACTTAATAGAAACACATTTTTAAAAATTTGAACACTGAAATGAAATTTCAAATGACAGAAAATTTCATGTCCCCATCCTGACTTTCTCTATAGAGAAGCATGTTCTTTAAGAGGTCACAGGCTAATGTCTTGAGAGCTGCTATAAGGCACCACATACTGATATAATAAGGAGCCTGAGTTCAGTGAGGCACAACAGAGGGGCTGCCTGGAGTTCACTTTGAAAAGCCAGGTCCAGGAAAAATCTTTTCCTCTTCACCTTTTGGGAAAAGAACCAAAGTTTATCAAGCTTTGTCTATCATGATTTTCTACAAGTTTAAACACTATATAATGCATTTTTGGAGGAGGTATGAAAATGGTATATTAATTGCAGTCTGCTCTTAATTGTTTTTCTTAAGCTAAAATAACACAAAGGTCAAACAAAACAAAGCAAAACCAAACAAAAAAACCACACTTCAGGCTGAAATAAGAGTCCAGGCACATGCACTAGTTTACTGGAAACCTGCTTAGATACACTGCTTCAATTAAAAGGGTGCAGCTCTTTTTTTACACAAGCCTCTAGAGACAGCCTTGCCTAGGAATTGTGATGGGGACAGGAGGCTGAAGGCCAGCCCAAGGAAAACCTAGCCATGTGACCATGTAACCTTTTGGGCTGTTCTTTTCTTCCCAGCTAGCTGTCCATCCTGTCTGGGAACCTGGCTGCCTCCCTAAGCACACGTGAAGAGTGAGCCATGCTCCCAGCTGGTGTGCTGCAGCTTCACTGGCCTCAGGACGGCCACAGTCAAACCCCCCTTGTCTTTTTTCTCTCTCCCTTGAAAAAGCAAACAAAACCTCCCAAGCCTCACCAAAGCCATTTGCCAAGCAGAAATGAGGCAGAAACCCCTAACAGAAAACATTGCCACAAACTAGATAACTTATAGGCTCAGGAGAGAGAAATGCAAATATATACATGGCAATTGCTCTATCCCTTTAGTTTCTATTTTCTCACCTTTATGTTTTGACACAAGAAATAGCCAGCATGTGACAGTAAGGTCAGGGTATCTCTGGTTACAGCAGTGCCTAAGAAGCGTTGTTCTAGTAAAACGACACCCTGCACAAGCCACATTATATAAAAAGCAAAGGAGGCACAGGCATGGGATACGAAGCACTTCAAACACTACACTTAAATGATGTGACCACAGCTACAGGTCCTGCCCAAAAAAGCAGAATCTCAGCCCATGCTGAACTTGGCATTGCAATGGAAAAACAATTAGGGATAGCTGGAGAGGCAATCCCACTCCTGCAGCTGCTGAGCTCATGTAGCCTGGGTCCCCACGCAGGGCTGATCTCTCCTGCTCTACTGCAGGGTGCTCACGTGCCTCAGAGACCTCTAGTTTGAGCAGCTAATGTGAACAGAACTAGGCAGCACTGTCAACATCAGCCACAGGGTAGGGGGAGAGTGAGTAGGGTGTCCTTATCCAAAGGCTTGTGAGGCAACCACTCCTCCTGCTCTGCACAGCACTCCTGCCAGTGCAGCACGGCAAACAGCTGCTTTGGTTTTTGCAGGTGTCTGTGCAAGATTTCACATCCTCAGAGTGTCCTTCTCTTTTCTGTTTGGTTTGAGTCCTCAAACTACTGATTTTTACCTGGTTCCAAAGAATCAGTAAAAAAAAATTAGTGTAGGTTGAGCAAATGTAGCAGAGACTCCCCAGAAGGTTCATAAACTTTTCACTAAGCTGGCCAGTGCTTCAATTTTCTACCACAGTGCCTGAAAACAACTTGCCTGCTTTCCCATTTCATCAGGAGGCTATTGCATAGATCTTACACTGATATTGCAGCAAGGACCTTTTGAAGCTACTGATTGGCAATGTCTTTTCTGTTTATTTTCTAATAAAAAAGAATCATATGCACTAAGCTTTCTAAAAAGCAACTGTGCCGGCACTCAGCCACAGAGGAAAGTACTGCAAAAGCCCCTGGTGCTTTTACTTAACAATAAATTCCGACAGCTTTGTTTACAAATGGGACTGACCTTTCATTCAACTAACTTTTTAAAGACAATCTGGGAAAATTTATTAGTCCAGAGTCAAATACATTCTCTGAGCAACAAACAGGTCTCTGATCCCTTTTACTTACATCCAGACATTTCAAAAGCACTTCAGTAGACATTTTCCAGTTTTCATTTAGTGAAGGCTTATCATGGTTTATACACTGATCCTGTTCCCATTAAAATTAACCACATCCCCACCAATATCACTAGGAGGAAAAGTCAAAAGGAGTGCTCAAAACTATGTGCTCATACCAAAAATCTCAGCTTTTTCCTTCACAACTTAGACTCCCTGGACCCACAAATCAAGTTTCCATAGCATCACCACAGTTACAAAGTGCAAGAATTTACCAAAACCCCTCCAAAATTCCCAATTTGCCTTTCCCCCCTCCCCCCTTTTAATATAAACTTTGAACTATACTTGTGCAAAAGACCAGAAGATGTTGCTTAGAGGTATAATCAAATGAGAACCATCTTCTTCAAATCCTATTTATATTCTTGCAGGTGTTGGGAAGCACTTTATGGGACCTTTTTCCCAAAAGAAGGACTTGAGTGGCTGTAAGTTCCCAGCCCCAAGGAAAGTCTGGCTGGTAAGAAGCAGGATGAGCTTTGGCAGTTACAGGGATTACAGCACTGGAGGAGAACACGAAGGAGAAAGTTTAATTACTTTTTATGACAGATTTCAGCAAAGGCACACTCGGGTGCTCTCCTCCCATGATTAAGTTAATCACCACTTCTTTTTTCTCATTTTTCTTCTCACTTTCTACATCTCCAAACACTGGCCAGGAGGGGAGCAGCCCCAGCCAGCAAACTCAGAGGCAGGGGAATCAGGTCTACATCCAGGTCCAGGTGAGCTGAGGCTTGAAGTCAGTTGCCCCCTCACCTCCCTCCCCAGCAGACAGGCTTTTATCTCCTGAAATCCCCCCTCCTCAGGTTTCTTCCCACCATCATTTACAAAACTTTCTTTTTGCTTTGATGAAAAATGAAAACCAGACTTGCCAATCCTCACTTTTTCATGAGGAAATCTTCCATCACCATGACCTGCCAATCCTCATTGTTGCCTTATTAATATTTCAAGGGTACAGTCTGTCTCACCAGTACTGGAAATTTAGGTAGGAATTATGGAGCAAGGACACAACATGCAAGACAATGAGGATTTAGATGAGGAGAAGATTTGGGCTGCCAAGATTTATACAAATGTGTTTCTATAGTATAGATGATGATTTCTGCAGAACAGAGTATATTTCAAAAAATGAAATTGTCCTGCGAAAAGCAATAAATGGGAAAAGTACAAATAGGAGGAGACAAAATGAAGAAATTTGTAAAAGAAAGGGACCTTTGAAATACAATGGCAGGCTATAGTGAATTTAAATAGCAGCCTGCAATAAACTCCGTGTAACATGATCCCTGAACATAGCCCAGCTCTTAGGGAGGTTTCAGCTACACTTTCCAGGCATATCTCTTCAACCTTGTCTCTGTCACATAAACGAACTGAAATGAACATATGTTTTTAAGTTTGTTTCTAAAATAACCAGACTGAAGCAGAAATACTGCACTGCCCACACTAATTCTCCCCCCACCTTCCTCAAGGGAGAGAGCAGAGAAAAACCATGCGTGTTAGTCACATCAGATGAAGTGCTACAGTGACGAAGATTTATACAAAACAGAGACAATAAAAGCCTGTCAGGTCCCAGCTGCTGGTGAGCAATGAGCTGTGAGGCCATGAAGGTGACATTGTGCCAAGGCCTGCTCACCTCCAGCCTTGACAGGCTCCCCAAAGTACACACATCAGCCCTGCAAGTGTGCAGGAAATCACCAGGCACATTGCAGGGACGTGTCAGCCTCTGCAACACGCAGAGCTGAGGATGTGCACCAAGAGCACCCTGGAAATGGATTGGGCAGGGGGGGAAGGTACTGCTGCCCCAGCCTCTGTGGCCCTTTCACAGACAGAGGTAGATCACATCCAGGGCACTGTACATAACAAAGAGATGCTTTTGCCCACAGAGGTAGATCACATCCAGGGCACCATACGTAACAAAGAGATGCTTTTGCCCTTCAGAGGATGCTACAACAGTCCAAGATGCGCCCTGACAGGCTCATATCTAAAGATCAAAGGTCCTGGAGTTTTAATCATAGTAAGAACTGAAAAGGAACTATCCCTGGTATGAACAAAGCTGGTGGATGAAGGGACAGAGAGCACCCCTGAGCAGGACTTTGAGGCACTGGCGGATGAAAGGCTGGACACAATCCAGGAGTGTGAGCTTGGAGCCCAGAAACCCAAGTGCATCCTGAGCTCCATCAAAATATTAATATTTCTCACATGACTGCAAGTAAAATGCTACCTAGAAGAGCAAACTGTGACTGCATCTACATCCATCCATTTCGTTTCTGCCCTAGACACTGAGCCCTGCAGATCCTTTTCCTGTCATGGGCTGCTTTGCTCCTTGAAATATAGGCTGAATGCTCTCCATGGGGAAAAAAAAGGACATTTTACACCTTATGATAAGGAGAATTACATACCTGAAATGGAAGCTTGGTTTTTAATGAAATTCAAGAATTCAGACATATGGATTTTCTAATAATCAGTATCACACTCACAAAAGGTCTCATTTCTCTGTTTGGAGACTTGAGGGATTTAAGAAAGGCTTATCTGAAAGACACATCATCAAATTGGTAGGAGAACCCAAACCCTCCTGTCTAAAATGTCACTTAATGAGGCTTCAATTAAGATTTAAAATACTTCTGTAAATGAAGGAAGATAGGAAGAATGAATTTCTGCTTTGGAGCTTTTTATTCATTGTCTGCCCACAACAGTACTGTGCATAACTAGCTGAATTTTTTGTCACAGAATTGGCTCAGCATCAGCAGAGGATGTTTAGTAATTTACTTCTTAAATGGTTAAAAAATTCAGGATCTAGCACTTCAAGGACATTTTGACTACAATGGAAAAAATTCACTTTGTAAAATCTTAGAAAGCTCAAATTGGCAATGTCTCTTTAATTAGCTTTAAAACATTTAATAAAACTTTTATGATACAATCCTACCCTACAGCCACCATTAATCCCATATGGCTGTGAGAGATATCACACAGTCTACAAAAGCTGGAAGAGAACATTTTGTTTTGTTTCCCATCTATTAGTGTTTACTAAACCAATTAGAGGAGATTTAACAAATCGTGCCAGAAAAAGAAGCTGCTGCAAGCTCCCCTTTCTTGCTATGACAGACAGTTCCATGTCTTATTCTGTGTTCTAGCCCCAGCTCTGCCCCAACAGTTCTTCCAGTCTTAGGCAAACAAGAAATTTTTCCCTTCTTACTATTTCCTAATCCCAAACTGGATCACCACCATTTGATTTGCAAGGATGCTACACAATGCCTCGGAGAGAGGAGGTTAACATCATGTTGCCTCATTGCATAAGACGACAGAAGGAAAAGTGGTAGGGCAGAAGGATGAGACTTTCATAAAATGTAGATATTTGGACAAAGGCTTGAGTAAACCTGACAATGAAGTTTCAAAGGCAAGGTGGCATGGAAGGTGGTGTGGAAGTGATAGGCTGGTAGAGCTTGGCAGAATATGACAAGCATGTCCCATGAGACATCAGGAGATTTCTCAATCTGCCAATGTACATGCAAACATCAAAAATTCAGTGGCAATTTGGGAAAAGAAAAGCAGAAGAAAAGAATTCTGTCCACAAAGCAGACAAAAGAAATAGCCATTGCAAATTGGGAGCCCACCAAGAGGAAAAACCCACCCTGTGATCTGTGTGCAGCACCTTGGTATGAAATGTGGAGCTGAACACAGCTGTAAATCCCACCAGCCCTGATGGAACCTGTGCTCATAAAGCATGGGTGCTCAAGTGGGGCTTCACATCCTTTGGCAGCATCACTCTGCTCCCACCAGCATTTTCCTCCTCCTGGGCTGCCAGTTCCAGGACAAGGACTAACCCATGCAAGATGAGCTTATCTGGCCTTTTAAAGCACTCTGGCACACTTAAAAAAGCATGCAGATAGGCTAAAATGCATCGATGGGGTGTTTTAAAGCCTACTCTTCTAAATTCCCTGTTCCTTTGGACACAGAGCATTGCCCACTAGCAGCTAGCACCAGCAAAACCCACAATACCATCTGCTTTTAAAGCATCTATGGGAAATACCTGCAAGCAAAGAAACCAGCAGGAGGTCAGACTTTACCTGTGGGGTTTTGTTTACAAACTAATAGTTTCCTCCTCCTGATGTTGGCTCCTGCCCAAGTGAGATGTACTTCAAAGGGAGAGATTCCCCAGTAGGGACTTGAAGCTGGAAGTGCTGGACCCTCCAAGCCTGTGTTGCTTTCATTCTTTTGAACAGTAAAGGACACAGAAAAGAGGCTGCAAGTGCCTGGTCCCCGTTATTTTATCTTGAAGCCATTTGACATGTGGTGTGCTCTATGAAAATGATGTGCCTTTTCCACACTGTCCCGACTGCAAGAAGGTGCTGGTGCAGCTCTGCTGCAGTCACTTGGGCCTGCTTGCTGCTGGAGGCAAGGAAAGAAACATGCCAGTGAGACTCCTAAAGCAGGTAACATGGAAAACAGCTGTTTACCTAGTGCAAGGAAGTAAAATGATCATTCATCAGGGCTGAACAAAGAATGCCTGAGATGGACCCAAGGGAGCTGTGCAAGGTTACGTGTTAAGTAAACATGGGAGTTGGCAGGAATAGTGGTGCATGGAGGTGAATCCTTGACCATGTTCTGCATTAAAAAGAGGCAAGAGAAATATCACATTTTTCCATCATGCTAAGATCTGGTGATGAGTGTAACTCTGTCTCAAGAGCCTGATTTGAAGTAAGGGACTCTCAGTGAATCCCTCCCCTTGAATCAGGAGTTAAAAAAACCCCAAACCTCAAACTCTTGAAACACCTAGTTGCATGATGCAGACAGTATCCTCCCACAGTAGCTATCCCTATTCTGAGGAAGAGAGGTTACACAGAGGGAGCCACCACCACTGCTCCCTCGGGAGGCAGGAGGGGCTGTTAATGCACAATCAGCTCCTCCCGAGCTGCCCCTTCTGCCACTGCTTACTCAGCCCTGCGTGCGACACACAGGGTATGTCCCACCAGTATCAGGTGGATGACGTGCTGGTGGAAATGATCAAGACGGGGCTTAGATTTGCAGGATGCCAAAGGAAAGGTGTTTGTACTGGACAGGATCAAATAGCAGGCCAGACTAACTGAGGTGAGATTTGAGGACACTTACTCAGGGCCAAAGGTTAATGCCTCCCCACATGACAAGGGCCAGTATCTGAGGAATCCAGAGGCCACCATGCAGCTACTGACCTTTGGCTGGGGATCTGAGAGGCAGCACTCACCAGCTCCCAGGTTGGTCATGTGCCAGAGCAGACAGTCAGGAGTGAAAACTAAGACACTGTTGCTAGAAGAATGTGATAAATCAGTACACGGTGTCATGGGGAGGAAATAAGCTGGCTTCTGGCTCAGTTTGCATCAAGCCCTGCTAACACCAAACTCGAGCATAAAGACAGTGCCGAAAAGAGGGCAGGCTCATGAGACAGTGCCTGTATAAATGACAATGGGAAAGGACTAGAGCATTACCTTTCCAAAGGATTAGGAGGATTATTTTTTCAAACTGAGCATCTCTTTCCCTTTCCCAGCAGTTTCTGATTCTCCAAAGGAGCTCCTCATGCTCCACAGGGATTTTCAGCCCACAAGTAACACTCCCAGGATCCTTATGGAGCAACTCAATCTCCTGAAGTGGACATCAAAAGGGAAAAGGATGTGTTTTAGGGGTAGTACTGCTAGTAGCTGGTAGTAGCTGCTAGTGCCAGCCCCTCTCCTGCTGAGCCATGGGAAACGTGGTGGTATATAAACAGCCTGGCTAATTTGGCTCTCATGTTGTGAAATTTTGCTTCCTCTACTCTCTGTGTGGCTGCTGCTTCTGGTACAGCATCCACCACAGCTTCACTCAGTGACTACAATCCAAACCAGAGGGGAGTTCAACTGCCGAGTAGGGTCTAGCTATTTGTACAGCCACCCCCCACGGAGGAGCACTCCACAGCACCCAGCACAAGGCCTGTGGCAGTGGCATTCCAGGGCATGCCAAAGCCTGGGGCTCTGCACCTGTCCCAAGATGGCATGGGGACAGGAATGGACAGGGATGGCCACTGGAGGCTGCTCCCTGGGGAAGCCCCTGAGCCTTGGTGCAGTGTGAGCACATCCCCACAGCCACAGAAGTGGTGGGAACATAATCTGGAGCAGCTGCTGGCATTCTTCCTGTACACCAGGAGCGATCAAAGGTTTGCAGTGGCTTTACTTTTCGAATGTTACTAGAAGCAATGGAACAGCATCAAGGATACATCGGAATTTCCCTTTTATCACAGCTGTAGCCACAGAGCATTTATAGGAAGCAGAAGGGATAAGTGACCCAGCTATCAAGTATTTTCCTAAATCTCTCCACAGGCACAAGTGGTAGGCACATTTTCTCCCTGTCCTCGTGCTCTCCTTAGGGATCCATCAGAAGCGCTGTACCAGTGCTGCAAAAGACAGGCCAGATGAGGTCTTTGGAGGACAGATACTGCTTTGCAGGACTTGCAGTGAAGAGTTTCACTGAAAGTCTACATATATCATATTCCCACCACTGCCAAGCTGTAAGTCTTGAAAGTTTGAAAGTAATCTTTGGTCTTTCAAAGAAGAATTTACCAAGAACAAGACCTCAGCAGACATAAAAGTCATTGAAATTAAAAAAAAAAAAAAAAAAAAAAAAAAAAAAAAAAAAAAAAAGTACTTAAGCATGTCATTGTTTGCCAAGTAGTTTACATGCACCAGTGGGAGCAAGGGAAAAAAAAAGGTGTTTGCATGAAAACTGCTAGGAATGCCCATTACATCACACTTCCCAACAAAGCCCAGGCTGTTATCTTGGCAGTGATCAGCCTCATTGTGCAACAAACATCACCAAAGGGAAAAGATCACAAATGCTTCCATATGAGGAATCCCTTGGTCACTAAATGAAGGACTCATGCAGATAGTGTAAGGTACCACTGATCTGATCAGGTGACCTCGAGAAGTATATTGAGATATATGTGATTTTTACTGTGCTAATCTGTGAAAATAGAATAAAAATATGCTAATTTTTTTTGAAACCAGAGAAGTGTTCTCCAGTTCAGCTTATATCCTTTGTGGCAGACGTAGCAAGAACTAAAAAAGCAATCTCACTTCATGTATAGGCCCTCTACTAAGCATACACAGACCTTATTTCTTAGAGTTTAAAAATGAAGCTAGAAGTTTCCCTTTATATGTGTTAGTTAATTACAGGTAATGGAAAACAGAAAATAAATATTAGTCTTGACACATGCAACCAAAATTTCAAAGCTAAATACTTGAAAGTACACAAGTAGATATTCCACATGCAAGATGGACACATGCTATTTTATGTGAGTTATTAAAGGACTAGGCTGAAAATATGCAGACTTTAAGACCGTGTTTTAAGAAATTTTAACTAAAAACACATGCAGAGTATGCATTCTAGCAGATAATTACACAGAGTGAAGCACGACTCATAGAAAAAATAGAAACTGCAGCAACATGCACTTTTTATCTAACAAATACAAGTATTATAAAAGTACTTTGAATTTTCCCTTTTATAAAAGCTCATTTTTAGGCACTACAGGTCACCCACCTTTAGAATCTCACTTATCTAAATCTACAATGTGTAAATACACCTAGATCAAGAAGATTCAGGAGAATACTGTTTTTAACATGTTCTCTTGCCCAAACCAAGTTTTTTTAAAAAAGAGGGGCAGGAGGGGAGGGTGGGGGACAACCCATGAGTGTCCAAGAAAACATGAAATCTAAATGATCACGAGGCCAGTCCTTCTTAATCAATTACTCTTTCTCCTTCCTTCCAAGAACTGGGGATTCTATATTTAAAAGCCTCACACATTTTTTGCTGTTCCCAGGGTACTTAGCAATTTGAGATAAAATGAGTAAAAAGGTGACCTCTTTACTTTAAAAGATCCCTGACCAGTTTTGCCCAGGTAAGGAGGCCGTTAAGTACTTTCTTTACCTGAGATGTCAGCAAGTTTTTAACAGCAAGAATCCTCAAATGTCTGACCCACTTTTCCTGCAAAAAACTTAGATCTAATTTTTCTTTTTATTTTTTAAATCTACTTTATTTGTGTGGAGATTCAGGGGGTGGGGAACAGAACACATATAAGATGCTGCTTTTGAAATCCTTGCTCTTTACTTAGGTTTGAGATGACTAATGCAATTCTAAAACCCTGCACCATCAAGACATGAATCACAAACCTACCTTAGTTGCTTATGAAGGTGTTTTTGTGTGATTTAAGAGCTTCACAAGGGAAGGCAAACTTGTGTTGATAGGATGGCAGCACTCATTACTTGCTAGTCAGGCCAGGCTGAAACTTCATTGTTTTTGTTTCCTAGAGAAAGAACTGAGACCACATCTGCATTTTATAAAAGCTCCTGAATTGTTACTGATTGACAAGGACCAGCAGCCAACGTTTTGCCTCTAGAAACTTGTATTGTTTTGCAGTCAGAGTTGCTAGATACCGTGTCCTCGTAAAAAGTCTGGTTAAGTCATTTAAGCTCTGAAATTTAGAACTGCGCTTCCCTGAACAGCTAACAAAAATTACTAGTAACAAGAATTACATGTGACAGGCTCCAGGCTCCATTATTCAGCTTCCTTTGTTCTTTAAGGGATATTTATTATCAACTAGAAAACCTGGTAGTATTTCTAGATTCTATGGAATAAGGTTTTTTTTCACTTAGTAACTTGGATGTGAAGGGGGAAAAATGCATTTCCCTATCTGTTTTCTGGGGTTTAATATAAAATCTGCAAAGGCACTGGAACAGTAGGGTAGGGAGCTAGAGCAGCTATGGGACTTTAAAAGTCTCATGTGTAAAAGGTGTTCACACTATTTGCTGTCAGTTAAGGTGCAGGAGTGGAGGGAAGGACTTGCCCTCTGCCTCTCTCCAATTTCTTGGGTAAGCACATTGGCTAGTTTTGTAAGGACCAGTCTAGTAGTGAAGATAGAAATGAGGTGACTTTTGTCTGTTACCCTGATGAGTGCTGGGGGCTTGTGCCTGTGGCAGGGCAGGAGTGCCTGGTGTGGCTGGCTTGCCTCACAGGTGATGGACCACTTTGCCTGCCTGTTCCTAGAAGCACAAGTCCTTCTCCTGCCCAAGCTCCCCATTCTGTGAACTATGGCAAGTCCATCAATCCTTCTTTCACAGTTGTCATTGAAGGCTATCACATATCAGGCTTGTGTACTCCAGCCAGAGAGGCTCCTTGCACTTGCTCTTCTCCCCAGGACAGGCACTGCAGACACAGCCGTGCTTTGCTTAGCTCAGGATCACGCGCAGCCCCAGGCACGTGTTGCTCTCTTGCCAGAGCACATGAGTACACTGGATGTGCTCTGAGCCCACAGCAAATGAGCCAAAAAGGTGCCTAAAACTCCCCAAAAGATGCTGGATTGAGAGGAATTATGGAAAAGCAGGTTGTGGAATGAACTTGGAGCATAGAAGTGAAGGGATAGGAATCAGCTGCTGGGCAGCAGAGCCTCTTCATGGAATGCTAGTATGGGACTGGAAATAAGGAGGTCTCTGAATGTTCTCTGCCACATCAGATTTTCTTTATTCACCCATTTCCATCTCTCCATGTGTTTGCTTCTCTGTTGGAAATACAATAGAATGATGGCTATAGCTCAGACGTGCAGCTGGCATCGACTTGTCTTCCTCCCGAGCGTGCTTGGCACAGAGAGATGAGATCAGAGCTGCTCCTGTAGAGAGAATGTGGTAACCAGTTACATGGGAACAACAGGGGGGCATGGAGGTGGTCACTGGTTTTCCTCCCTCCTGCAGGTACCCACAGCTCGCAGCAACACACAGACAGGGTCTAGCAGGATGAGCCTGCCCACAGTACTACAGCCAGGCTGCAGTTTGCCTCAGCTTCCCTGCCTTGAGATGGAGCCCAGCCACCTTACTCTGCACTGTGTTGTCCACATAAAGCACAGGCTCTCAGAAAACCTCAGTCACACTCAGTCAACCTTCCAAGGAGTGTTTTACACACACCACAGCACCATACCTTTGTCCTGCAGGACATCCTAACTATCTAGAAATGTTAGGGTTGGGATCTAGCTGGCTTGCATTTAGTCCTGAACTTCTTGGAATGTTCCTAAATGTGGAAGAGGCACTTTTTCCATCTTCTCAGGAGACCCTTGCAGGTATCTAACCAGTAACACTAAAATGGTCTTGTGGTAGGGTATTCTCCAGGTAGGTTCCCAGCCCTAGCAGCAACTAACCCTTTCTCTGAATGCAAACTAGTGCACACATGTTAATTGCAAGAACTGCGGAGATAACTTATCATGATGGATCCATTAACCCCTCTTGGAATTGCATAACTTGATGAAGTATTACCATGCACAGAAAGCCAGGTAGGGTATTACAGGAGATAAAATAATCTGCCAGGCAAAGACCATTGTTATGGCTAAGAAAAAATGTTCTCTGAGGGGTTAACTTCAGGTTGATCTAAGATGACATAAAAGACCATGCACTTCCAGATCAACTGGGAGAACTCAGCCTAGATGTCACAAGGCAGGTGGCTGGGGACAGGGTACATCTGCAGAGTGGTGTAAAAGCGTGGCGCCAAGCGCTTCATGAGGACCAGAAAAGACAGCAAGAGCTGTGTGATGAATTTCATAAAAGATATTGTCTCCTCCTGGGCTCTCAGCATTAGGAAATAGGTACATTTTTTTCCACTGTGAAGCAGGACCAGACCGTGAGGACCTCGAGCCCATTCACTGTAAATTGGAACTCACACTGAAGCAGAGAAACTACTCACCAGTCTGGGATTTCCTTCCTTTCTCTAGAGTAGTGGGTTTTAACCACTGGAAAGGAGAGGTGAATACTGTTCTACACCTCAGTGGGGAAATTCCCAAGACCTGACCCCCCAAACCCCAGGAAGCCGGGTGCCCTGCTGCCGGCACCTCCGGGTGAAAGCACCCCGCGGGGGTTCCCTGGCCAGCGGGCACAGCCCCCACAAGGTGCCGGTGGCCCA
>VWZU01016049.1:175953-189459 GCA_013397095.1 Sterrhoptilus dennistouni
CCGTGCGCCGTGCGGACAGACCGCGGCCCGCAGATGAGGAAAAGGTGGGAAGAAATAAGAAAAGAATCCCGCCCAGGTTGCGGCGTGCTGCAGCTGCCGCCGGGCGCACGGGCAGGGGGACCTGGAGTCGGGATGGTGCCGTGCGGCGCCCCGCTCGGAAGGGGACGGGACCCCCGGCAGGCGGCCGGGAGCCCTCGGCCACCCTGAGCCAGGAGGGACGGTGCCGGCGGCTCCCCTGCTTTGCCCCCTGCGCCGAGCGTAGATGAGAGGAGGGATTTCGGACCGCCTTGCGGCTGCCCCCGAGTAATGTTCCTTTCCAAGTACTGTTCCTGAAGCAAAGACCCAAATTCCTGCATCCTGATTCCTGTGGCTCCCACAGCTGACTGCCAGTGGCTAAACCGCTCTCAAATCTTCTGCATCTGCCGGGCAGGCATCCCATCCCGTCTGCCCGTGCCGGCCGGCTGCACCCGCGGGGGCTGGGGAAGCGCACCTGATGCTCCTTCCCTCTGCGGAGCCGGGAGTGCAAAGGCAATTCAGTAGCCACTGCCTTTTAAAGCTCTCCTAAAGTGCTTGATCTTTCATCAGTTCTCTTTTTTGGTTTGTTTGAAGAGTTGGAAAAGAGGTATCGTGGCCAGAACCTCTGTTGTGTAATAGCCGCGATGCAATGTGTGTGTATGACTTCACATATCACAGGGTATTTAAAAGTACCTTTTTAAAGAAAACTCTTGATTAAAGCCATTTACCAACCACTAAATGTACCATGTTGCATCAATAACGGTGTCGAATTTTCAACAAACACTAGAGCAGGCAATGCATGAGTGATGCAGAAAGGGTGTAAGACGTCCTCAGGACTGCAGATCTCACTGTTAAAAGATGTTGGTTTACGTGGGGAGAATCAATAGGAATTCATTACTTCAGAGCCTGGGCATCGTCTCTATATCACTAAACTTTCAGGAGATATTTTCAGCTGGTGCGTTCTTTGAAAAATGGTTAGTCAAACAAAATTAAAGTCTCTAACAGGAGTTTTGATATAGCAAAGCAGAATGCTGCATAATTCAGCGTCAAAACAGCTTTGAGTGAACTTGAAGCATCTTTTTCCAGACGTGTATATCGTGCCCCCAACCCTCAAGCTGCAGTTTTTGCCCTAGTTTTAAATTAAGAAAAATGCAGCAGCCAGCACAAGAGCTCCCACCTTGCTGCACTTTCCGCCTGCAGCCCGGACAAGCCGTGGCCCAATACTGTGGGAGCAGGGAGCCCAGAGGGGCGAGTAACCTGACGGAGCTGAGAGAGGAGCTGGATGGGATTCCCCTTACGGAGGCAGCTTCTCGGCACTGCTGTTACCCTGCTAAGAATTCGTTCTGCAGGAATTCCGCTGTCCCAAAATCAACAGAGCAACAGATATGCTTCTTCTCCCCCCGTCCTGGAAAATCCTGATGCTTCCTTCCTTTGCCCTCCCGTGGTTCGAGGTGCACGGCAAGCCTTTGCATGGAGGTCAATGAACCAAAATGAATAATTTTTAGGTAAGGCTGGTTTTCAGCCGAATCAGCCCCAGGTAGTGGCTTTTTGCATATACGTCCTTTGTTTTCTGCTAACAGAAAGTGGGGAGGACAGGATCATGCAGGCAGGGCAGGCATTGCTACGGCAACTCCGATTTAGAGCAATTGAAGCTGCTGTGTAACTGTACCCTCAGTGGGGATGGGCGCACAAATCCAATCACCCTTTCTCCTTCCCCCTGCCTTTGTAGGAGTTTGATTTTCTGAGCTTTCTCTTTCTACATGATAAACACGCTAGAAAGTTACGGGTGGGAGGAGGAGTTGAGAAGAGGTAGAGAAAATAGCAGTGATAAGGCACTTGCCACAGTCTCATTTTCGCAGAAGACCAGGTGAAACAATGTGTGTTTATCTGGCGGAGCTGGGCTGGAGCTTTACGCTGGGATTAGGACTGATATCTGAGTCGAAGAACTTGTCACAGAGAGCAGCTGGGGAAACGCAGCAGCAGCAGCGTGCTATGGGATTTGTTGCAGAATTGTGCTGCTGGTCCGTGATGGGGCAGGACGTTTAAATAGGTCACGGCTTAAAATTTGCCCGTTTCAAAACGGCTGCTTTGCTGATATGGGGGGTGGGGGCTTCTGTCAACTCCTTGCTGTGGCAGCGGAGTGCTGCTCGGCTGCGACAAGCTGCTTTGCCGAGTGCTGACTAGTGCCTGGTGTGACTTCCACCGGGATGCCTGGCGAGGTGTCTGCCCTGTTCCTCCTGCCTCAACAGCTGAAAGGCGTTATGGTAACCCAGGACCGTTTCAAGGTTTATCTTAAGGAGTGAGGCTATAAACTAGCGCTGACACGTTTCCCTTAAAATGCTTAGTTGTAGCCTTTTGTGGCTGAACTGCTTAAGAAGCAGCATCTGAGCCACCCATTCTCCAGCGGTGGGGGCAGGCAGCTGGTGGTAGCAACGGCTCAAGCCAGCCCCAGCACTCTATTTCTGCTCATGAGTCAGATCCCTGCAACTTCTAGTTATTTTGTGCTTTGATGTAAAATACAGAGCCAGTCATTTGTCAGATTATTCATCTTGCTCTTGGAGGCAGGTTTTTGGTTTTAAGCTAGTTTCTTGTTTTGATTTTTTTCCCCCCAAAGGTCATTCACCCTGGCACCTCCATGTCAGAGCAGCTTGTCCAAATCAAATCTGTTTTCTCAGTGTCAGGCTGTAGCCCAGTAGCTCATAATGAGCCTGGAGTGTTCTTCCTGAAGTGCAGGAATGTGCTCGCTGGTTAAGCCAACCAGGCAGATCTAGTTAGCCATGGAACAGGGAAATCTGCTTCTCCGGCAGTCGGTTAGAAGAAAACAAAGGCAGGAGGCCAGCTTTCACGTTTCAGGCTTTGTCTGGATAAATTGAACAGCAGTGCCTTCAAAACTGAAATGTGTCAGCAGCTTGCCTTGCTCATCTTAATTAACTTAATTGTTCTCCCAAAGACGATTTGGGGAGATAAGTCATGCTTCTCTGGTTGTGAAATACTCAAAAAAAAAAAAAATATAAAAATCTAGTGACAGAAAGTCCCCTATACAAGTTTACTGACTCAAAGTTGTACATCACTCAACAGGAACAGAGCTGGACCACTGTGGAAAAGGTCTGTTTGATAATCAGACTCATTTAAACTGAATGCTCTTTCCCCCTAGATGTAAGAGAGCTTTTCTTCTGACTGGGTAGAGCTTGGGATGACAATTCAGCTAATTCTTTGAGGCTGAAAAGTGCAACGTTGGGGGTTTCTTTTTGCTTTACTCTCCTACCACAGCAAGAAAGTACAATGAAGCCATTGGCTATCAGTTCATCTGCTAACTGGAAGAAAGGAGTCTTCACTGGGTCACAGAATAGAATTAGTAATAAACTTGGGTTATTTATCAAGAGAAGCACATTTTTTTTTTCTATAGGTTGGTAAATTGGTGTTTCCTGTCCTTATTTTAAAATAAAGGAATACAATAATTACATAACTATTAAGTTTAATTTTCTTTTGCAGGCAGATTTCAATGTATTTAAGTTGGTTTTGCATTATCCTTCATGCAAGGAATGGAATGTATGGTTTGTATTAGATTCTTGCCTACATAAAAAATTAGGCTATTTATCCTACCAAGGATGGACTCAAGCGAATAAGTGGAAATCTCAGTCACTGACTCCTCTCCCTGTTCTCTCTTCCCTTCCCCAAATATTACTTCTCCTCATGGGTTTGGGTGGGAACCACAGTGGGAACTGTGTATGAGGACTACCAATGCACTCCAGACAGCTTTAAAATTCGAGGCCAATTCTACCTCTCTTTGGCTCTGTGGATCCTTCTGGCAAAGCCCTGTGAGTGCAGGAGTGGCTCTGCCAAGGCTCCAGCAGATGCACCGTGTCCAGCTCCTCCTCCCTGAGGGCCCCCAAACTGTTGACCCAATTCTCGAGGGTATTAAATAGATGGGGAGAGGAGGGAGAGGGCAGCCCCACAGGGGAGGGTGGTAGAGGAGGACAGTCCACTGGATGAGCCCCTGGCATTGCCCTGTGCTGCAGCAGAACCAGACCAGCCCATGGCAGGCTCCTACTACCTCCCAGCAGTGATTCTTAGCTCCCAGCACAGCCCATTAAATGGTACTGGCACCCATCTGGAAGCAGATGAAGTGTGGGGGCGAGCAGTCTTAGAGGGGAAAGGTGCTAAAAACACTCCTAAATCCTGGAAATCCTATGCCTCGTTAAAACTGCACTTTTGCCTGCTTCACCTTATAACTCATCCCTGTCAACACAGCTAAGATCATCAGTCCAGTGTCTCCACATAAATACTCACTGTTTCCCTGGAAGGTCAAGGGGCCTTGGCCACAGCTCCTCTCCTGCCTTCCTGTTTTGACTGAGGGAGGACAGGGCTTGGAGAGAAGGTTGTAGCAACCGCACTGTACACAGGCGCTGCTTCTGAAACATAAGATTGGGCAAAGTGCTCAAGAATAGCACTGGGTGAGGGCTGTTGGCAAGTTGCAACTTAGCTAAAAATGGGGTTCTGAGGTAGCCAAATCCATTCATAAATTGGAAGCAGTTTTGTGGAATAGTTTCAGGCAAAACAAATGGCAAAGCATTTCATTTTGGGCACTGGCAGTACAAGCTGAGGAATCAAAGAATTATTAAAGCACTTGGAGGTAGCAGTTGCCTTTCCCTGAATAGCCCGCTGGTAAGGGAATCCACATGGGCGGTGGGAAACCAGATTCAGTCCTCCTCTCAGCCTCTGGGGATTAAATTAATATCAGACAGCTCAGGGAAATAACGTGATTGTGGGGTAGGTGATAGCTAGAGAGAGGCAAGAAGAAACACGCAGTCTGGAGAAGGAGAAGCACCCTCCCCATGCGAAAGCGCACTGCCCAGCCGCCCCACAGCGCTGGATGCTGAAGTTTCCCCAAATCTTTAACTACCACAAAGTAACCCTTATGAATGCCCAGACAGTCTGGATTTTGTTTAAGAAGAAATTGCTGGTTTGAATCAGAGAGAGGAAAAGTTCATCCAGGGCTCCCAGATCCAGTCTGAGTGACCAAGTTAAAAAAAAAATCTGGTTTGGATAAGTAAAAACACTGTTTTGGCACCCTGAATTACTTTTTACACCCAAGCTAGAAGCTGAACAGAGTAATTTTTCATTGTACAGGTCTAACAGCCTCTAATGCTCTCATAGGATCATTTATGCCAAAAAGTTCCTCGTACAAGGATGTGCATGCACAAACTTTTTCAATCACTCTTCATGGTGCTGGCTGCACCCCTCCTTCAGGCTGCCTGTCTTTGGAGCTGCCATAGGCTGCTGTTAAGTCAAAAGAGGTAATAAGTGATTTGTCCCCACAATGGGATCTGGGTGTCTGAGCTGCAGTAATGGAGGAATTGCATTCAACTTAATCCCCCTTGTTTTCCTCCTGGAAAGCCACCAGAGACTTCTGAAACACCACTGGCTGGAGACAGCAGTGATTTCAGGTGACTTGCAAAGAACGTCACCTGGCCTGACCCGAAGCTACAAAATGAATCATGTATGGAGCATTCCTGGGAGAAGTGATACCTGAAATCTCTGCAGATACTGTTGAGCTTAAAGGCTTTCACTTCTTGATTTCTTGCCTATAAATTTCTCCTACTGTGACTCACACAACTGTCTTCCTCCTGAGGTAAACTTGGCTTCTGGATTTTTTCTTGAAAGAGATGAGAGAGACAGTGACAAGAGCAGGATCTCTGCTAGCATCCAAGTGTTCTTACAGCCTTATCTTATTTTCCACAACATGCCATTAAAATAAATATGTAAAGAAAATACTTCAGTCCTTTTAATGTGAATGATTACACATGAATATGTGTTTGAAGTCAGCAACTATTGAGTATGAAGTTAGCTCTCTAATGAAGTGATCTTTATGAACCTACATGAAATTACCACAGATGTAGGCCAGGGAATTATTTTTTCAGAGGTAAACTATTGAGAACTTATTTGAACAGAGCTGGGGGAGTCAGCTGGGATATTTGGTTACAAAGCCTCTTATTTATGCCTTGAACTTAAGAAGTAAATAAAATTCCTGAAACAATTTTTTTTTTAAGTTATTGGGTTGTACCTCCTAGCCAGCCTTTCCAAAAGACATTGTGTCCCTTCACAGTCCCTTTTGGTAACCACCACTGTCTTTCTCAAGGTCTTTGGTTTTTAAGCAGTAGTATTACCTCATGCAGTACTAGTTCTTGTCTTCAGGGAGCACTTTGGAGCAGGAGAGCCACAGCTGGCCAACACATAGCAACATGAGGTCTCTCAGGGCTGGGATTTCTGAGATGTTTCAGAGGGTAGCCTCATGTTCCCTCAGTCTCTGAGGATATCCTAAAATCATACGTCCAAGTGGAGATTTGACCAGTTGAGTCAGGGGTGAAGGGAAGGAGATACATTACTGCAGCCCAGAAAGACAACTGCCTGATCTGCTACATGTCCTGGAGGGGTCTTTGCCTGCCTGTTAGTAAACTCTTAGCCTAGCCTTCACGCTAAACAGTATTTATCCTGAAACCCAATATCTGCAGTCAGATCGCTCAAGGAGTTATTACTCAGTTAGTTTTGTGCTGGAAGGACTAAACGATACTGAGGCAAATTTGCTTGCACAAACTGCAGATGGCATGCCTCTCCTTCAGTGGCTGGTATCCTGGTGTTGAGTGACGCCCTCATTGATTAATTGCTCAGATTTTATTCCTTAACTAAGTCAGTTACTGGCAAGACCCAGTTGCCAAGAGCAGATAAAGGCAGGATTTCTTGATACTTGGTGCCCAGATTCCTTGAGGAGGTGCAGCAGCGGGCATCAGCTTTTAGCAGGCAACAGACCAACTTGGCTCTTGGGCAAGAGCTTGTGTGAAGAGTCAAGAAACTGCAGTGATTGGGCTCTAGTATTGTCTTAATTCATTCCTGCTGTTTGCTACAGAGGTGGCAAATATACCAGGGAATAAGTGCTTTCACACATCATACTCCTTATAGCAAAGAGATGAGGGTCCACACTAGAAGCTTAAACTAAATCAAAAGGGTCTCAGAACAAGTTCTGATTTCATCAATGACTTTTGCTAAAAGCTTACTGCTGCATGACATATTTTAAAATTCCCTTTCTTATATGCTCAAGTAGCATGTTTACTACCTTTGGTTTATCTTGTGTTGTCCTTTTTTTCTTAACCGTACAACTTTTCTGTTCTGCCACTGGAGCAGTCTTCCTCCATTTCTGTGTCTTCAACACTTCTTTCATGTTTAGCCTTGACCTCTCCTCCTCTGCCTGCAGCCACCTCTTGATGCCTCAGTTCCTGCTAGCTCCCTGTAATCTTGTGTTATACAATAGAACATTTTTGGCTTGCATAAATGCAAGATTGCATCTTTGTCTCATTAAGAAAGAAAACTTAAGTCATGTAGTTAGAAAAATCAGGTAATTAGAACAGGTAGATGCTTTTTTTTTTCCCCTGAAATGTGGCAGACTCAGAAACTTCTAGCTTTTATGTAAGACTTGTGCTCTAACCAGATTTTAAATTTGGATTTGATAAAATTACGTACCAGACTCTGTTAACCTGGAGGAAAGATTCTTGCATGCAACTTTCTTGGAGACACAAGTTTTGTTCTTAATACTTTGATTTGTACAAACCCCATAATTCCAAGACATTGCTGAATTTGCAAAACGCTCTTTTACCTCCATGTATCTTCCCTGATGAAATCTCCGTGGTTCTTCATTTCCATGAAACTGGAAGGTTAATAGAAAACAAAGTGATAGTATTACTAATCTCTGCTCTGTGCTAATGGCTTCTGTTTCCAGTTGTGAACACAATTAGTGTCTAATCATGTGTAGCAGATTAAAAGATGTGTTTACTGAAGTGGTCAACATGTAAAATTCCTAATGACGAAGAGCCCAGCCTTGTAGATGAGTGTGAATGCAAAGCTAACTTTCTAGCTACAAAGTTCATTAACCAAGGGAGGACTTCTGAGCAAAATGGACACAAAATTGCTGGTCCTGGAAAATGGTGAATTTTTTAGTTTGCTATACGGAGCAGCAAGGGAGGACTTCTGAGCAAAATGGACACAAAATTGCTGGTCCTGGAAAATGGTGAATTTTTTAGTTTGCTATACGGAGCAGCAAGGGAGGACTTCTGAGCAAAATGGACACAAAATTGCTGGTCCTGGAAAATGGTGAATTTTTTAGTTTGCTATACGGAGCAGATTGTGCTCAGAACAACTTCTTCCCATCCCCCTAGCTACCCCAGCATCCCTAAAACAAAAACTCTTCTTCTTAAAATAATAGTACCTCTAACCTATGATGACGTCTCAGCTGCTACATGAAAACATTTTCAGGCTGCTCCAGGACCAAGAGAGGTATCCCCACGCAGAGCCAAGGACTTGCACTGATGAATCCACTGACAGCCAGGTAATTGCCTGGCCTTGTGCAGGCCTGGCCTGCCTAATCTGAGCAGAGGAGCTGGCTCTTGCAGCCACCCTGGCACCGTGTCATTTGGCTCCCAAACACAACACCAACACGTGCAGACTTGGACATGGCAAGAGCGCTCCACAGGAAAATGATCCCAGAACAAGGGCGCCAATAGGAGGTGACAACCTTGTCTGGGCATCAGGACAACTTTTAGATGGTGGATATCAGGTACCAACATGATCCACCAAACTACAAGTCTGCCTATGACACAGGGTAGAATTGTGTTTAATCAGTTCAGATCCAAAACTAATAGAGGGTTAATCCAGATAAGCTTTTAGGACAGTAGCACTACTCAAAACCAGTCACAGGGATTCTTATTTGAAAAGTAACCAAACAGAGAACAGACCTTTTCCGTTCCATAGCTCCATGCTGGAAGTGACAAGCACTAGCTGTTTCAATATACTCCTCTTCCAACAACTACAAAGTTAGCTGTTACCAGTGCAATCATACTAATCCAAATATTGACACCTCCAAAATAGTACTTTTATTCTTCTCTATGGCTTTCTAAATATGCTGGGGGGGGGGTTTAAGCCCCTTCAATAGCCACAAGGAAAGCCATTCTATCTAAATAAAAGTTAAGAAGGTTGTTTTATGGAAGATGAGACCAGGAATCCTGGCATTGTTGAAGAGAGGAAAAACTGAACCCCTACGAGTGAGTAATCGGGATTACCACAACTGAAAGATACGCTTTTTGGCAAGAACATTTAGAGCCCAATTTTCCAGGCAAAGCTCCATTTTTATAATGTCCCTGACCGACTCCATACGTTCAAAATGGCTGTGAACTCCTATGTGTCCCTGATTCCCCACAGTTCTCCAATAAATAGTGTAAGCATGTTCTTGCAGCTCATGTAGGAAGCTAACATCTGGTTTGTCTCTTTGGTTGACCTAGGAGGCCAGATTTGTCAAAACTTGAAAGCACTGTGCAGAAAATGCCTCTCTAGGCTCCGAAGCCAACTCTTGTTGGTTCAGCTAACTAGGTGGTGGAATTCCCCAAGTTTTACATTTGCCTTTGCAAACACTTCTTCGAACTGGCGCCAGGAACCTCTCCCCTTTAACTCTAGGGAATGAAGCAGAAGAGGTACTGGCAACCTTTTCTTCTCTTTTATTGCACAAGCTGGTGCTTTATCTTCCACTTGTACCTCATGCATCCCTGTGATTGCATTGCTTGTCTGAAGGGTATTTGGAAGGGTATACCCATCCTCCCAGATAGATACAGGCTTTCCGGGGCCAGCTGGTTGTTGTGTCCTTCGGCTCTTCAGGAAACTTTCCCAGTCCATCCCACTAGCACCGTGAGCAGAGGAACCCAGGTGTGCAGAGCATGTACTTGGTTTGCTTTAAGCTTCACCTTGCATTAACTCACTTCATATCAAGTGAAAAGTTGCAATGGTCCTAAAACTGATGACTCTGCAATCAAGTGCTAAAAATAACTCAAGCACCCTCTGCCAGCTACCATAATAAGGCTTTCCTGAAGACAGCTTTGGCTAAATCCTAGAATAACAATGTCACAGGAAGTCTAGAAATGCTAAATCTGCAGTTATGAAATCTAATTTCTGTTGTATGGACAAACCCCACGCTTCAGGCCAGTGATAGAGCATCAAGTAAGAGAGAAAAGGTACCCCTTTTCTACTTTTGTTCATGGTGTGACACAAGGCCACAGGTGACACCATTCCCCCCACCTTCTCTGTGCATATTTGCTGTCCTACACCTTCCAAGGCAACACAGTGCATGATATAAAGCAAAGTTCTGTGCTGGCACAGCAGCCTGTGGCTCTTAGGTGTGTTCTCTGCCTCTGTTCCCAGCTCTACCTGCTTTTGCAGAGAGCCCTTTGCTGGGTTTTGCTTCCTGGATGGTGGCTGCCAATGCTTCCGGGGGATGAAAGCCAGATTTTCCTGTGTACGAGAGAGAGGGATGTGCTGGCGGTTGCATTTTCCAAGAAAGAGGTGTACAGTACAGCTTCTCTTTTACAAGATTAAACAATTCTAAGAATTTACCCTTGTGTGGCTCATATCCTCTGGCTTTGTAAACTCAACCTGTGCTTTCCTGCAGGGCCTTCAGTACACATGCTTTCTATGCTCTGTTCCTAACATCTTAAGCCAATCCTTTTTGCCAGTTTGTCCAGAAAACAGGCAAATGGAAATAAGCAATTGGGCTTCTAGAAACTTGCATAAGAAACTGTGTGTGAGTGCCGAGCTCTGATGAAGGAGGCCCTGAGCCCAGGAATGTACCTACTTTCTCCTTCCTGTATTTAGCTGACTAAGATTCCTAAACAGCAGCTCCACATCCTAAATTATAGGCTTGGACTGGAGCACTTGGCCCATGGCTTGGATGTCTTGTGTAACTGCTGTAGCTAAACTCAGATTTTTCCAGAAGATGGCCCTATGTCTCCTAACACTTCAGGCTTTTCCCCCCAGGATCATTATTCCCAGCTGAGAGATTGCAGAGTGTTCCACTAAACAGGTGAGATGCTCAGGACTAAGGTAAAGGGCTTCTTTCCTGAAGTGCTGCTTCCTCTGCTCTCATGTGCTGCTGACACTAGTGCAACTCTGTAAAGCTGCTCCTGTAAAACAGGACAGAGCAGAATCTGGGAGCCTGAGTCAGACTTTTCCTTTACTGTATACACTAATAAAGAATAAATGATGATACTGATATTACAACATGAAAACAGTGACTACAGTAGCAGTTCACATGATTTTGCAAGATTATAATCTACTGCCAATGTGTCCTGTTAGCTTTACCTTTGAAGATAACCCTCTTAATCAGCTGGAAAGCCAAAGGAAATTGCTGACCAGAAAAAGATGCTATAGAAAACCCAAAGAGTTGGAGGCAGCTGAACTGTGACGCTAAATAACAGTAATAAGTCAGACAACCACTAACACTGCTGAGCAAACACTGTACTACTTGAGTGGGAAAACAAAAATTCCTGGGTATGCCTGCACAAAAATATTCTCCTGTGGCTTGGTCATGTGCACTCATGAACAAAACTGAAGTGGAACCATTTTCTATGGTAGGGAGAATAGTTTTTGACAAAATGGGATGTGATGGAAGGTGTCTGGATTAAGCATTAAAAATTAGGAAAGTTTATGGTCTCAGAGGAAAAAGAGAGCAGACCTTTTCAGACAGACAGAACTGATGAAGCACATTGCTTTTTCAGACTCACAGAAAGTGGTAACTGGCCAGTTGGCTACTTCATCTGTGGAGAAGAGGCCAAATTGCTGCTTCCTTTCTTTCAGTGAAGGTGCATATCTGAGTCTGCTCCCCCAGCCCTTCTATTGGATTTATTTATCATGGAGCCTGAAGGAAACAGACACCAGTTAAATCTGTCATGCATGGTGGTAAATCAGGTGGTTTACAAGCTATTGATTGATAGAGGGTGTGGAGATTGACTGATACGGACTCTGCTATGCCAGCAAAGAAAAGCTAGTTTATTACACTGGGTTACTATTGTTTAGAGGTTACTACATTTGTACAGAACTTTTCACACTGACCCCTTTGTCTCGGTCCCCTTTAGAAAAAAAATCTTCTGATTATTCTTTTTATGCTAGTAATGTTCTTTGCTATCTCTTTTGTCAAAGCAGTCAGTATCAGAGGGTCAGAGTAACCAGACATGATGCCTTCACTTCTGTTTTCGCTCTGAGTTTATTTCTCTCACAGCTTCTACTGTACTAGGGCTAGAAGGCTGGCAGTGCTGTCTGATATTCAGCTTCTGTAGCTGTCTGATCTTCCACAGAGGGAATAATTGTGTCTCTTGTTTCCTTGAACTTTGTGATCTTAAAAATAACACAGATGCTATTGAAGAAATATATTAGTGATTGAGCAAGTCCTCCTAGTCAACCAGTTATTCTTTTATCATAAAATGTGTGACGAATTTAATATGGTTCTTTGGCACAAATTAGTGACTGTCTGCAAAAGCACTGAAGATAAATATCTGGCTTACAGTGCACAAGTGGTTATAAAACTCCAGTTTTAAAACAAGTCCTTGATCAAAGTAGCATAGTTGCAAGGCATGCTGATTAGAAGCTGAAACATTAATTATGGTGAAGGATCAAGAACACCTCTTATCTACACGTCAATAAAAAGTAATAAAGAAGCAGATTTGTCTTTAGGCCAAAGCTGGAGCGTTCTGAATTACTATTAACAAAGCACAAAAGTTTATGACGGAGGCATTTCAGTACCTCATCTAGTATTTGTACAACTCTAAAAGTGAGCCCTGCTCATTCAGGAGTGGTGCAAAAATAAAGCAAAATTAAAGCCCTGGAGTGAGTAGGCAGCAGAGGCAACTGCATTTTGGGTAACATACTAAGAGAGTATAACCTGCAGGAAGGAGAGGGAAGAGGTCTGGGGTTCTGAGTAGAATAAAGTGGTTGCCCATGGCCAAATAACCTGGGAGGTGCTGTTCCATCAGCTGCCATGATAAGTGTTGCTGACCCTTATACAACATAGATGCATCACAAATTTCTACCTGTACCTAAATAAAAGGTTTAGTATTTACTATAAAAACTGGTTTTCAGTTGTAACCTTTGCTCTGGTCACTGCTGAGGACAATGAAAGACAGAAGAGATTTCAACGCCTCAGACTGAGCAGCTAAGTAGAGGGGAAAGATCCAGGTTTGTGCCTTCTCTGATGGAAAGATGGATGAGCAGTGGTGGTCTGAGTCACTCAACTTCGGTATGATCTGTCAGGAAACAGTGGAATAAGATATGATACCTAAAGCAACACTTCTAAAAAATGGCAATACCACAACATGACTAGCCTGTGCAACTCATCAGCACAGTTTACCACAGCCCATTACTACAGGATTTGGAAGGATTAAATATGTGAAATGCCAGAAATGATAGTTTCTCCATTAGAATGAAAATAAACATATGGTATAAAGTTTCCAAACTCACAGATGTCTCAGACCTTCAGCTGGGATGGTTCAATAGAGACAATATTTTCCAAAAACTGTTCCCTAGATTGCTTTGCATTTTATATGAAGCACCTTAGACCAGAATCTGTCAGAACTAATATACCACATCAGATGAAATGGACTAGTGCAATAAAAACATATATATATA
>VWZU01016049.1:189474-244423 GCA_013397095.1 Sterrhoptilus dennistouni
TAAACCCATCTCCAGCCATTGGTAATCAAGACCTGATCCAATAAAAGCCACCCCTAGCCCCTAAAGAATAAGGTTATTCCTTGAGATGGAGGAGTCTTTCACAAGATTATTTGTACAGATGTAAGTCCCATATAAAAAATAAGAAATACACAGAAGTTCAGCTCTAACACAAGTCAACTGGTTCAGCCAAAAGCAGATGCAGTAACTGCAAGCATTTCCCTCTATTCTACCCTCCTCCCATGTCTGAAACTGTGCTGTTCCCTTACATGTGAGATTCTACCTTTCCTCACCTATTCCTTCTGCTTTTCTTGCTGACCAAATGGGCCCTGGTAACTGAGAAAAGATGCAACTCAAGAATCAACATTTCCTTGCCTGGTAGAGTTTATTTTAGTGTCAGGAAACAACAGGGTAAATTCTAGTACTGGATTCACGTCCCATTTTTAGTCTCTTCAACAAATGGAAAAAGTGAAAAAGAAAGAATTTTTTTCCCCCCAAATCTATATTATGGTAATGCATCACCATCCTCTAACTGCTTTGCTTTCATACACTTGAATGGTAAAAGTCAAACAGGCTGAAGAAATCTAGAAGACACACTGTTTGCAAAATCACATTTCAGAGAGAAAAAACACTGATAACACTTTTGGAAATATACTTGTCTTCCAGATAACTAATAATCACTTAGGCTTGAGCTCCCCAGACCTTTCGGCTGAGCCCTGTTGCTCTGTGCCAGTCAGCCTGAGCTTTGCAACTGCGGCTCCAACCTCCTGTGGCTCATTGCTGGGGCAGAGGTCTGAGTTACTGTCATCAGTCACCGCAGGCTTGTAATACTCGTGTCAGAGCTTTCATCTGATGCCTCTCTCAAATCCTCTCCTGCAGGTTCAGGCAGGGACAAAGCAGAGAACATGTTGGAGGTTGTCATTGCTCCATGCCTCGCATTTCCATAACGCATGCCCTAAGTGAAAAATAGCCACTGAGTGTACCTGAAAAGCTGGTAGCTGCCATGGTCTTTGTTACACCCGACTAGCAGCCAGGAGAGGGCCCTGCCAGGGGCCAAGCGTGCTTTTGGGAGACTTCCACAATGAAAGCAGCAAAGCACTGAAACAAGTGTTTCATTGTCTCCCTCAATTAAGCACACAGTATTGCATCATCACTGCTGTAAATACTCTAGAGTGCCAAACTGTGCCATTTTGCTCCTCAGCCCTCATTCAGGTCTGTAATAAACAACGGCACGTGTAAGCAGCTTTGCATTTTAAGTAACCTTTAGGCACTGCGTGCTGGAGCAGAAAGTTCCTCCCAAGCCCAAACAGAAGCTGGTCCATTTTATGTCCCTCAGAGTCAGCCAAGATGGGGCACTGAGCAAGCACACTGGAATATGGTCCCATTATCCCAGAATAATCCGTCACCAGCCTACAGTTCTGGGACTGAAAGACAGGGATGAAGACATCCCCAGGTCTCTTCAACAGTCCTTCAATGACTTTTCTTTCATGAACATGGAAGGGAAGACCAATGTCCTTAATCATTGAAGCATCCTATAGCAGCTATGAGTTTTACAACTTCTAGCTCAGCAGCTGATGGAAGAGAAAGTGTTTCTTTCATGACAAACTCATGGACAGCCAGGCCAGTCGCAGTTGTAAAAGGACAGCTATGGTAAAAAATGGTCCTTCCCAACAATACTTGCTGCTAGTCCTGCTTCTCTCCTTCCCCTTCCCTTGGCATTGTCAAAGCCAACAAATTCAACATCCTCTGTTCATACCGTCTCATTTCCAGACACCTCTGGCATCTATTTTCTTCACAGGAGACGCAGTGTGGTGTCTTGGCCCTGCGCTTGCAGGTAGCAAAATCCAACTCTTGCCCTTTTTTTGTTGACAGACAGCAGCACAGCAGAGCAGTTTTACTTGCCCTACTTCAGTTTTTTGTTAAAGTGTATCAGATGTCCCTGTTGCAGCAGAGAAATGCCCATGAAAAGGATGGGAGAATAGCGTTGCTCCACGCCCTTGGCCACCACCACTTAGAGCTGCTCTCTCATTATAAAAAGTGAAGGAACCATAAGTTGTATTCAGTAAAATTTTAGTGACCAGACAAATAATTTCAGTAACCAGTTTTATGCTTTTTTGCTTAGTTTGGCCTACATGTAATTTTGCTTGCCACATTGGCTAATGGAAAATATGGAAAATATGACTGTTCTGAAAAAACAAGCTTACTCTGAATTTTGGCAACGATGAGCAAACATAAATGCAGCACACAGTACAAAAATGTCACTTATTAGGATGTTTCTTGGGCTCATCTTAAACTGAAGCAGTAAAAAATATATAAATATACACTAAAGCAACTACTGTTTCTTAACCACACAGTAAAGCAGCTGTTCAGAACTGAGAATACAGGTGGATAGTCCTGACCTTCAGACTGTGATGCCAACAATGATGGTTGGTACATTGTAAGTTGATTTGAGCGGAAAGAAGTCAAATCCAAATTCCTGCACTGCTGAAAGGTCCAAGCTATTCAAACAGCCTCTGACCAGCAGGCGGTTGGCCAGCTCTGCTCAACCAAAAAGTCATCTTCCTCTTGAGTATGGGATTTTATCAAATGGCTGTTGTGGGAAAGCCCTTGCTCTCTGGATAAGAAATTATTTCCATATCAAATGCATTTGATTCTACTTCCTGAGGACATTACTATTCTCTCTTTCACAGAGACAGTGAAAGTTTTTTGCTTTGCTGCCTTCTCCCAGTCTAATCCCAAATGCCCAACAATTTTGAGAAAAAGTGCACAGCACTTTTTTATTTAAAATTTGGAACGTGGTTGCCTGGGACGGTCACTCAGGATGAATTACACCACGAATCTTGCGCACAGCTCAGGGACTCTCTAGCACTGAAGGAGAGGTAAGCACACAGGCTGACACTGTGTTCATTCTTTTCCTTCTCCCATCAGACCCCTAAAGGTTCCTGTCTGGAGGCGGTGAAGATTGCCATCGATGCTGGTTACCGCCACATCGACGGTGCCTTTGTCTACTTCAATGAGCATGAGGTGGGACAAGCCATCCGGGACAAGATTGCTGAGGGGAAGATCAAGCGAGAGGACATATTTTACTGTGGCAAGGTGAGAATCTGCACTCAGATTATTTACACTAAATCCAGGATTTCCGTGAATGGTCTTTCTTAAGAATGCCAGCAGTCAGCATCTGGAATGCTTCCTTCCAGATCCAACATCCTTTATTTTTCTTTCCTAGCATTACCAGAGTGCTGCAGATCTTTATGAACACTAGGTTTGCTGTGAGGCGCAGGAATAACTGTTGTTCTCTGTTCAAATCTCTAATAGCAGTGTGAATCATGCAACATCCCTACTGCTCAGTATTGTAGGCACCTGCAAGTTAAGACCATGGCTTCATTCAGACTAAGTGCTGCCTAACCTGTTACTGTGCCACACTTCGTGCTGTCACACACAGAGCCCCATCTGGACAATGATCCTGCAACTGAGCTATTTTCTATTAGAGCAATTCCCTGCACAGGTTTGCCATGAGGTTGCACAACAAAAAGGGTGGGAGCAAGCATATGCATGCCAGTGTCTGTATATGGGAGAACAGCAAGAGCCTACATTGGTACTACTGCCAGGGAATTACTCATCAAAGCTACACCCTTAGTTACTGTATCACCTGCCATTAAAAAGTTCTAGGATGATGAATCAACTTACTTGGAGAGAAGATGTCATTACACTTCTGTTAGAGAGCAATGAGGCTGGAGTAATGCATGAGCTATTTTATAAATACAAGTCTTAACTTTATGACTTGACCCTCTCCTAAAAGAATGAACTCCTTTGTCCAGTGAAGTGTCTGACAAAAGCTGCCATGACTACCATGAATTACCCCAGGTGTAAGAGAGCTCATTGCACATTGCAGAATAAAGACTGATGGTGCCTGTCCAGTTTCTAAGGGAGTTTAGGGCCTCAAATAGTCCTTCCTGCAGTGCTTCTTTGAATATATCAGCCTAATATTTTCCCTTCCTCCTTTCCCAAATAAGATGTAATCCACAATTACTCAACAGACTTGCAAATAAACACCGCTGTTCCTAGAGTGAAAGATCCCATGGGATGAGAGGCCTGGCTTACTGTGAGCAATTTAGTTAAGTTCTGTGATCTGGGAAAACGAAGCTTCAGATTGGATAGTTTGCAGACCAAGTGGATTTTCAGCAGCTATAGACCAATTTCCAAGTACAGTAATTTCCAATCTGTAAAATATGCACCTCTTTTCCAAGTTTCCTGCTTGGTTCTATTGATAACAACCTTGTCATTCTGAGAAAAACCTCACATTCTGAAATTCTCTGCCTTTATCAGGGGAATTTCTCATTCTCTCATATACCAAATATGTTGATTTGGATCAGTGAAAATATTTGGTTTCAGCAGTTTTATAGTTTCATTACTGCAAATTATCAGTAATATTACAAATCAAAACCACCAAGCTGTGCCAAAAGGTTAGAACCAGATGTCCTAACAATTTTGAGTATTTTCACTTTCTCAACTGCTTCCCCTGCAGATTATTTGCCCATATCAACCTTTAGGCTCTCTGAAAGCACATCTCCTTGTAAAATTTCCAAACTTAATTTATTTATTAAGCTTTTTTGTATTCAGCTGTCTGATGACCAGATGTTTTTCTAGTCGATAATCACTACTGAAACATTGAGTCATTTAGAAAACTGCAGGCCCTGCAAGCCACAAGGCTGCAACACACAGTACCACAACAGCCAATGCCTGTGCTCCCAGCCTGCCATGTGTCTGTGAGATGACACACACGGAATTCTCTTACAGTCGTGTCCTGCTTGTGCTTGACAAAACATCAGCTGCTCAGGGTGATAGTCCATTATAACATTGCTACGATCTTTAAAGGAATTCAAAGGCAGAAATGGAAAATACTCTGCAATTAATTCAATCCATCACAGTCTAGGATTTCCACAGGTTTCACTCAAAACTTTCACAGCAGCTCTGAAATTCCCAGAAGGAGTGGGAATGGATTTCCCTTGCCTTATGTATCTTTAGTTTAATGTACCTCACAAACATAGTTATATTACAAACTACAGGCAAATCTCAACTCAGTAGATACTTCAGGCATTGATCAGTAACTGATTGATATGAACTATTACATCTTCTAAGAAACATGGTAGACACACAGACCATTCTTGGAAGCACCAGGCACTACAGGAGTTAGTTATGTTTTCTGCCTTACTGACATCAGAAGTACTGGAAATTCTCGAGAGCCTTTAGACTCAAGCCCCTGGTGCAGCTCTTTCCTTAAGCAAAGTTTCTGCAGATGGAAGGCTGATCCATCAGCAGGGACTGACGAGAGCAGCCCTGCTGAGTGGCAGCGTTACTGGAACAGTGACCTGGTGTGATCGCACTGCATCTGCCAGTTGAAATCATCAGCACTTGCACTTGGCTCTCGCTGCTGGCTGCCTGATCAGGCAGAGCAGCTCAGCATCCAGAAATTTTAGAGGTTTTATATCAACTGCCAACATCTCACTTGGCTTATACAGCAAGACCTTTTTGGTCTCCTCTTTCATCCCAGGATATTTCTTTCATTAAGCTAGAAGTAACATTTCCAGGAAATGTGGTGTCCTAAAATGCCAAAGCCAGCTGGCAGCTTTGACTGCTCAAACATGGGTTCTACTTAGGTAGATAATACAATAAGTTGTACAGATCGTGAAAACAGTTATGAAACTCTCAAGTTTCCATGGCATCAATGTATTGACATAGTACAAATGTTTGCTGTTTTTAAAGGCTGGTTCTTCAGAACTTCTGCAGTTTTTAGAGGGAAACATATTCACTGGTAAATGCTGAGAGCTCAGTAGAACTGAGCTAGAAACGGCACTCAGAAAAACTACTTCTAGGCAATACATATCAGGTTAGCAAATTTCTAAAACACAGTAACAAACTGGACATGAAGTGTCTACAAAGTAATTTCGTTTTGCATGTAAAAGCTCGTTTTGCATGTAAAATACTTAAAAAACACATAGACCAAAGGTGTTCAGTAAATCCAGTGGAACAACTTAAAACTCTTGAGAACAGCACCTTGGTCCCTTTACTGGAGTACACCTTAGCCCCTTACCACTGTCTGCTGATCATAAACTCTTCACATCTTGCATCATACAGTTAAGAAAGGACTAGTATGAATTTCCAAGTATTTTGGTTTGTCACCTTAGGGCAGGATCAGATCTCCTGCTCTCAGTACAACTTAACATCCTCGCTTCTGTGGGCAAAACTAAGCAGATTGTTTTCCCAGAGAATAACTATAACAAAGTTTAAAAACAAAACAAGCATCTAAAACAACTTAAAGCTTACCCAGGCTATGCCCTTTAACACTTACAATCAGTATCTTCTCCCATAAATCACAGTTCAAGTTTTGTGTCTTTAGAATTAATTCATTCTATACCTTGGCATGCAGTGGCTCTCAGCTTTGATGGCAGAACTGACAAGACAATGACTACACCAGCAAACAGCAGGTTTTTCCAACCAACAAAAGAGGCAAAAACCTGAACGTGACTCCACATGATAGTTTTGTAAGTTAAAAAAAAAAAAAAAAAAGAAGAAAGGAAAATAGTTCAACTTATTGTGTGCATTCAAATGGCCCTTTAAACCTTCTATTGTGTGTTAATTCTGCTGCAGTTAAAATCGACAAAACTCAATCAGTTTACAAAGAGCTCTTAGTTACTAATTACCCATGCTATGGTTTTACTCTTGCAAGAGACTTGCATCAGCAGGGTTCAGTTAGAGATAGTCCTGAACACTCACCAGCTAAGCACACTCCATAGCAACCTCGGGGCATAACCCTGAAAGGAAGTAGTTTGCATTAAGGAGGTACAAAAGACTGTGCTCTAACTACTCACACCTGCACTATAGTGACTAAACACAAACACATCTTCCCATGAGGACTGGGGAATAAGAAAAAACTTCTCTAGGTCAGGCAGTCTCTCAGGCTCCACGGCCACAGGAGAAAACCAGAAGATTCTCTGTGCTGGGTGCTTGGCTGTTCAATCGCTAACTCACATGATCCAAGCTTCTGCCTTCAGGCGTAAAGCTGACCACAGATTCCTTGTGGGAACAAAGTTTTTCAGTGAAAGCATATGCTTGGAAAACAAAAGGAATCTGCCAAAGTTCATTGAGCAAGAGTTTGCAATATACTCAGCCCAGAAGAACCTGTGTTGTAATAAAAAAAAGACGTAATGGCTTTACTGGGTCAACATTTCATCAGTCCTGGGCAAAAATTCCTGTCTTAACCTCTGCACCTGGCTCTGAGAGAAGTCAAGGTAAGGCCCTCACCTCTGCCTTGCAGGGATGGAGACCACAATGTCTTTGTACTCTGCATAATGGGCTCTGTCAGAAGTACAAGAGGGAGGGAGTGTGTGTTGGAGGGCTTCAGCTGGTTCACTGTTCCTCCTGGCGCCCAAAAAAAGCCTGTGCTTGCCTCCCCAGCTGTGGAATACCTGCCACCCCCCAGAGCTGGTGCGTCCCACGCTGGAGAAAACCCTGAAGATCCTGCAGCTGGACTATGTTGACCTCTACATTATTGAGCTGCCAATGGCTTTCAAGGTAAAAAGAAAAAAATGGAAAAAATGCATGAACTTAGTGCACTTGGAAAAAGTGCATGAACTTAGCTTGAAACAAGGTCTCCATCTAGCATATTCCTTGCAGCTTCCAGCCCATGTTGTCAATAGCATTTTGGCAGTTAACATGTATATTTTGATACATACTGCATACGTGGTTTTCTGTGCACTACCCACTGAAGGGAGGCTTATAGGTGGTGTAAGAACAGGCCAGGAGAGATGTTGGTTAGAGTCTTTCTGCTGGAAGGACAGGTCTCCCAACTGTGGTTGAGCAGTTCCTTCTCTGAAAAATTACCATAGCTGGGCAGTACATGTGTCTGAATCCCCTCTGAGCCATGAGGAGAGAGTCACTGGAGGAAAGAGGCCGTACAAAGCAGCAACAGGCCAGGGGCGAAGTTCAGAGGGGGACAGGGAAAGGTAAAAAAGTCATCAAGTTGGTTTCCTTGCTCTGTCCCAAATTAAAGCTGCTGGGCAAATTGTGGTTATGATCCTTGTCTCCATAACTGCAGCACTCAGCTTCAGTAGATCCCAACTGGTGCCAAACATGGGTTATTTATCTCTCATTCTTAAATGTTCAAGTCTGATGTTCCCTCACACTGCTGGCTCTGGACAACTTGGAGGCAAAACCTTTGAATGCAGGGATCTCACATCACAGCTGCATGCCTCCCTCTTGCACAGTCCACAGACATTCTGCTTTCACAGCTTTTTGTACCTTTCTTTACAATTTTCCTCTACAAGTACATTATATAAAGGCAAATTAAGAGAATGATATTCAAAACATTTAAGTGGCTTTGAACTAATTAAATCCTTCTTCTAAGAAAGAATAGGGTCAGGCAATTAGTTGGTTAATTGTTTCTGAACAAGGTTTGAGCTCTAAGCTGGCCTTTGCAAGAAAGGTTGCAATATGATTATTAAAATCATATTTTGCTGCAGACTCCAAATTACCAGAACTATCAGATAGGAAGCAATTTACCAATGAGGCTATCACATTACACTAGCAGACCTTTTTTTCCCCTGAGGAGGCCATATCCTATTAAGACCTGTATAGAAGTAACCAGACTCTGATATTAAAATTTATTTATACAGTCACACGTATGGAATCCTTTTGGGTACATTTTTGAAAATTTCCCACCACTAACAATTTCCTGTTTCCCTTTTCTTGTGTTTGTATTCTTTAGTAGTTCATTCTCCCACATAGTGAAGGTCATTGTCTCACAATATAAAGATAGAGACAGCTGGCTTTAAAGTAATGTACATCTGACTCCCTGAGGCTTGTATCAACAATCGAGCAGTTAAAGGAGTAACAGACCTAGAGATTCATTCATGTTTCTCATGAGAGGAGAGAAAAAAATAAGTCACTTTCTTCCTGAAAAATATACGCTTTTCTATGTCAAATACAAAATGAAAAAAACCCCATCCTTTTGCAGTGGTGACAGGTTTCCTTTCTTTGCTCTCTTGCTCAGAAATGCACCCATCCTGCCTGCGATGCTTGCTTTTGATGAGGAGCATGCAGGTGTAACTCTAAGAAACTCCTACTCCCCCCTAGCCCGCAAACATTGGTGCTTTCCTCCCCAGAAGTCTAGCAAAAGCAGTCTCTGGTTGGAAGCAGTGATGTACTTAGGACAGAACTTAAAGTACCACCCGGAAAACAGTTGGAAACACTCCCCTGCCTAGCCAGAGCCTAGCCAGCAATTTGTCACAGGGCTTTCAGGCAGAGTAAGAGGACTATGGATTCAGAGAGCACCACTCAGCTGCTTTTCAACAGCTCAAGAATGGCCGCCACGTGGGGTGAAATTATTCACTGACCTACCAACATTACCCTACATCTCCCTGTATATTCCCCATGTAGATTCCCCATTCAGGACTTTTGTCCTTCCTGCCTTTAGCCCCCAGCAGTGTTGCTCAGCTCCTCCACCCTAGCAAGGCAGTAAACAGTAGAAACAGGTCTCCTCCAAGCCACCATGTGTGATCCCTCTGCCTGGGGAGCTCATACACAACAGGTATTTTAGGGGTAAAAAACCGGCAGGTATTTTAGGGGTAAAAAGGCAGCTGGTATTTTAGGGGGCTCTTCTCAGATGACTGATTCATCAGTAAGCATCAACTTGTGCTCTAAATGATCTGCAAATCCGTCCCAACTGAGTGATTCTGTCACCTGACAGGAAAGCAGATATTTTAGTGTTACACTGAACAAGTTTCATCCAAGTATCTTGTAATTTTAGAAGAATAACTCAAAACAGACCATTGACATCACTATTTGACTTCCTGTTGCCCTTCTGTTTATAGGACAGGCATTCACAGGTTGTTAAAATTGCTTTCCTGAGAAAGCCCGCTTGTCAAAGACCATTTTATGAAAGCAAGAGAATGTGCAGACTTGTCTTCCTGCATGTGTGTTGGTGAGAAAATTATTATAATGGGAGCAGGACTTTTCCTCTCAGTGGTTAGCAGCTGCTGGGTTTTAAACTGGCAAGTAAGTGGTCTGGTATCTTTTGGAGTGCCTCCAGACTTCAGACATGACACGATAAGTTGTGATCCCGCATAATGGCAGTGACTGTACAGTGTTGCCACACTAATTTCAGTGCTCATGCAGCAGCATGGTAACAAGCCACCCTTGATCCAGTGTAAAACACAAGGCTAACTCCAAGAAAACTGCAAGAAAAAACATCAGCATTTCTAGGATGACTGGTATGATGTAGTTCATAAGAACTCTGAGCTAAAATATGTGACCGACTTCTGAAAGACCTTTTCAAAGACCCCACAATCACCACCCTGTCACCATCACAACACTGCCTTTCTCTCAGCACTTTATCCATCTGCAGTTCTTCCATTCAGAATTTCCCTTTCATAAAAAGATAGCTTGGTAGAAAAAGTTTTGCCTGGAGACTATTGAGCAGAGACAACTGCACTTCAACACCTTGCTGAGTTCTCTGCAGGTAGAAGGAAGAATTGATCGCTGTAGAAATCAACAATAGTTCACACCACATCTCAGTCAAGAGAAGTTCATCTTCAAGCACCATTCATCCTGACTTGGTTCATTTTTAAAACACAAATGATAGAGGAAAATGAGAGGATGGTAATTAGCTGATATAACTGCTGCCTATTGACTACTGTAAAAAAAAGTTGAATAGAAGCTAGTGAAGTAGAAGTGGGACAGAGTAAAAAGGTCCTGAATTCAGACTCATTTACTAAAATTAAACAGGTCCAACTGTTTAATATGTTGAACTTGCAGTCCTTGGAAAGTGTGCTAGGGCATCATGGGATGAATGGTTTGTTCCAAAATACCATGGGGTGGTTTTGCAAATAAAACTTTTCCACCTCACGTTATGCTGGCAAACACTTTTTCTTCTAATAGAAAAAAAATGTACCCAACAGCCACCTATCTCCTTCTAGTCAAGATATTCTTTTTTCCAGCAAGACAGAGCAACAAAAGAAACAAGTTGTCTCTGTGGAATTCTCTGAGGAAAATCAGCACATTTGGAGGAGAGAGGCTTATGCCTGTAACTGAGACCTTGGCCCTCTGAAATCTGAGGCTGTGTTTTCCTTAGGCTCACTTTTCCCATTAAATGCCTTGGATTTGAACTCGACTGAATTGGGAGGTGATAGTTACTGATCATATTAGTCACAGCTGCATGTTCCCAAGGAGTTACCACGTCAACATCTTGTACCCAGGCCTTTGAAATGTAGCAGTTTGAAGTCAGATCAAATGTCAAACATCACAGAACGGGTTTTGTTTAAAAAAAAAAAAAAAAAAAAAAAAAAACAAACCCCAGCAAAACACAAAAGTGAAATTGTGATCAGACACAAGGGAGGGAGGTGTTAATGCATTGCCTGCAACAGCAGTGAAATGACCAGCAAATAAGAGAAAGCTGTGCTTGTGAGATATCAGCTCATGAATCATCTCTGAAGCCTACATATTATAGAGATTGGAAGAAAGAGCTTCTAGTGCCCAAAGAAAGGCGGATAATACACTTAAGAGGTTAGCTATGCCTATAGCCCTTTACTGCTGGTAGCTCTTGGACCCTCCAGCTGTTGGGGAGAGTACCAGCTTAGTCCAGTTCCCAAGTGCCTAGGACACAAGCAGGAGGCAAGGGAAGGGCCACATAGAAGAGGGAAGAAGTAGAAGAGAATGCAGGCTGGTACTCTAACCCAGCCCTTTGGAAGGAGATGAGTCTTTTGGATGCCATAAGATGAAGGTCAAAAGTTTACTGAAAAACAAGGCCATCCAGGAACTCCCAAGTCTACTCTCATGTGACAGTTCAGGAGTGTATCCAAGGACGATCTAGCAGACAAGGATGTGGTAAGCCCAGCATGAATGACCTGTTGAACTTAGGGTGTTTCAGAAAACTATTCAATTTTTTGTTGTTTACTAGTAGAAACAGAGTCTGCAAAATTTTTTTTGCTCTAAAGAGTGAATTTTTTTTCTTTGAAGCACAGCAGTATGGTTTTACTTTTCAGCCTGGAGATGCACTCTACCCAAAAGATGAAAATGGAAAGTTTATCTACCATGAGACAGACTTATGTGCCACTTGGGAGGTAAGCAAACACAACATCCATCCATATATGCTTTAAACCCACATTCATTCTCTTTTTTACTTGTGGTTTTCATAAACATAACTGAAGCAAATTGCCAGGGCAAATGAATTGAATTCTACAGCTCCATAGATAAATTTTACTTATATCCTTAAACATGATTCTTTTCGGTGTCATTTAATTTTTTTATTACAAGACATAGTTGAAACACCAGACATGCACATTCCCTCTTTAAGAGAGTGCACTCTACATTCACCGCTTGAAGCTTTTATCATTAGGTTTTTACCAATCCTTCCACTTTATCAGATCTTCACAGAAAGAGAAAGTTGGAGCCCCTAGAAGAGACTAGGTCATCTTGAAAATATTAGAATCTTCACTTTCAGGAAAAACAGATTTTGCCCTAAAGCTCACCATAAAAAAACCCACAAACAATCAACAACAACAACAAAAATCCCTATTAAAAAAAAAAAAAANAAAAAAAAAAAAAAAAAAAAAAACAAATCAAAAACAACACCTCCCCACTCAACCCCCACTCCCTGCCAAAAACAAAACCCAAGACCTTGCCATCAATTGCCATTACAACAAGTTCACTCACTTCTAAATTTACTTATCGGATGGGAATGCAAGATTTTTCTTGTAAGAAAACTTGGAGGGAAGTAGCCTTTGATTGAAAGATTGCACCCTACATTTGTTTATGATATGCTCTAGTCCTTCAGGCAGATATCTCATTAAGCTTAATGTCACTTGACTTCAGGATCTTGGGTGAAATAGAAAGTGAGACTAGCAATCTCCTCACAGTTCTGCCTCTCAAAGCCATGGGCACCTCTTTAGTTCATGGCCAGAGCTGCTCAGCTCTCCTTCTACACCAGGCCTAATGAAATAGCATCACCAATTACATCCAGTTCACACTAAGAGAGATAAGAGGTGCTACTACGTGCTCCACTTCAGCTTGCACTATCCAGATCTGGATAGTCATATCCCAGTTTAGCTCTACTCAAGGTTCAGCAGATAAAGATGAAGAGTGGTGAAATTTTGAGTGAAATTTTGAAAGGGGAGAGAGCCCAGAGGGGGTCTGAACTTTCCCTTGGCAGCTGAGCCTTCCATCCTGTGTCTCAGGGGGAAGGGGGGCTTCTACATTAACTGTTTATGTTACGTTTTAATTTGGCTGATGCAGTTCATTCCCCTCTTTTCACAGAATGGTTGCTCAGATGTTGAAAGCAATAGCTCTCCCAACACTGCTATATTTTTATCTTTGAGCTGGTGTTTAATATAAATGTTGTTCTATAGCAGGCCACTCTCTTCAGCAAATAAGACAAGAGAAAAATAAGTGGTCGGCAGTGCCTGCAAATAGCATTAATCTAAATTTAAATGGCTCAACTCAATCCAGATAATTTCACTCTCTCAGTGTGGTGCTAGCTGGCAAAAATTAATCCAGAGGACTGTATTTGCTGACTTGTCACTGAGTGATAGAAGGCATATGAGGCCAACTAGAGGTCATCAAATGCACAGTGACTCTTACCTCCCTGCTTTCAGCTTCTGTGAGACAGAAAGAATAACAAAACCTGGAAGGGTATCCAGCTCTATGGTGGGTTCTGCTCTGCCTCAAACAGTCACTGAATTGTTTATTATTTATTTATTATTTTGTGCAGAGTTTTGGGCAGCAAAGGCGAAGAACATAGGAAAGGATCCCCTTTCCCCTTAACAACCCAGCAGATGAAGCTATTGAAGACCAGGGAACATATTCATATCCATAATTCATAAGAGTTTCTCAGCTACTAGGATTTGTCTAAAGTGTAAAATATCTAGAATGTCTCTCTCCCATCCACCTTTTTTTTTTTTTTTTTTCTGCTTGATACTGTACTGAAGTTTTCTGTGCAGGTTTTGTGAGGTTCCTTGCCAGATATTTAGGGGATTTCACTGGATAAAGACTTCATATGAAAAACTGTCTTACGATCAAAAGGAGTGAATTGACTTATCAGGAAAACAATCTGTTTTGTTCACTTTTCCTTCTCCAGCTTTGAGGCACTGTAAAGCAGCATAAAGTAAGCAAAACTCTTTAAAAGCGGTTGCCTGGCACTCATGTATCTTTATCTCAGGTTAAATCTTTCTGCTCTCCAGACAAATTCTGCCCTCACAGGAGGTAAAAACATTAGGGTTTGGTCTGGAAAACAGGTTGACATAAGAATAGAGTTTGGTTTGTCTGGACAACACCAGCCCTCATGCTAATAGAGCTGTTAGTTCTGCTGCAGCAAAGGGTCTCAATAATGGTCTTGTCTTCCACCTCTCTCTGAAATTCATGGCTCCAGTAATCAAGCCAACGTGTGGGACTCTTCTTGCCTTTGCTTTCTTTGCAGGCTCTGGAGGCATGTAAAGATGCAGGTTTGGCAAAGTCTATTGGAGTATCCAATTTCAACCGCAGGCAACTGGAGATGATCATGAACAAGCCAGGACTTAAGTACAAACCTGTCAGCAACCAGGTATGACTGCAAGCAAAGGGCAGTGCCTGCCACAGCGCCACTGCCCTTTGAGGAATGCAAACACACAGCCTATGCCATCACATACAGAAAGGTGATGTGTACTCTGCCGCAGATGCTGCCCTCTATACTTTCATTTCTAGCTCTGGAGCAATCTGTTTCCTCAGTTTCTGCTCCAGGACTATAAAACCAGTGCCTCTGTGCCAAAGCTTCATAACAAGACTGAATGTTTAGTCAAAGCAGATCTTAGATCTCTGCTATGTACCTTACTTCAGGTCCAGAAATTCCCAAGAAAGCCATTCAGAGCTAACCAGTCCTCAATGAAACCATGTCTACCTTAGTTGACACCAGCCTAACCCTACGAATCCTGAGTCATTCCAAGCTTCTCAAGTGTAAAAGCCATTAGAAGCAGCTCCTGAATTTCCTGTACTTGCTCTCTTATACTTTTCCTATAAGACATTTGTCAGAGATGGAGAAAATGTTCAATTAAAGGACACTCTGTTATGTGACTGGCCCGAGCTGAACAATCCTGTGAGGATGACAGGCACGTCCGAGTTAAATTACAGCAGTGGAGCTCTGAGAAGGCGACAAGTGGCAGTAACCCATCTGAGTGCCCAGTACCTTTGGCTCTGGCATTTGGCAGGTCGCTACATTTCCTAGAAATCTCTGGGAAGCTCTACTGACTCGCCTGGCACAAACAAATATCCACATTAGCAGTAATAGACAAGAGGGCAGGGACCAACCAGGACCAACTTCCCACTCCCAGCGCGTGGCCTAGAGGGCTGGAATGGCCATGAGACAGGACAAGGAGGCTGGCCACAGCTTTCATTTCTGTATTTGGCCTGGAGGAAAAGGCTGCCTGTGAGAATAGGCAATTCCAGCACCCTTCCCTGGTATTAGCATGTCCAGTGGGTGCAAAACGCAATTGCTGCTTCTGGCATGCCCGTAAGACTGCACTGAGCATTGCTGATGCTTCCTGGGGTCAAGGAAAACCAGGCAAAAGATTAAGCCCAGCTTAGGGCAGCTAGCCAGCAAGCACAGATGTGCCAGATAGCTTCAGACTTGCCAGATAGCAACCACTGCAAACAGTAGTTGCTCTGTCACCTTTTAGACATCCATTTCCCAGAGTCTGAGATCACAGCCAGAAAATCAATGCCTGCAAGGGAACAGTGTTTGCAACATGGGAGGGCAGAGCTCGCAACAAGGTCATAATCTCACCTTTTGTATACTCCCCCCTCACCTTTCTAACTAGGACACTTTATGCCAACGCTTCCCTAAAAATAACATCAGATTAGTCATCCTGAATGCAAGAGGTAGAGAAATGGAGAGCTGACCCACATGAGATGGGTTGCCTTCTCAGTCTGCTTGTCTAGCGAGCTTGCCTCACCTCCATAATCCCCACTTATTGCCACCTTTCCACGGCATGCCAATAAAAATTCCCTGCAGCCAAATTGAAGTTGCAGAAGTTAATCTGCTGTCCACCAAAAAAAAACCAAAACAACAACAAACCTAATCACCCAGCACTATACAATTAGAATAGTAACCACGGATGAAGTTTCCCTATTCCCTGGTTTACATCTATCCTTTCCTGAAAGCATCACCTGGTCTGTAGCTCTCACAAATATTGGGATATCTTCTGCTTCTGTCTGGCCCTTTTGATTAAACATTCTTTCTATGTTACTCTTGTAGGTAGAATGCCATCCCTACTTCACCCAACCCAAACTCCTAGAATTTTGCAGACAGCATGACATCGTTATTGTTGGGTACAGTCCATTGGGAACCTCAAGGGATGAATCATGGTAAGTCCCCATGTTAATTTCTAATAGAAGGACAATATCCAGGGAAGCATAGTTCTCCACTGCTGCGTCTCTGTGCAAAATACCTCTGCCCCGTTTTTTAAAGTGGTTTTTAACTTCGGTGTCTAAATATTACTGTTTGTGAGTGTAAACTTTCAACACTTCTGCTGCATGCTGTCATCAAAGAATAGGAGGTTGCCTTAGGTCTCCTCTAACAGAAGGCAAGTGTTTCAAATAGGGAATGTGTGAGGCTTAGGTGAGGAAGGAGAAACTAAGCCAACATTAGGACACCACACAGGAAGTTGCCTTTGACAACCCGCCAACCTAAGAGCCAAAGCTTTTCTCCCGTCTTTCACCCTACTTGGCAAAAGGTGCAGGGTTCTGTCCACAAACAAGTAGATGGCCCTATGTCTTGACATTAAAGATGAGGAGGTTTTTGTTTTCTTTTCCTTCCCACTTTTTTTCCAGGGTGAATGTATCCTCCCCTCCTTTACTGAAGGATCCTGTGCTGAACGCCATTGGCAAGAAATACAACAAGACTGCGGCACAGATTGCTTTGCGCTTCAATGTCCAGCGAGGGGTGGTGGTGATCCCAAAAAGTTTCAATCCACAACGCATCAGAGAGAATTTCCAGGTAAATTCATACCTCAGTAGTACATGGACAAATCCACTTATGTTGGCTTAGCCCCTATAGAAGGTAATTTCCCCAGTTTTTCTGTAGACATATGTAAGACTTGACCAATGACAAACTTTGCCACATTTGATGCTTTTTCCCCCCCACACACACTTAATGGTGACAAGATATGACAATAATTGAGCAATGCATAGAGGAAATGTTGGTGTCTTTTAACCCTCTGGAGCAGCTAAAGCTCCAGCTGGTGGTGAGTCCCAGAGCACAAGGTGCTGCAGTGAGCAGCACAAGCAAGATGAGGCAACTCAGTAGGTCAGCAGCCCAAGGCTGCAGGAGCTCAGGAATGAATGATTGTTCCGCCCCGTCTTCAGGTATGGGACAGCTGTGCTAGGGAAGGGTTGCTGCATACAAGTGTGACAGAAAGTCTTACAACCACACCACCAGAAAACATTTGATTTGACTACCACCCAAAAAAAAGATGATTTTTTTCCTGCATCCCTTGCAGCACTCAGTACTCACACTGCTCCCTACTTTCCCTGGAAATACATTGCTTTCAAAGCTGGTGGCTCAGTATTGCCAGACTACCTTCCCCTTCTTGCAAAAAAGGTGTAGGCAAATGTGACTGGGCTTATTCATGTCCTTGAGACTCCCGCAAATGCAGGTAAGCATGGGTTTGTGGGAGAAGGAGGGATTGTAATTCTGGAATCTAGAACATATGAAGGTTGATTATGACAAGAAATGCTAATGCATTCCTAACATCTCCTCCATTAGATCTTTGACTTCTCCCTCACTGAGAAAGAGATGAAAGAAATTGAAGCCCTGAACAAAAATGTTCGTTATGTGGAACTGTTAATGTAAGTACAGAAATCCTAGATCCTCATAGAATATTCCTATTCTTTCTGAGAATTAAAAAAAAACCAAAAACAAAGCAACAACAACAACAACAAAAAAAAAAACAACCCCAAAACAACAAAAACCAAAACAACAACAACAAAAAAAAAGCCCACTTCCTTTTAATATTAACTTCCGCCTATTCTAAGGTAAGGCTTAAACATGAGAGACTGAATATGCTCCTGGACCCATTGCAAAAATAAATGTACAATATTTGCCTGCAGCTCAGGTTCTCAGAGCCCACCTAATAGAAAGTGACATTTTCTTGCTATTCCATCTCTACTCCATTTCCTTAAACTCTTTCTGCTGTGTGGAAAAGGTGGTCTCAGACACTGATAAGGCATGGCATCATCCCTGCCTAGGAGTGTGGATATTTGAGCTGAAATTTAAATAAAATTGAGTTGTACTTTCTTCTAAGAAAAACAGAAGAACAGGAAGCTTGTTTGATAGACCACTTCCTAATTATCCCTTCTGAGAACTAACAAGGCTTGATCTTTTGCAACTTGTCACCTAAAGCTTATCACCCCATATATAGTTTTACTTCACCTGAAAGCTCAGACCTATGCAATATCCCCTCTTCCAGAGGATGTTTGTTTTTCCTTCAGCTCCAATACATCTATAGCTTATGGCCAAACTTTGTTTTCCCCTTTTCAGGGCACTCAATAAGTAGCCAAATACTAGAGATTAAGTAGCCAAATGCTAGAGATTAATTTCCACTCATTTCTCTTGCTACCTTGGATTATCTGTGTCCTGCTAAACTGTAGGGTGAAATGAAAAGCACTGATAACAGCATCAATAGCACTCTAAAATGTTGACCATTGCTCAAAAGATACAGGGAAATGTTGCAAAGAAACAGACAAACCACTTATTGTGCTGCATAAATATGATTGAAAATATGCACTAAGTTAAAAGCATCATAATGGAGTTCATTTTTCACATTTAAGCTCATCCAGATGCTTTGAAGCTTTTTTCTCTTAAAATAGCATTTCATCGAGTAGCAGTACTTAGTTCCAGAAGGCTTCTCACAAATGGAGATTCTTAAGTGTGTTTTGGTATCCGGCATTGTTTGGTTTTATACAGCAAAATTGACTTATAGCATAATTTGAATTTTAAAGATTATATACATGAAATGCAACCTTGGTGCAAATGCAAGAGCCTTTCTCAGAAGCAAAGTTAAAGGCTGCAAATTCCCACAGGGGAAGAACTTTCTAACCCACCAATCTAAAAAACTATTAAATTAAATGCCTTGCTTTATTAGACTGAATTTGGTCACAGGAGACCACGAAGGATAAGGAAAACAGGATGCATAGAATGGGCATTGACGGCTCTAGTTTTCACAAGAGCTCCATGTTTCGGGAAAAATGTTTAAGTACAATCTGATCTCAGCTATGAAAAAAGCCTTATCGGAAAAGTGATGTTGCCATGTAAGGAGCAGATATATAGATTTATAGATATAGATATAGATGCCTACTCTGCGTTACCACACTGAAGTGTCTGCAATTGACACTGCATCAGACAAATTACCAGCCTAAACACATTTCTTATTTCATCCAGCAATCTGTATCTGAAAAAGTCAAATCATGATACAGAAAGACTTTTGGTTAGTCAACTTCATGCAAAACCTTTGACTGCTGTGACACACATGCCAGCAGGAATGGAAAAATCCATCTTTTCTCTGGTTCTTCCCCTTACCAGCTACTATAAGGGTACTGTGTGCAAATCTGTTGTTCTGATGGTATGAGTAAGCCCATACAAACAGGATAATGCAATCACTGGAATGAATTAGCAAGTTAAGAATCTGAGAAGAAAATGGAAGTCTTATAAAAACATGAGTACTTCAGGAAATCATAATCTGAAATTGTTTCTTCTCCTGCTGGAAAAAATCTAGAAGCACTGTGCAGAGCAAATTTTACATTAATGTATCTGCTTGATTTATCTTATGCTCCCATTCTCTGCTATGGATGTTTTCCCTTACCAATTATGCCAAGTTGCAGCAACTCCTCCAAGTGAATAATTTTCACTCAAAGGACTCAGACTTTTGAATATGTGAGATCTGATTAGCAAGCATGCTCGATAGATGAAAAGTCGAGATAATGACACTGGCAACTCAGACATTATCAAATTATACTGAAGTCAAACAAGCCAAAGTGTTGTGGCTTGTTTTGTTTTTTGGGAGTTTTTTCAACCAGCTCAATCTGTTAATGTGTAAACACTCGATCTTGGCTGAATATTGGAATGAAATGTTTTGATGCAATCAATTCAAAATGTTTGATGCCTTCCAGTTAGTTACCTTCAATATTGTGAAATGTGTCCTTCCCAGACTGGAACGATTCACAGCCGGAAAAATGCCAGTATTTGTTGTGCTGTGCTGTAAGGCAAGGCAGGCAGCTGCCATGGTGCACCTGGAGAGAATGCTCTTCAGAAATTTTTCATTTAGCTAATGGAAAGTGTTTGTCAAGCCAGGGCTTGTGATTTAGCATCATCTCAAACAAACGAGAAAACCCACAACAGAAAACAGCTACCTCTTTCTCAAGTCTGCCAATAATGGGCAAATACAGTGTTATTTTTTCACCTGAAGTTGACCCTGGGAGTTTTCTTCTTGCCTTTTATAATGATCCTGGATTGTGCATCTTCTCTGAGCATTTAGTTTCTAAAACAAAGCCTGAAATATCTCTGTCTTTGTTGGGATGCACCCATGACCATCCCTTTCTCCCCTGAACTGGGTCATCCCAAAGCTTATTTGTAAATTCTCTGCCACTGTAGATGCTGGCAGAGTATCTACATGTAGGCTAGAGGACAGCCAGACCTAGTTTAGGTATGGCAGCTGCTTGGGGAAAGCAACACCCCAGACCTGTTCATGCCAGCTCTAAGGGCCTAAGACAAAGTAGAATAGTCTGGTATTTCCACCTCTTCTCCACATGTAGTCCTTATTTCTAGGTGTCTTACTAGATATCTGAACAAAGTCTTCCCTTTCCACAGTGCACACATGGTGAAGCCATCCCCCTTTCCTAAAACACTTCCACTCACCTGAGTTAAACAGTGAGAATAGCTCATGTACAGAGTCCTGTTGATTTTCCCCATCTCTCCTTAAGATATGCAGTCTGTAGGCCTGGAAAATGGTCCTTCACTGTCCTCTCCTTAAATACACAGGCTTACTTACAGCTCTTCAGGGGCAGTTATTCAGAGCAGAACAGCTTCTGAATAAGAAGAGGAGCCTTCCATAAAGGCCACATGTATATTGCAAGGAAGAGGTTTGCTGGGCATGGCTGCAGCGATTTTATATCTATTTTATATCTTGCTTCACCCAAGGAGCTCACTTGTCCAATCTGACCTTTCTACAGGTGGCGTGACCATCCAGAGTATCCCTTTAATGATGAATACTGAAAAGGAGCTGGGTCTGGAGAGCCAGCCAATGCTGTTAGGCTTTGCTGAGAGACTCAACCTTTGGTGCTTTGTCTTCATGTAAGGCTGTTCAAATCAGCATTAAAAACGTGACATTTATTTCTTTTTGTCTTGTCAGTCTCTTCTTATTGATGACCAAATCTATTTAATTCATTGAATTTCTGATTTTAGCTTAGCAGGCTTTAATGCTGAACACTGAAGGATCAAGATTGACTTCTGATATAAGTGAAGATTTATCTTAAAAACAAGCTCATTAGTTCAAGCCAAATCAGTTTCACTTAATGGAATATTCTTCACTTAATCTGAAACAAAACATTCCACTTCAGTAGGCGTGAGGCAGAATCAGAATCACAAAATCAGCAAAGTTCAAAGAGACCACAGAGGGGTCACGTGGTCCAAACCAGTACCATATTCTTTTGCAGCTCGAGTAAGAGAAAGTCAAGAGTGGTGAACTAATTGAATCTGATACATATGCACATATTTTTTGCTGATATGGACTAGGTATGTGCACTGTTTCATGTGGTGAAGTTCATTTAACTCTGACCAGAGTGTTGTGCATCTGCCCACATGAGCTTTATTCAATAAGTACATCCCAGCTGGCTCCACATGGAACTAGTTAGAGCCCTAAAGCATTACAAGCATGTTCATATTCACACACACACAGAACTGTCAGCTGAGGACCTCAATAAAACACAAGACAGTATATGACACTTGTGTGACACTACTTGTTATTCAAGGGTGGTATTAACTGGCATTGTGTACATAACCTGCAGCTACAACTAGGGAGGTCTTCATCTCAAGAGATTACAAGTCACTTAAACTTCTTTCATGCTCCACTAGCTGATATTAACCCAAGAAAATTTCTGTTCACTTAAAAATTCTTATAAACATAAGGGCAGAAGCACATATACTGGGTAAGGAAGATTGACTCCTACAGCATGAACTTCTTTGTCAGACTACTTGTTTGCAGCCTATAGGTGCATCTGCCCGTACCCACACCTGCAGAAGGCTACTTTGCCTCCCTTCTGAGCCCAAGCAAACCAGTTTCCTGCCACTGAAGGAGTACACTGGAGAAGTATCAGAGAAGAAACTAAACCGTGCACTCAGAGAGAGAGAGTACTTTATGTACTAGAATGTGCGTACACTGGAAAATGTATCATACGTAGGCTTCAGTCTATAGCATCTGCTTTTATTTATTACCATTGCTATTTATTATCCCTGGAGTGACTGGGACAGGAAAATGCCAGAGCGTACAGTTCACGGAAACCCTTCTCTATGGTCATGATGTGCTCCTCAGAGCTGACACAAAGAGGGAAAGGGATGGCCACTTCATTGGAGCAGCAGGGAAGGCTCCCAACAGAGTCAACTGCAAATGCGTCCGTAGATGTGCTCAGTGGGCATCACTGGAGAAGTCAGGCCCCTTCAGTGGAGGTGGCTTTCATGTAGCATTTATAAATCCATTCACAAAGCTATGCTAACATAAGAGAATTCTGCTTCCTGGAGGTTACCCAAGGGCAATTCCCATTTTATTCTATTATCCACTTAGACCAGAGGGGAATATAAAAAACAAAAATGGGGCAGATGTGTCTTCTTTTTCCTCAGATACATTAGAAACCTCCTGGTGTAGATCTAAGGACAATCCCAAGATCAGGTGGAACTCTGCACCCAGGGTTGTTTAGAACCACTATCATAAGTCCTGCTTTGCCCCTTTGCAAACAGCTGAGATCCTGGTCAAAAAACTGAATAAAATCCAAGTCTAAATTCAAGTGCCAGAGAGGAGGAGTTACCACCATACCCAACATGTTATTCCAGTTGCTTCACAAGTACAAGCCTTAAATAGAGTTTACAAGGCTCAACTGCTTAACAGTAGCACTGTACAAATTTTTGCACTGTAACTTGACCAGGTGCAATTCTCCAGTCACAGCCAACTTCAGGGCAGGTTTGGCAAAGCTCTTGTTGTCTACAACTGCAAATGTCGACTAGTGCTTAGCTTAAATGCTCACACCAGCCTCTTTTGCAGCTCACTGCTCTTTCCAGGCATCTCCCTCCCTGAGGTCAGGCAGCACAGGAGATTCTAACAAAGCAGGTGAACTTGTGCATGTGAGTAAGGAAGAAAATATGCTGAAACTTCTCTAGCAGGGAATACCATGTAATCAAATCTTTGACCTATTCTGATTCAATAAGGCAGGGCAGATTGTGAGACTTTCTCCTGCCCAAGTCATGCCATCAAATTCCTCCCCCCTCTAATTTTAATAGAATCCTCCTCCTCCTCCTTTGCGCATTGCCTCATTTGTATCTGATGAAAAAAGATTCAGCCTCTTCTCAGGGGCAAATGCTCCCATACTAGTTTCCATGAGTTATGAAACTGCTATTGACATATAGCCTACATTTTCCTCTCCTCTGCTCAGTTTCAGACCATTGCTCCCCATTGTTTTCCAACTTCCCCTACAAAGAAAAGGTTTAGATGGGGGATATCAACAGGCCTGCAGGTGGGAGCTTGGGAAACCAGCAGCTGCACAAGGAGAGAGAAAAGCCCAAACCACAGCCCCAGGTACGATTTGCTTCCATCTAGCACATTTTAGAGTCTTACTGGCCTCACTCCCTGGTGTGAAACACATCACTTGGAATGGTCACATGCAGCCCTGCTCCAACTGGAGCGATCAGGCATGGACAGAGGGGGTTCCAGCACCTCCTGCTCTGACAGCAGTCACACATGACAAGAATGGTCCCAGTCATGTACTAGAAAATTTACTCACTTTTATGGTAATTAACCTTAATTGTTTGTGACTCTTTGTATAGCTGCTAAGTGAAGTGAAATCCAGACCAAAGATGTTTGCTTCAGTTATGCACAAGTTACTTTACAGCAAAGAGAATAAATGATGCAGCACTTCAGATTCTTTTAGCAGCTGGTCTGGTCAGCAGAAACCCAGGTGATGTGCTAACATCCCCAGCAGCAGAGCACTTCATTAGAGCTTGGGCTTACCTGGCATCCCCTGTTGTTACACAAGCTCAGAGCAGAGCACAGGGCTTCGGAGTGCAGCAGCCTTGGGCACGTGCATGCTCACATTTATTTGGTGAAGCAACAAGGAAGCACTGGCACAGTTATCATGCAATGTGCCAACATCATCCCACCCTGTACTGCACGGGGAGATGGATTTGTTCCCCCGTAGGGAGGCAGAGCTTCCTCTTCCCCAAGACTAAGTGTCTGGAAGAGGAATCTCTTTCAGAAAGGTCATGCATCCAATTTTCCCTAATTCTGTGCAAGAGAAATGGGGGAAATAGTAAGAGACAAAGTGGGGTGGACATTGTGTACATTTTTACAGTCCTACATCAAAGAATGCCCTTTGGATTTATCCTACATTTTTGTACCACAAAGCTGCCAAGAGACTTTACAAGAGTGTGGAGGAAAGGGCAAATGGCCATATCAAGCCATCAACCAGAATTAGGATGCAATTTTGGGTAGAGAGTAATGGACATGGGAAAAAGAAGAAAGTTCCTCCTGTAGTTTTCACCCATTGCCTGCCAGTCAGGCCTGGGTGCAAAAATGAAATATCTTCTCCTGGTCAGAGTGTAATTATAACTGAGGGCAGATAGTGAGTTTTGCGAACAGCCAGAGAGGAGGGGTGACCACAAAAGGCAATGCCTTTGGCTGGATGCAGCAGGGTCCTCATTTAATGATGCTTCTTCATTTCATTCTTTTCTGGAATCCAAAAAAGCCCAAAAGATTCTCACCTCCAGACTGGCAGAATATTTAACCATTACCACATTCTTGGGAGGTGCAAGGGTGTTCAACAGCAGAGAGGCTGATACATTCCTTAACTAATTAAGATAATTTTGTAACTAGAATCAGAGTTGATTCTTCAATTTAGTGTGTGAATTGTTTAAGTGTGGAAGCAAAGCCAGTGTTACAGTGACTCTTAAAGGAAAAGAAATCACATGCCTGGGATGTGCAAGACATTTCTCAAGTGTCCACAGCAAGCAGTAAGGAGAAACTTGTATCCCTTAGAGTGTAGAGTAAGTCAAATTTGAAGATTTAAGATGAGATGCCGCCTTTCTACTGTGAGTAAAATCACAGTCTCCTTGTTGCTATCTGCCAAACCAAAACACTTTAAAATAAATCAGTTTGATATTTGCAAGACAATTTCCTTATTTTTGGGGAATAGAGAAAGGGAGGGATCTGCTGTTCCAAAACATTTTTCCCAGATCTCATCAAGAAAATTTACAGGTAAGCGCTGAGGTAGAGAGGTAAGTCCATAAGAGAGTGACATGTTAGAATGAGATTCAGCAGGCTTATTTCACTTGTGACTAAACTGCAAACACCTTTACCTTTGGGGGCAGAGAAATCAGCATGTAGTTGGGTACTACTGCAGTTTTTATACTAATTGATTCTCAGCAGTGCCATATTTCATCTCTTCCCAACATCCTACTACCCTGGAGCAAAACCCCCAGCTTATAATAAAGGGCTTTGAGAGTGCAGAAGCCAAAAAAACTTAATTTTCCAATGCCAGACAGACTCCTTGGGGAACCCTAACTCAACAAGCATGAGCAATACTCACAACAGGGCAACACATTGCAAATAAAATGCAAAGCAGAACCAAATGGAAAAAAGAGGACAGAAAGAAGGAGCTGGAAAGGAAGATAACATGTGTATATAAACACTTACACATGGACACCAGGGGCACCACTGGAGGAAGCTGGTCAGTTTTTGCTCTGTAGACTGCAGACCTACCTGGGTGGAGGTCTCAGATCAGTCCAAGGTCACTGAACACAGCAAAGGCAAAATTCTGCCCCAGGACAAATGTACACTCAATTAGAAGATAAATGAGAGCTCATGATGACCTAGAACATGTCTCACAAAAACCTCACACATAACTAAAGTCTGTGCTAGGGCAAGGTGCTGAGGACATCGGGTAGGATCCCACCAACATTTCAGCACATAAAAATCAGGAGTGGCTCAGCTGAAACAAGGTACAGATGCACAAACTGAAGGCCTTATGCCCTCGCTGCAAGGAAACTCATCCACGTTTTCTCTTTCCTCAATTAACCTGACCAGTGTTGTTCTCCCAAGCCAGGACAGACCCTTGGGAAAGCTAGCCAAGAATATTTAGCCTTTGTGACCTCTTCAGAAAACTACTTTTCTACTATGCCACTGCCTCAGCTTCCACCCACAGGGTGACACCCTGCCCTGTGTGTGAAATGGGGAGGTTTCCCGGAAAAGTGATCTCACCATCCCACATGCTCAGCAATGATGGACCCAGGCAGTCCAGAACAGCCTGAACCAGCTGTTTGGCAGCATACTTTGCAGTCAGTCCCTGCTTTTCCACTGTGGTAGGACTGCAGTCCTCCTTTATTTTCTACAGGGTTATGAGGAGATTGCCTTTACGTGTTATTAGCTATATTGATCTGTACTTGCGGCACTTCAAAGAGCAATCTCTGACCTTCAAAAAGCTTCTGCTAAGTCATGGATCAGAAATCCACACCTTCATTCAACATGCTATCTCTCTGGTCCCCGGTGAAGTACAGTCATCCCAGAAGAGAGTAGGAGAAACAACAAAGCAGGAAAGTTAAGCACCAATTTAGGATTTCTACTGATTTTTTTCTAGTCGTGGCATTTAGAGCACACCAGGAATCATGAATTTCCTTGGCAATCTACACTTCTCCAGGCCCAAGACTATCAAGTTACTTGAGTCACAGCCTTTTGTTTCCAGAATTGGTCATTTGGTGTGCAAGAGTTTGAGGCCATAAAAGAAATTTCAGCGAGCACAGCAGGAGGAAGGGGGGAATTGTAGTTCCCCTTCCTCAGTACTCAGAGCATCAAGAAGTGACACAGGAAGTCAGGTTCAAATCTTTATGGGGATTTTAACCTACATGCCTCACCTTACCCAGTTACCAAGCACTACAGTGTCATGGAAGGCATCTGGCTCCATCCACTACACTGAACTTTTCAAGTTTGCATGAGTCACTCATCAGGGTAAAAGGGGGAAATAGCTGAGAAACTTCATGTACTTTCTTGGGAAGGAGGACACTTGCAGTCCAGACCTCACTCTGGTCACTGGTGATGGGAAAACATAGAACAGGGATCAAACCTTTCCCCCTTTGTACTATGGCTCATCCCAATGCTATGCGACTTGCTCTCTTTGCTGTTTCTTCTGGACACAACACCAGTTATGTTAGCAGAGAAGACCCTTTGAGTTGGAAAGGATGATACGAGTATGAATTCCATCACAATATGAGTAAATGTGAATTTCACTGAATTTCTGGCACTTATTACTACAGTGACAGCAAGCCCTGCAGCATCCCTCAAACACACGCCCTGGCAGGCTGCACAGAGATACTACAGAGACGACTGAATTAACACATTGATTTGCACCTCTTTTTCACCCAATAGTTCCAGCGCTCCACAGACATCAGTGATTGACCTTCTATGACTTTTTTTGCCTCCTCCAAATCTTATTTCTTAGCCCTCTTTGCAGCTAAACACATCCATTTTTGTTCTCTCCTCTCTCCCAAGTTTCTTTTTGCCACATGTATGAACAACTAAATCAAATTTAACTGCTGAATGAGGGTTCCCTTCGCACACTCTCACTTCCTGCAAAAATTACTTGGATGTTGCCTTCATTTTTCTGGATTCCTCCTGTTCATGGAGGAAAGAGGCCTTGACACGGCCCACCTCCAGGGAAAAGTCATTCACCTAAGATATTTCCCAGCTCTGGGAAAACCCAGCATTTAAAAATAGTATGGAGTGTGAAGTACATCTTTCCAATAGCATTTATGATGGAAATGTGGATACACAGTGCTAACCATGAGAAATTACAAACCAAAGTTAATTAGGACAGAGAAAGCACCAGGAAAACACATGCAAAATTACTGCTTTTTAGTAATTTTGACCCTGTGAAGGGTATGAACTTTGTATGGAATAAAGGTCTGATGTGCCCCACAGAATTCATTCCCTGGAAAAATCGAGATTGGAAAAGGGTAAAAATAGTGGTGACAAAGCCAGCTGATGAATAATGGAGACTATCTGTTTAGTGTGGTATGGAGAGAAGCCAATATTCTCCTATTGCAAACCATATAATGAGGGATCTGCATTAGCCTCTACATTTACAGCCCATATCATGGTACAGGAATGAGAAAATATTCATATATTTGAGAAAATATTCAAATATTTGAGAAAATATTAAAAAAATTTGAAGAAATCAAAGAGCATATTGATCTTTGTATGAATTTTTAACTATGCAGGGCAACTTTCTGGAAATCATGGCTACATTTATTAAAGTGTCAAACAAGGGTATTGGTGTTTAAAGATAGTGGCTCCTGCAATGACCAGTGCACAACACCTCCACATCAGATACTGCCTAGTCACATGGACAGAGGAACATGATGGGAAGAGAAGAGCTTTCCCATCTTGCCCTGCATGCTGCACTCAGGATTACATGACTGAGGACTCTAAAGGGATTTTTGTAGTGCTAGGGTCATGTGCTGCTTGAGGCTTAATACTTTCAAGTTGTATTTCATAAAAGCACCATTTTTTAAAAAAAAGTGCTAGTGTTCCAAAAGGAAGACCAGAAAACAGAGCTATCTGGAGATTTTCAGCCAAGAGGTTGAGTGTATTTATGATTGCAGGCTCCTACAGTTATGCACACACACACTGGGAATCCTGCCCTCTGCAGAGTCCTGCCACATGTTTCCACAAGCAGGTGGAGGGATGAAGCACATCAGGTTTCATAGGCACCCAGAGCACCCCAGGAAGTACAATGCTTCATTGGCACTAAGGAATCACAGGGTGAGAGCAACCCAGCAGCAGCACCACAGACGACCTTCCAGGGAATATCTCTCCTGCCAAAATAAATTAAAAAATTCGAACAAAATACTGAAGCCCTTTGCATTATCTTAGGACCAGTTTGATATTAGGCATGGTTTAACCAGTTAGTCTGCAGTAGATTGTTTCACATCCACTTTGCAGTGTAGCTTGATACTTTCTGTTCACAGAAAGGTCTTTCACAAACAGACCTGAAACAACAAGAAGCACTTTCCTCCCTACATTTATGCAGTCTATCTTCAATTCCTCAGGAGTCACTGCAGTCATCTCACAGACCCATCCTCTGGTAAGGGTAGAGACAGGTTTCTGCCTCTCCAGCGGGAGCTCAGCAACCCAAGTGAACAAAACAGATTTATTACACTTGACATTCCTCCTTTTCCTTACCACCTGCCCTGCAAGGAAAAATGTCTTACCTGAGGGAAAGAAACAGGGCAGTAAACCCAGCAACCTCCATCTCAGCAGCTTGAAGTCCAACAAGAAAAGGAAATAGGCCACCCCAACCCTCCCACCTGAGAGACCCAGCATCTGTGGTGAGCTTATGTGCTGCTAATTTCAAAAGTCACAGGTGTAGGTAACCTCAGATACCCCACCCTGAGATGAGGAAGAGATAGAAAAAACGAGAAAAGCCCTGAGCAAATATCTGTGCTCTAGCTTTGGTGTACCCCATGGCTTGTACTGGGAGGTAAATCACTGCAAGTAGGAATATAACAGTTCTGTATACAGCTTTTAACTTCTCCTTTCCACCACATGTGAAATTTAGCTCTACTGTTTCTGGGTCATCAGCCTGCAGATCTGCCTTAGTCATCTGGCTAGGGCGTTCATAGAAGAACAAATAAATGAATCACAGTCTTTGCAGGAACTGCTGTAAAGTAATTCCCTCCCCCTTGCCTTTCCTGCGTTTCCCAAGCTGAGGAAGTTGAAGCTCATAGCAGTGAGTGTCCCTGGGTCAGCAACTGGCTCACCAGGCAGCTTTGCAGGAAAGCAACCTGTGCACAGCTCTGCTGCTCCTGCCTTTGTGAGCAGCTTGTGCTCATGGGCTGTGGCACCTTCACCACCTGGGCAGGGTCTGTGTCCTGGGTTGCACTGTAGGATGTACACAAAGTATTTATTCTATCACCATCTTCATGAACTGTTGAAACCAGATGGGCTAGTGTTTTCCCAAGGGTGTCTTCTGCTAATGGCCTTTGAGGTGTCTTCTGCTAATGACCTTTGGGGTGTCTTCTGCTAATGGCCCATTAACACCTGGCCCATGACTCACAGGTAACTCCCTCCAGGGGTTATCTCTGTTTAATGGGCCATCAAGGACCCACTTCACACTCCTCATGCTATTGTGAGATGCTCTGCCCAGGGGGAGGAGCCAAGCATTCTCACCTGGATATAAGCTGGTATGTGGGACAGTGCAAGCAGCACTTACCCAGTGGATTCCCAGAAGACCAAAGTTCCCGGACCTTTCTACAAGATCACTGCTTCAGGAAGAGCACTTCACCTGGACCGCTTCCACCATCCTGCTCAGGTTGTATTCTGACTCTGTCAGTGATCCTTTATGTTATTGCATTTATTTTATTTTATTTTTACCTTTTTACCTTTCTTCTTATTAAATTATATCTCTAAATTGGAGCCTCTCATTCGTTTTGCTTTCAAACCACAACAGTCTGGATATGCCCACACAGAACCAGGAGACAGTGGAAGAATTCATCCTGTAAGGGCTGCAGAGTACAGGAACACCTTACACTCACCTCTGGGGCTGGGATTTGCCGTTTCCTTAGACCTTGAAAATTAAAGCAGGAAGGTAAGAAGAAGCAGAAAAAGAAGCTTGAGATAAATGGCATTTAACACTCTAAATTCCTCCTACATGTGGGTCCAGGGGGCTTAAATCCATGCTCTGCACTTGGCCATTCACATACAATTTTGTGAGTTATCATCCCCAGTGTAGGAGAGCTGTAGGTGGAAGGAGATCTGTTACAATCTCGATTTGCAGGGTGAGGGCCTTGGATGTTGTAGCACCAATGACTGCAGGGCTGACATTTGATCTTACAGGTTTTGTGACTCTAAGATTGCATCTGGGGCTGTGGTGGGCAGCAGGATCTCAGAGAGCCCCCAAGGGGTGCGGCTGCCAGAAGAAAGTGCAGAGAGTTGTAAGGCTCAGCCTACTTTCAGAGTGAATTAAACATTTGTGTTTTGGTTGTAGGAAGGCTCCTATTTCCAATTTACCTTGCTTCTTGAGAAAAACATGAAAGTTCTCCCTCTAAAAAAACACAGGCTAACTATTGGCCTTTCAGAAACTCAATGAGAAGAACAAAAAGAAATTCCACCATCTTTTAACCAAATCACTTCTCCAGTCAATAAGCAGAGCAGAGCATTAACCAAGACTGTAGAATATCTCCATTTCCACCCTTTTTTAACCTTAAAATATCTGCTCACCTTGATATTTTTGAAGGAGGTGTCCTAGCACAAGGTTTCAGGAGCTCTGTTAAACCTGTGCTTTCACAGCTTTTTCAGTTTATACAGTTTAGACAAATCACAACCAGCCTCCGCCGGAGAACTCTTGCAGCCTTTTGATCAACTGAGGTTAGTGCTTCAGTTTATCAGAAAAGTTAAACTTTGCTTGTCTTTAATGCCTACTGTTTATAGCAGGAAACCCAAAGAGCACTCCTGGGATCCTACAGGCATGGGTCTCACCTATTTGTAACTACTATTGTGCATTAAGATGGGACTTTCCAACCATCTGGGAAACACTCCACTTTGCTATAATTTCCAGATTACTTTCCTGCTGGGATCAGTCTCCCCACAAAAGTCCTGAGAGAAGGAGCTACACAAAACAGATTTATGTGCAAAGCAACATCCTTTTTTTTTTTTTTACTGGTTTCTTTTTCTATGCTGTAAGTGTCAAGAAATTTATTTTGCTAGTTACTATGATGTTCAGTGTGAACTTTCTGTGAATAAATTTCTCTAAACAAGTTCTAAGACAAGTAATTTCTTAGGATTTGAACAAAGTTAATTGTTTTCTGGATTTCTAGTAATTCATGGAATAAAAATACTTGGCCTTTCGTGTTTTAATAAAACTTTCCTCTTGCAAACAAGGTGTAAAAATTGTCACTATGTTGTTACAGCTTCACAGAATTTTCTCCTCTGGCGGAAAAGTATTCCTCTGGAAATATTTTGGCTTTGGTAATAGATCATCATAAAGTTATGAAATTTTATTTATGCAAGTGTCTATGCTTACATTTGTCATTGATTTACATGTTATTTACCCACATTTCTCTTCTGTGAGTTTGTGTTGTCCTTTAATATAAGGAAACATTATACTAGCCCAATAGTGCATCTACTGAGTGCCTTGAAACTTACTGTTATCTTCTTTCAGAACAGTAACAGAATTTTGATTAACACTCACTATAATTCTAGCAAGCTTTTTTTTTAAAGCATAACTGAAAGTCCATGAATCCTTATGTATAACAAACATGCCTAATAGCCTAAAGTAAGTAGTCATTTGTCTTTTCAAGTGATCAAAGAGAATGAAAGACAGCTAGCCATAACACATCCAGTCTTATTTACTTGCTCCTCTTCCTGTTCCCAGCAATAGGCACAAATGGATCTCAAACTTTACCACAGTGATTCATTTTGCTGGTGACAGAAGAGCAAAATACTCTAATGTTCCTCTCAGGGCTGCAACCAACATCATTGCCCTGCCTGCACAGACCTCCAGCACCATGGGGCTCTCTAAATCTTCTTGGAATCACTTCTGTGTCATTGGCACTCACGAGTGCCTGTGCATTGACCTTACACCCAACAGCAAACTCCTGGATCAAGCATCACAGAGGGTTTCCACCTTCATGAGAGTTACTAATCAATGCAAAGTTTTGGAGTCTTTATGTGTGGATAGCGGGATAGGTTTGAGCATGGCTGGAACAGATGTGCTCCCAGAAATGGAAAAGGTGGCACATAGGCTAATTTGGGATGGTTACAAAGATGAGGTGTGAAGGCATGATCCTGCCAAAAGCCATAGTTTCAGGAGATGCCCAGGGTTCCTTGTAACATCTTAGAATTTCCTCTGCCTGTGGATATGATATGACAGGTGATCGTCCAGCTGTGGTTTTTTTCCTCTGATTAGAGGCTTAGAGTACTAACAGTCAGGGAATGCTGTTTCAGAGGAAATGGTAGAAAATTGCTTCAGGAGTGAGTCTGAATTTTACCACTGTAGTTAAATCATGGCAGAAGAGGACAAAACAGCTAACAAATATTTTATGAATCATATAAAAAATACAAAGAATCTGGACAGGACCAGAGAAGGACATCCAACCCCAGGATGAAGCAGCCATACCATTTTGATGGGTATTCAGAAAGACTTTCCTGAATGGTATCCTCACTCCCCAGCAATGTGTAGCAGGGCTGAATTGTCCTTATTGGTACAAAACATTTTACCTAAGTGTAAAACAAATCTTATTTTACTGCCCATCACAGTCTCTACCCCTTGCTCTGGCCAACAGGCATGTGACCCTCCTGGTTAGGTTGTACTCACTCTCTCTTTTTCCCATTAAATAGCACACAAAGGTGTCAGGTCTTTTACCACAGACCTCCAGGTTTTCTTGAGGCCATTGGGAAGCTTTCTGAGCTGTTGGAGTGATATTTTTGAGCTGGACATCTACAGATTACTAGAACAGGAGGATGGATCTCAAGGAGATGTCTATTCTCCTTCCAGCACCCTGTTTGGCACTGAACAGCTTGAGTTAGGCATCATTTCCATTTCACATCATCTGAGCACTTGAGAAAGTTATAAGTCTAAAGCATACAAACTGCCACATCAAATCAAGTTATTTAGCAAAAATAATACGAGAACAATTATGGAAAATCTATTTTTTTCTAAATAACTAGCAAATACTGGGCTGAAGTGGTGAGGAAGTCATACTGAAAGGTGGGTGATAAATGTAAGAGGGGAAAATAATGTTTTGGATTAGCAAAAAAAAAAAAAAAAAATTAATCCTTTCCAGCAAAAGGAAAAAAATTTTCAGAGGGTGAGTTGTCAGCCTTCTCCAACTTAAAATGAAAGGACATTCCTTAAGGGAAAATTGTTTCAAAATAAAATAAAAATTGTTGTACTTGGGAAATCTAAACCATTGCAACTTTCCCCAGCTTGCTTTGTTTGCTTTAGCTTAAGGCAGTCTGGATTTGTAGAATATATGTTTCATCACCTACCTAGGCTGTCTTTCTGTCCACTTTCAGCTTTGTTCAGACATCTGCATATGGTTTCCAAGGATCTCCCTTCTTTTTCATATAGCTGGCATTCTGGAGATGGTTTGTGGAAGATGTCCTAGAGAGAAAGTCTCCACAGACAGAAGAGAAAATGGAGCTAAACCTCTTCCCCAGCTCTGAACCTTCACAGTGCATGCTATATTTGCTGCCAATGGCACACAGACCCTGGGTAAACTTCATACAGACTGAAGGGTAAAAAAGTTGCATTGGGTAATTTGCCTTATTCTTGACAAACTGCCCATGATGTTAATTCAGTGTCTGGGTGATACAACATTTTCTGATCAAGTCCTGGAGTCCAGCAACAAGATCAACATTGAGTTACATGAGATAATAACTTTTACAGAAGCAAAAAGGTTTTGATAGTCCAGGCCACTAGATTTGGGGGTTCCTCATTACTGCAAGATAGATGTATCTCCAAGTCTTGAAAGCATTTACCCCCAGAGTATTCATCTGGGTCAAAACAGCAACTCCACTTTATGACACACCTTCCCATTAAGGTTTTTTATTGTCATTACTTACTAGAAGCACACAGTTGTGGATGAGCAGTGAGTTTTCAGTGCTGACTAGTAGCTGGTATAGCAACAAAACACACTCCTGTGTCCCTCGAGTGGCTGGAGGATGCAACACACACTATTGCTGGGTTGCTTCATCCCTGGTATTCTAACATTGATTTTCACTGCAGTAAGCCCTGTTCTGTGCAAATATTGAAATTTTCCATGATGGAGAGCTGCTTCCTTGTGGTTATTGTTGTTATTTAACAACACTAATATCCAAGGAACGCTGTAACATCTATCCCACGAGGAAAACTATGCTTTGTAGCAGAACACCAGGTCTGGCAGAGCAGCAGTTTTCATGGCACGACCATGTCTTGAGTTAATCCTATGAAAACCTGCCCAGTGTGGTCAGTTTATAAGTCTTCTGCAAAATTGCACTCCACAAATGTGCTGTTGAAATGCCTTTAGAGTTCTTGGCAGCTGGGTTCCCCTATGGTTTCTCTGTGTCACTCAGGAATTTGAACAGCCAGTCCTCGAGACTGCAGCTGGTGCCATCTTCACCACCTTCACTTCTGGCTTTCCTTTGCTAAGTTTTTCAAGAAATCCCTTTTGTCCCCTTGACAGTTTCTTTAATCTTCCTATTTTTGTGCATATATAATCAAGTACAGGCAGGCTATCTTACAACAACAGTCTGAACTAATTTAAAATGATTAGAGGACCTTGGCAGTAGATGTTAGAGGAGTATGAAGTGTTTATATTGTATCTGTTTGCTTATAGTGCACATTTGCCAGAGCCATAATTCAATTTATGCATACAGATCAACTTTTTAATACCTTCCAGGAATAATTGTTGTCATCATTTTATGTTTCAGTTTGTGTATTCAAATAAAACATGTTGCAATTGGATTTGAAAGGTCGAAACCTGTTTTGAAAAATCTCATTTAAAGTTTATGGGGCTTAGCACTTCCAGAATAAAAGCAATTTTAAAAGCTGTGATGTAGCAAGCTCACAAACACATTTTTTCAAAGACATATATATTCCTCTGTTCTCAGAGAATTTGTCTAATGGAGTGTGATTTCATTTAATGGCTTTCAAAATACATATATATACATATATACAAGGAAACATAAAAGCCTGCAGCTCCCTATGTTTCAAATTCTTTTCTGTGGTCTTACCTGGGACAATTTGAAATCTGTAATTACTGTTTCTAGACTTCCATTTAGCAGCACATTCTGGTGCACTTGCAAGAAACTGCTGAAGTTTTATGCTAAGATGTACACACTGGCAACCATGTAGGAGCAATACACTGCAGTTTCATACCATTCCTCTAGCTTCAAAAAGTGCAGTCCCTTCCTTTCTGGATGTCCAAACACTAAATAACAATCCCTTAATAAACCAATGCCAAAAATTTATGTAATAACTACTTTCTTGATGGTCATGGAGTGCTGCCAGAATTAATAGACTCATTGTCTGTGGTAAAATTTGTCAACACTGCTATAGAAACATATTAGCAGCTGTTTTCCTTGGATGCATTTCTCTTTTTTTTAACGTTTCAATTGTCAGCTGAAAATTGACCTTTTGGTTGGCCATGAAAAGAATGCTCACTTACACAGACAAACACCTGTCTGAGGTGGCAGACACCGCCCATCCCCTCGATATGCTGACAGAAGACATGCTATGCTCTTCACACAGCAGCCATCCCCCAATTACTGGAGGAGCAGCTCTGATTAAAGATTTTGCTCCGGAGTGGGAAATAGCTTGTGGTTTTGTACAGCAGACATTTTTTTGTGGCCAGGAGCACGTCCTCTTCTAAGAAGCCAGACAATTTTAGTCCTTGGCACTGGCAGGGCAGCGGCAGCCCCTGGGGGAAGAGTGGCTGTGGCCACCCTCCAGTGCCCTGCTGCTTCAGCATGCCTCTAAAAATGAATCCTCACATACTTGTTTTCCAGAGAACAGAAATGGACTTGTTTCACAACAGCTTTTTGTTTATCTTACTTTTGTTTCCTTCTCTCATTCCCTTCGAGGAAGAAAAGACAAGAATCAACCTTTGTTCAAAGTGGCTTATCCCTCCCTGCCCCAGAGACACGGCCTGTCTCAGCCTTCTGGACACATCACTTGTCAGGGACGGGCCAGGCTTTGTGACCCCCTGGTCATGAACAGCATGGAATCCCACAAACACAGGGCAACTCACACCTTTGCTGAATAGCAGTCTCAAAATCATACTTTACTGAATTCTAAAACTGAGGTGCCTGTGTCCTGCTTGTGGCTGAAAATTATGAAGCACAGTAACATCACTGGAGTTCTGCTTAGTGTGCCTTACTGCTCAGAGCACTGTAACAGTGCTGGCTGCTGCTGTCAGCAATAACACAGTCACACAGAGCAACATGCAAGAATGTCTCACTGTCTCAGTTATATAAACTTCAGCTTTTTCACCTGAGGTACTTAATTCCCTGAGTTTTGTCCAAACTGGTACTGCCCAGGTATTTTATCAGGAAGATAAGACCAAGCAAATACTGATATGTATCCAATTGCTTAATTGGTGACTTGAATGTTCTCAAACATCAACAGAAGAATAATGGAGTGTACAGGTGTCCCTCATCCATTTGAGCACCTCAAGCAGTCTCAGCACGCTACTGTTACTGCATGCCAGTCTGCCTGGCTTTGTGGCAGTGTAGCCCCATCTGAGATTATTACTGGTACAACTTAGAAAGGAAATAATCCACTAAATCTAACAAATTCACACTTAAGAAACTGCAGTGATGAACCACAGAAAGAAAGAAATCAGGACAAGATCTATGAACACGAACATCAGAAATTTTGCAGTAGACTGTTTTCAGGAGAGATTGCCTCAGATATATATTAGACAACAGTTTTTCCATTGGCTACAACTCAGATACTTTTTAAAATGCTTGAAACATTTCATAGAAAATGCATTTAATTTGGAACTATAAAAAATCTTACAATACACTTTTTAAATTACTATACTTTTATTCTGTGGGTTTTTGGACTACCGTTATTTTACTACAAATGGGATGGAACCCACAATAGAACCATTAAGGTTGGAAACAGCCTCTGAGACCACTGAGTCCAACTGTTAAAGCAGCAGTGCTAAGTCCACCACTCAACCACCTCCCTAAGTGCCACATCTACACAACCCTTAAATGCCTCCACTTCCCCAGGCAGCCTGTTGCAGTGCTTGACAACCCTTTCAGTGAAGAAATTTTTCCTAATATCCAATTTAAACCTCCCCTGGTACAACTTGTTGTCCTTTCCCTCTTGTGCTATTGCTTACTACCTGGGAGAAGAGACTGACCCCCACCTTGATGGAGTGGGTGACATGAGATAACTCCAAGGATTCAAACATCTCACCCATGTGTTCCAGCCTGCTTCTGGCTGTGGCTGAAGAGCTCTTTGGTCCACTGAGAAAACCCTGTAAAAGTTCCACTAGCAGTTGTTCCACTTCTGTAAGGGCTTAAATTGTATTAGTTGTTATTCAAAAACAAATTCTACGAGTCTGGAAAAAACCCTGAAATTAGGGATGACCTGAAAGCCTAACAGAAAACCTGTCAAAGGATTGCTGTGGGCTCCAGTTTGGAGCTGAGCTGCAGTATCAAGACACATTGTAGAAAATGAGTGTATCCAAAATGTGTAAAATGAAGAGTGCAGCTGTTGACAGACACAGACAAGTTGTTTAAAAATAAAACAACTCAAGAAAACATACTAGCAACTTCAGTGACTTAATAGAAACAAATGCAAAATGTTGCAAAGCGATAATTAAAGTGATCTGCCTGAACGCATAGTGCTGTTGTGCAAGAGAGATCACTTTAGAAATGTACAGGAGGAAATATTTGCTTGTTCAAAGCCATAAGAATACAGAACACTGAGTTTTCTGTTCAGAGGGCGTGGGGATGTTTAATGGAGCTGAAGTCCTGCTTGTCAGAGGGCACCCTGTGTTCTGGCAAGCATCACCTTCTGATAACAATTCCTTTCCTTCTGCATGGGAAGACGGAACTGGGAAAGGTTAACTAACTACTCAAACCAAACAGATAGTGCTAAATTCTGCTAAATTTCAAGCTTGCACTGTTTGGTGGTAGGTATGACAGAAATTACGCTCGCACTGATTGGGTGGCACATATTTGATAGCAAAAGCCTGCTGGGCAAGAGCAGCAGGGAGCAGAATGTATATGAATTGTGTGCCTGTTCACCCTGGACTCTGACTTTGAAAGGAAGCTGTTTATGTGGGAGAGCAGAATCTCCAGAATTTTTTTTTTGCATAAGAGCTCTCTGGCAGTTTGCCTCATTTCAGAGTGGGGATATTTTGCAATTATTGTTGTCTGTTTTGTCTTATCCTTCTTTTCCTACAAAACTCATTACAGCAGGACAAGCCCTTGTGTACTCTTTTCTGCTGCTTCCAGGATGCCAACCCTGGGGAGGGAGTGGGGGACTTGAACAGAAAGAAGCACTGAGGAAGGTGTTTTCTGTATGTCCTCAGTGGCTATTTCATTAACACAGCCCCCAGGGCTGACGTGTTGGTTCCCTGCACCCAGCTCCACACCTCAGGGCTGGGCAGCCTTGTTCCCATTGGGACAGCCCTGCTTGCACCACAGAGTTTTCCCCAAAAAACTGTTGCTACTACCAGACTGCTATGGATAGGGATGGCAGCAAACAGAGTTCCTGCCCCTGAGGAAGAGAGCAGGAGGTTTGGCTCCAGCTCTGATCAAGAAAAGTAGTTGATATGGCTGCACTGTGGGAGCTGGTCCACAGTTACAAATGCAAAATTTTCCCCTCACTATTCTCTGTGAAAAATGAAGGAGCGCAAGGAGGCCCTGGGTAAAAAAAATCTGCTTTTGATGATCCTGAGCTGTAAGCAGAGACCTTCTGTTTCCCAAACCAGGCCAAGTATGTCACAGTCCCCTTACTCATGTTGGGATATTCATCCCCCTCTTCTAGGCTTTAAAGGAAATATGCTCTGACTTATGCCTGTATCTCAAGATTTATCCTAAGTTCTCATGTACTCTCAGGTTCATTCACACAGAAATGTAAAATCCTAACAGTGTATCAGTAAATGTATTTTTCACTAACAAAACTGCAAATCAAAATAGATCACACTTCATTTGGAGAAAAGTTTGTGTTAATATATACTAACATTCACATCACATGTGTACTTACTTAATACAAATTTACTCAAAACTGTTCAGAAGGAAAAGTACCCATCATTGCATACAAAGTCTTAGAACTAATCTAATAAAATTAATATTTTTAATGGTCAGAAAATATAGAAAAGAAAATCATGATGAGTGGGGGGGATGGAGGACAAGAGGTAAGAAAGGGCCCAATTCTAGAGATTAGGGAGGAGATAAAATATAAGGAAGAACTCTGTGCTAAGATACTAAAATTCAGAACATGCCTGTGGGAGGTAGACTAGGTGCACTACAGGGCAAGCTTTTTGAAACACAAAGATAACCTCTTGTTTTCTTTTAAGGGTTATTGCAACTAGAAAGACCAGCAGGTAGTAAAGTGCATCTGGTGTGGCCAACAGGCAGGAACCACTAAGTTTTCAAAACCCTTCAGAGACACCAGGGATCTGATGGACCACTGTCACAGTTGCCAAGCAGCTGAAACAACTGGCAGGTGAAGTGGCCAGAGCCATCATTTCAATGGCACACAGAATTCAGATCAGTAGTATCACCTCTGAAGACCTTGCCCAAACAAGGAAAACTAATGCAAACATAGCCATTAGTTCAATAAATGCATAGTGAACTGGGAATCCTTGTTAATTCTTTCACTAGGAGGGCACTCACTAATTTGTTTGTCAGAAGCATTAGGAAACAATATCCAGATGACTGTGACCTAAACCATAGGACTTGTTCTCACTCAGCTTTGCAAAATAAGAGCAATTAAAGAGGCAAAGAACATACATCCTCCTAAAAAGGGATTGAGTATTTTAAGATACTATTTTAAAAAATTACAAGACCTGATCAGCTAGAGAAAGGACATTGTGTTCTTTCTGGGTTTTGAGCACACACCACTCCCCACTACTATTATTAGGACTCATTTTGTAGAAGGAGCAGAAAACCAGATGGTAATCCCCAGTCTCAATAAATGGGGGTCTCTCTGTGTGCTGTCTTCTGCTTGCCCAGCCCTTGTGTTGCCAACTCATGGCTTAATGAAGGGGAAGAAAACCAATTTTATTGGCAGAAGAAATTGCTGCTATTTAAGGACAGATGTTTGTCTCTGTCATTTATTAAGGTCTGCATGTTGTTAAATATTTGGTAAGAAGAATGGGGAAAAAAATTAAAAATTGAATTATCAATTTCTTCAGCTAAAATGGTTGTCCTGTCAGGGCTGAAGAATTTCACATGCTTATGTACTTAGTGTTCATAGTATGCTACTATAAAACTAAAGTAGTTCCAGAATTTGTTCAAATAAAAATTTTTTAGAAATAACTCACAATAATTTAGTAAATTGCAGCATCTTTACAATATGTTCAGATTTGAAAACAACCCCAACATTTATTTTAATGTGTGTTGAATTATCCTTCCCTTTCCTTCTGATAATAACTCTGATGCAGTAAAACTTGTGTAAAGACAACACATTTTTAACCTGTACAAGAAATTAACAGGGTACAGAGAATATTCACACCAAGAACAGAGATTCTTACTGGAACCAGTGGGATGAGAAAGAAAATTTCAAGTATGCACCAAAGAAAATGAAGCATTATTAGAGCCTTGTTATTTGAAAAGCATTTGAGATTTATTTAGACCCTGCACTCCTTTCTGTGCAATGGTTGGTTGAATCTCAGCCTCTGGTCTACAGAATACTCAAGGATTTCTGAACAATGAACCAACTCGACTGGGTTGGTTGGGACTGAGGGGTGCACTTTAAAGAACAATATTATTTCTGTGTATTTGATGGAGATGAATTTCCTAAATATTGACATTTAGATTGTCTTGCTTATCTTATCTTAGGTTCTTGTCTTTACACACCCCGTACCTTCTGAAAATAGGTGGTGTTTCATGCTCATATTACACTATTTGATGGCAAAGCAAACTAATATAAAACAGTCACAATTACATAATTATGAATGTGCTTGATGTACCTCAGACCTCAGAGTCCAGCTCACATTTAGGTATCGGCTGTCTCCAAGGTACTTTGGAAGGGACCAGTTGTAAATAAGAAGTATCAAGGAACCACACAAATAAATGCTTCTGGCTTCTTCATGAGAATTTTTTTTTCTATTGAATTTCAGCTTTAAAACATTTGATTCCTTATTTCCTGAAAACTAGGGAGAGTTGTTGGAAATCTAAAATTTGCTGCTGTAAATTTCAATTTTGCAGATCCAGCCTTTATAGTCAAAGAAATTCCCACGCCGGTGCTATCAGTGATAGCCATCTCAACACCTACATTTTAATACCAGCAAATGAGTTGAGTAATTCACACAAGACAGAACATCTAATTGGTGCTGTTCATGCAGGTGGCATCTTGGCAAAGGCTTTGACCTTCAGCAATTCCACCTGAGTCAGCCTTCTGGGTCAAATCCAACATTTGAGTCAGCTTTCTACACTTGCTGGTGATTTTGAGAGGGCAAAGGTTTGAGGGGATTTAGTGTTGCTCTTTCCTGTTTTAATCTAAAGTACAAAACCGGTGGAGCTTAATTTCACCCTGAGCAATGAACTCCACCCAAGAGAAAAATATGGATCTGAGCTGCAATTCTGTTTTAAACAACAGAATATTTGATAATGGATAGTAATTAAATTTAAAAGGGATAATATAAAATTACCTTAATCTTACTATGACTGCCACTTCACTATAAAAGATGACTGGAGGACTGTTAATTGTGTGGCTTTGGGATTGAGGCATGTTTTACAAAAAAAAAAAAAAAAAAAAAAAAGACAATTCCAAGAGTGAAAAGAGGATTCTGAAATTCTCATAAAGGCCACTGGTTTTCTTTCTCTTTCTGCTTTGCTTTCTGGTGCATTAAGTATCATTCTTTTCTTCTCTTCTCTTTTTTTTTTTTTTTTTTTTTCCTTAGAAATACCTCNTTTTCCTTAGAAATACCTCAAAGGAAATTTTAGTTGTTCTAAGGTGTTTTTTGAACTTCCAACCTTTACTTCCAGAAAAGGTGCACCATGATATGAGACCCCAATACTAAACTGAAGCATTTTCTATGAAACATACCTTAACCTGCAGAAATCTTACCTAGACCTACAGGAACCAAAAGCTATTTTTTCCCATGAGAGTTATAAATCCCATGCAGTGGAAACAGTTACATTTATCACAGTAATTTCTCTGTGTTTAGGGACACAGTGAGTTATTTGTGGGGTGGGTAAATAAGTAATCATTTTATGATACATAGGGCTTTCCTGGTAGTTAGACAACTTACCTACTTGTCAGATGCCAAACCCTCTTCCAGTAAATACCCTGCAGCCAGCTGTGCCATACCCAGCTGCCAATCCCATGCCCAGCAGGGCTTCATTCCCCAGTAATGGTCAAAGTCTACCTTCTTCACTTCTTTCTCCACCACAAAAAACAGAAGTCACTTCTTACCTTTGTCGCACAATAATTGAATCGATATATAACAGTAAATTTTCAATATTCCATTTGGAACTTGACCATGTGAAGGGACAGTGTGCTCTAATGGTGTGATACCCCTCATGTGAAAACTTGCCAGACAGCAAGGAAGATGCAAACAAGATATTACATTCTGTCCTCCAGCACTTCATTAGCAAAGAAGTGCTTGAACATTCAAAGATGCAAAATGCTCTACACAGTAGCATATTATGAAATTAAAGTACAGTCACCTCTCTCCTCATCCTTAGAAAGACATGAAATGAGGTGGCTGGATTTTGAGTTACCAGCTTTAACAACAGAGCAGGAAGGAAGGGAGTTGTTTGAATACATGTGCTTTCACTAACAGTGTTTGCTCTGTTAAGAGCCTGTCAAAGCAGTGTGTTTTTGTTAAACTGGGAATCCGAAAAGTGACTTCCATAAAAAACTTTGCAGCAGACTCATGTGTGTGTGTGTGCGAGTGTGAGTGTGTGGGCAGTCAATGACAGGAAGCAGTTAACTAAAAATGCTTAGGGGTGTTCTGTGTTGCAGAGAAAATATTTGTACCCAGTAATGGCACGAGTCCATCTCAGACACACACACAAGTACCTTCAGCCCTCAGCCAGAAACTTCTCAGTCAGTGAAAGGGGTTCCTCAGGCTGTCACTGCACACAACTGAAATCTTGGCTATGTAAACTAACAAGAGCACTTCATGGGGAGGAACATGAGATTTGATAACAGTGCAACACAAAGCACCTACATCCTACACCCTACCTACACCCCAGCAAACCCCAGCTTCACCTAGCAGGACAGGTGGGCTAGAGGAGCAGTTACAGATTTGGATTTAGCATGCTGATTATTGGAAAGTTAAAAGAACAATCTTATCAACAACTGAAAGAGTCTAGTAAATATGACCCCTTCCAATGCATCTTTACCTCCTCATTTCAAAAAAGCCCTGTGCTTAAACATGGCAAACAAGATCCATAACCATTATGTCCATGAAGCTTCTCATGAGCTCACTTGTTTACATAAGAAAAACCTTCAGTTTATGCTCAAATTCCCCAGCTCCCCTCAAAAATATAAGACAGTGGAATTAAACCAAATGCAACTGCAGTCCAGTCCAGAGGCTAAGTTACTTTGGGGATTTCCTACAGAAAACATGAAAAGAGCTGAAAGTTCAGAAGGCAGAAAAATCTCTCATCCATCCCAGTTGCAGAACACATCAGTGGGGCACTTCTCAGTCCCCCAGACGAAGTGCCAGGCAGCAGCAGGGTAAACCAAACCAGCCACCACCAGTGTCAGCTTGCAGAGTGGGAAGGAGGTGGCTGTGCCAGCAGCCAGCCCTCACAAAGCCCCTCTGTCTCACCGCTCACTGCTGCAGGAACTGGCTCCACAGCCCTGGTGGGACACTGCTGTGTGGCATTATTCAGCTCACCATGGACTTCCTCACTGCTGGTGTCATGGCATGGTGGGGATCTAACTTCAGCAGCTGCCATATGCCTGCTTTTCTTGACCTAAATCCAGGGAAGCTCTGATCTGGGAGCAAGTGTCACCAGAGGAACAGGCAGACTTCACAGAGAAAAACAGGGTGAGAAGTCCTGAGAGCAATCAGAGAATGAAGCAAACTCCATCCCTAGCATTAGTTATGGTCTTCCCACGACGTTTTCTAGTATCAATTTCCTATATTTCCAGGGTTGCCCACCAGCAGAGGCTGCAGAGCTCCTCACAGTGTTTCCCAGTGGCCAGCCACCATGGGGCCACCAAGGTGTTTCCAACATCATGACCCCAAACTCTGCTCTGCCCCCAGCTCTGGGCAAGAGTGGGAGACCTCATTCCCAGCAGAGTGAACATGACTCAAAGCAGCTGTGTTGCTTCTACATCCACAGGGGCCAGGGCTGCCCATGGGGGATGGCTGAGTGTATAGACTGGCACCAGGGCAGAACTTAAGGGAGCTGCTTCCAGCTGGCCCATGACCAACCCTCAAGTACAGAAGACCTCATTGTCACCTCAGCCCTAAATTACTTGCTCTTCCCTCACTGTGAGCAAAAGTTGAGCAACAGCTGCCTGCCATGGCACCCTCACTGCTCCCCTGCAGATCCAGTTCAACACCCCAACAATGCCCACCACATGGGAGGGCCAGGCACACAGCAGGCTGCTGCACACCTTTGTGGCAACACCAGACACAACTCCACTACCATATCCCACTGTGAATCCAAGGAAGGTTTTGCACTCATCCTTCAAATTTTGGGAGGGAGGTTGTCTAAGGCATGATCCCAGCCCAGCACTTTAAGGTAAGAATCCAGCCCAGCCTGCAGTTCAGGAGGGCAGTGACAGCTCAAAATAACAACTTCATTCTTTTCTAGAAGAGGGGGAGATTACTGTTGTTTTGATTTGTGGTATGACTGGACTGCAGGACAGGCTGTAGCATCTCCCCGTTCTCACAGACAGGTTATGAGAAGATGGGCTTCATCATTCTGGCTTTAGCATAAGATCAATAGCCAAGGCAAACTGAGGAAAATCAACGAGTCATTTGTTTCTTCATTATCCAGGAATATTTTTTTTCCATCTGAACTGAAGCCCTTATGATTCTTATTGCAAGATAACCAAATGGGACCAGCAGAGAAATTAGGGAACATGATGTAACAGTCCTTTAGGATATGATCTAAAAGCCTTCTCTGGCCACAAAATTCAAAGCAGCCAAACCACAGGACAAAAACAGCTCAGAGCCTATTGTCTACTTTTCTTACACTGACAAGATGCTGATGATCTTCTCTCCATGGAAAAACAAGTCCAGAGAGTCACCCCTCAAACATGCTTTTTATACTCCATTTTCCCCATTTCTATATTCATTTCCCCAAGTATGTCCTAAAAAACATGTACTTATGTACCATACTTTACATGGAAGCAATTAGTTTTAGAAATTAACCACAAGACACATTTAAATCTATATTGCACTTATATCCAAATCATCACCATGTTGTGATGGTTATATTATTTATGATGATTTAACTTCTACCAGCCTGTTTAGAAGGAAAACAACTCTCAGAGTGGAGCCAGCCATTCTATAAGTTATACTTCAGTTTTCTTTCCTGTAAGTGAAACAGCTGCAGTATGGGTGAATGTCAGATATGAGGTTCTTATGTGCAACATAGAGTTCAAAAAAGGTGAACCTTGAAGTGTTATTTCCAGGCAAGACACTGTTACCTCTGACATCATCTTTATCAGGATGAATGTGTATCCTCCAAGATACATGCCAGGTAAATCTGGTGCTTCTCAAAGATAACAGAGATGGAAGGACTTTTTTCATTATCTACACAGCTGTTCAAAAGTCTGTTTGAAATTTCAGGTCTGGTTGGAAGGCAACAGTAGTCATGGTTCCCCTGAACAAAATCTCCAACAAAAACTTCACTTACAAACATTCTGTGGTGGTCTGTGCTGGATGGACAGCATTGATGTGAACGAGTGTCACCTCTAGCAAAGTAGCTCCCTGAGAATCATCAAAAAATAGGGCTAAGAAGTGCCTAAAAAAAGTAAAAAATATCCATCATCAGCATTTTGGCAGCCAACTCCTCAACAAGCACCTTCTTCCCTTTCTTTCCCAGGCAGCTCCAAAACCGTCCTTGCCAGGTGTTTCTGCTTGAGTTTGTTTTAAGGCCCTGGCACATGGGGCTGATCTAAGAGCTTTCATCACTGATTTTTGTTGCTTTAATGCTTACAAAAGATCTAGGATCAAACCCACACAGTCGGAAGCACAACATTTTCCCTGCACTCTGGAAACACCTCAAGAATTTTGATGCAGACACAGCCCACTCCCTTGTAGCTTTTCCATATACCCCCATGAGTCTCACAGGGTCTGCTTACAGACAGCAGGCATATCAGATGGGTTTATACTGTGTAACAGGAGCCACTCATTCACCTCCTGCCCAGGCTTCTCTTTTCCCTGTGCTCTTTCTACTGATATGAAAACATTGTGCTCCAGATATATTTAAAAGAAACTTTGCTAGTACAACAGGACCTAATGCAGAAATACATGATTGTCTCAATGTGGAAGAAGAGAATTAAAAGAATATGCCAGATGCTAGTCGCATCTCATCCAGGGACAAAGAAAATAGATCACAGGTCAAATATTGCTCCCTTATGCTCTTCTGCAACCCTGATAAGTCTAAATAGTAATAACACTAAGTTTTGTTCTCAAACCACAGTTTTTCTGACAAAACACTGGTCAGGAAGCAGACCATATTTTTTACAAATGCAGTATATCTGTTCTCAGAGAAGAACTGAAGGGCTCACTTGTTTGGATGTATTGAAACGCTTTCAGTTCCTCTCTCTATCAGCGGGGTAATATTAATTTAACCAGTTATACCTATTCCATCACTGGCCTTTAAATCAAAGCTATCTACTAATTTCTCATGCTCTGTTCAATCGTGACCAAGTTAGACAGAACAAAATGTGTAAAGTACACATTACACCTACAAAACAAAGAGCCAACCCACCAGGGTTTTGACTAAATGCTTTTTCTGAATTTGTAGAAAATGCTCATGCCAACTGGAACCACAACTTTTTTTTTCCAGGAACATTCAGCTTTGGTGCTGTTTTCTTCCTTGGAAAACTTCAGATCTGGACTGGCATCTCTGGTTACTTCTCTCGAGCCCAAGTGATCCTGTCCTGTTCTCTCTCAATGTGTGAAATAATAGTGGTAGGTACCCAAAAGAGGCAGCTTTAGGTTCAGTTCAAAGATAGGATTAAATGTAGTTTTTCCATACCCTGGGGAAACAGTCCACTCACTCCTCTGGCTGTGGTCAATCAACCTCTCAGATTTCATGAAAAAGGAAAAGAAAATAAAAATATTCTGACCTTCTCTGTTGTGAATGAGAACATTACAGTTGCAAGAAGCCAAGCAGTAAAGAAAACATTCCCCCAGCTCATGTTGTTCTACCAACAGAAAGGGTATGTACAACTTGAACTTAAAATGGTTTGCTGTTTCTTTTCCTAAAAAAGGTCATAGAATCTGATTGGTTTAAAATTAGCTTATATAAAACCAGACTTACAAAACAAAATTTGAATGGACCCCAAGTATAAGCCCCATGTTTATAATAGCCACCATTATAATAAAAATCTTCCCAGTTGCTGGGTTTTCCTAATTAAAACATAAATTTTCTATAAGGCCAGATCTAATTCCGCAGGGCCCCAATCCCTTTTCTTCATGTCCCCTCTCCCTTTTGGATTTGGTATTCTTCCATCATAAATCAGGGAATGGGAGTGGCTCCCAAGGAATGCGCCTGGGATGCGGGGAGGAGGTTTTGCCTTCTGCCAGGAGGAACCACCCACCCGTGGCAAGAACGGCACTGCAGCCCAGCCGGTACCGGAGCCACTTCGCTGCCACCCAGGGAAATGAAATAATAAACTGGATACAAACAGCTGCAAACATTGCCTAAGTGTCAGGCTTTGGTTCCTCCAGACCCTACAGATTCTGTAATCCTTGTCTGCTCAAGCAGATTTTCAATTTGCCTCTACTTGCTACTGGCGGGTAAAAAAAAACAAAAGGTTGATGCAAGGCAGACCAAGGTGCTACAAGAGTTTTGATTGTATCTCCCTGGTCTCTCCCAAAGAACCTGGCCAACACCCACCAGGGGTGCAATGGTGGCCTGGGATTTTTCAGAGCCCTCTCTCACTTTTTCATGGTCCTTCCCACACTCTTCCTCCTGTCCCAGTGTGCTCTGAACTCCTCCTCTGAGAGCTCGTCCATTAATACAAAGCTATTGGACTCTGAGGAGCACATTTCCTTTATCCAGAGAACATCTGCAATCCTAAGCAAACTGAAGGAAAGCTGTGCAACAACACTGGGATTTCAGAACAGGTGTCCAGCTGGAAAAGTGAAAAGGTGAAATTGTTGTCCTATATCAAGTGCACACTTATCTTTCTTGTGCGCTGACTCATCCTCATAGACAAGCCCTGGTGTTACTGTAGTGAGTCATCAAAGCGGCTTTATTTATAATCACTCTGCCTGATGTTTCAAAAACACACAAGACCTAAACCTTATTATAGCAATACTAAATGAGTTGATGGTCTCCCAAAGCTCATGCTTTGATTTGAAATTCAAGAGCATCGCAGAGTTTTAAAGGACAAACAGTCCTGTGAATAGTGAGCACCGAGGCTCAACCTCCAGATCAGGTCATCAGCTGCCATTTTGGTCAAACTAAAGGTACAATGGAGAAGCAAACATTTCTGTGCACTGGCCATTTAGATACACAGTACCACGGTGTGAATGGACAAAACTGTGCCCCCTACAAAGCTCTTCTGCTCAACCATCCTTGTCCCTCTTGTAGCTGCAGATTTTGAAGCAACATATTTACAAACTATCAAAACCAGTTCCTGGACTCAGGCATGTATTTTAGATTTGCTTGATGCAACCTACTACAGACTACAACTTTTCCCAACCTGGTGTGCAGGTGTGAAGAGATATTTATTTACCTCCTATCATTTCAGACCGTGCTGAATGGTCCCAGTCTGGAACTCAGTGTATGTGAAGAAGCATCTGGTTGACTGTTTGAAAAAAGTTTGACCAAGATTAACAAATTCAAGGGATTTCCACAAGAGAGTCTCCTGGTCATGTTTCAGGGACTGCCTCAGAAAACTTCTGTCTTTATATTCAATATGAACTGTTCTCTCTTATTAATGCAAGCTACAAGTCCATTGTTATAGTGCAGCTCTGCAGCAAGATCTGTCACATCAGGCTTTCAGCAAAGTGTTAGCTTTTCCTTTCTTCGTATAGGCTACATGCCTATAAACATGCCTAACAATATCATAACCTAGACTTATCTAAAGAAATTACCAACAGCTCTTCAGGCATGATCCCTGTATTACCTCCCCTTACCACAGCCAGGCCATACTGGCCTCTTCAGGCCAAAAAAATAAAAAGAAAATGTTATAGCACAAATTATTCACACAATGCCTGTTGAGACCCTCAGAAATTATTAAAACTATCCCTTTCTTGAACTGAGAGAGGAAGCAGAGAAGGAAAAGATCATCTTACCCACAACACATTATCAACGTCTGCTTTTGCTCCCACCAGAACATTAATTTTCTTCTCTTTTTCTTTTCTTGACTATTATAAGGCTCCACCCATCCCTGTTCCAATAACACTGCACAAATTCCCCCTAACTGATATCTCTGCTTTTCCAGTTCTACTCTTCCTCCTGCTTTAGGCTACAACATCCAAAAAACAGGATGTCAGCATTATTCCCTGATCTTCCCAGCTCACCAGCAGATGAAAAACCAAAATTTTGTGGAAAACCAAAATTGTCTTCTCCAGGCTCTATGGCTATGCATGCCTCAGCTGGACCTGCTCTTCCACCTTGTCACCAGTACCAGCTTTAATAGAAGAATACAAAACATAACTCTAGAAATCTCATTATGGTGTTTTTCCACCTTCATCAGATTTTTTTTGAACAACCGCAGCCATGTAACTTGTCATCAGCAGAAAGTGGGAAGCTGCCCTGGCAGTCCCCAGGCCGCTGGGATGTCTCCTCAGTGCACTCCCCTCGCAGCATGCCTGACACAGTGACAGCCTGCCAACGCTGTCAAACCCACCACCCAGCCTACCTGCACCCAGTCTACATCAGCAGATCAATGAGTCACTCTGAAGCAGGAGAGGACTCAGTAAACATGCATTATTTTCCACAGTCAGAAAAATAATGAGCATAACACCCCATACGTTTTCTTGTCCTGTTTCCTACTGCCACTTACTGCAGTGCTAGGACTTCTGCGGTTTTTTATCACAGAATGAACATTTAGGTGTCTCTGGGCCATTTTTTGAAAGAGAAAATGAATGCACTGTGAATGAGAAAGGAGGCTTTTGTTCCCTGGGAAAGTTGCCCAGGAGAGCAGATGTCATTGTGAAACCCAGTGGGATTAGCCTCCTGTGCTGCTCCTACATCCAGCCCCTCCTCTGCTGTCTGCTGCTTCTGCTTCAGGCATTTTACCATCAGTAAGCAGGTATCTGTGCAACCTTTTCATGCTGTGGTGATTGCCTGAGGAGCTGATTATCCCATCTTCATGTTTTCTTCCCTTCATGTAGGATCTATTTCCAAAGCCACCAAGTCTTAGAGGGTTGCTGACCTGACTTCCAACCAGCACAAGCTCTTGCGGTGTTGATCTCCTCTGTGATCTTGTGATGATAGCACAGGAAATACACTCACGGGCACCTGAAGTGCTGCCTTTAAAGTTTTGGGGAGGTTTATGGACATCCTTTTAACTGTGCCTCACTCTGAGTGGTGATACAGAGCAAACACTTGGATCCCTTTATAGTGGTCTAAATGCCTATGACAAAACCAGGCCTCTTTCAGCTGCAGAGTCCTTCTCCAGGCCTCTAGACTCTGCCTTGCTCACACTACATCTTTCTGTTTTCCACAGATGTGACACAGCACCTCGTATTTCAATCCTCCTCCCAGGTGCTCTCACTGTTTTCCTGCTTGCCAGAGATGCTCAGGAAAATTCCTGCTTCTCCTCCCAACCTGGCAACTGGTGCTCCCCACCAGACACCAGCATCAGGTGATGCTTCAGAGACTGGGGAAGCCCAAAGATTGCAGAGGCCTCAGGTGCCTGGCAGTCTCTCCAGTGAATGCCAAATTCACCATCTCCCATGCAGTGATATGCCCAGATTATGCTGGATGACTCAGGCTCAGCTTTATCACCAGGGAAGATGTAAGGATAAGAACTCCACACACTCACTTATAAGAGCACAGTGATGGAGCAGAGCTATGAAAGGATAAAAGCCAGAAGGAACTGCTGGTCATTGTCTGAACACTGATTCCCTGGTCTGCTTACAGCTCACTCGCTTGAATAAACTTCTCTTTATTTCCAGCTGCTGAACAAGGCCACCAGAGAAGCCACGTGCTTCTCTTCCAGCCCCAGACCTGAGGAGGAGACATCCTACCTCCCTCTTGCTCCCTTGGACTAGTTTTGGAAGATACTATAGGGCAATGCAGATCATCTCCTCTAGACATGAATGACATACACACTTTCTAATGTTTTAATCAAGACTGCTTTCCACAGCTTACAGCTTCCTTCAAATGTATCATGAGCAACCATCACTGCACACAATTTCTTTTTAAGCTCTGCATAGGATGTGTATGTACCAGAGAAACTCAAATATAGTTCATAATGGGCTTAAGCTACTATACCCCTGACCTTTTTCCTTCCCTGTTCCCCTCCCTGGAGGCAATGGTCACAACAGTTCAGGGGTGGGGGGAAGGAGAGAGGGTTTCTGCTTGGAAAAGTCCTAACTGCATGGTACAGTCACACCCAAGGAAAAGCAGAGTCACCAGCATGTCATGCTCACTGTGCATCAGGATGAAATGAATCCACATAGAAAGTCAATGCACGCAACAACCACCCACAACATGTGTGCACAAGAGGGACACCATATCAATCTTGAATTATCCAGTATCATTCCCTTCAGCATACTTGTATCCTTATTTCAGCCCTTTATTTCCTAATTACAAACATATAAGGAAGGGTAATGTAGTAATATCAAGGAGACAGAGACATTACTTTAAAGAGTCTCTACTTAGACCAGAGCCACCAGTTTTGATTAGTTCACAAAATCTGCTTCCATTCTCTTTATTTTATGTTTCACTTCCTTCCCCTTACCTTCTTCCAGTGTTAATAGATGCTGCCTGCACTCCTTGAAATGTTCCCTCATTGTTTTCACATTCAAGCAAAAAAGGATTTTCAATGGCATTTTGGAAAAGCAGCTGCATGACAGTTAGTTCTCCCATAAATATGTTAGGAGGTAAGTACACAGATTTTTTTACCTTTGAAGTCTCTCTCCTGTTTCTCTGAATCCACTTGAAATTCAAAAGTGCACAGACGAATCTGAAACCATGGCACAACATCTGCAGAAGTTATAGAGTCAGCACCTTGTTCTGGACAAAGGAGAAAGATATTTGTTAACAATTGGCTTTGGGCCACATAGGTGTCACAGACAGATTGGATTTAGCATCTATACAAGTTAAGGAGAAAAGTCAGTGATTTAAACCAGTCAGATCATGGGCTTGTCTCTGAGCTGTGTCAGGGTGCCTCTGATGTGTTTTACGGAATTTTAGAATCACAGAATAGTTTGGGTTGGAAGGGACCTTAAAGATCATCTAGTTCCAGTCCTCCTGCCATGAGCAGAAACACCTTCTACATGCTTCTCAAAGCTCTGTTCAATCTGGCCTTGAACACTCCCAGGGATGGGGCATCTGCAGTTCCTCTGGGCATCCTATTCCAGTGTCTCCTCGCCCTCACAGTAAAGAAACTCTTCCTAACATCTAATTTAAGCTTACCTTCTTTCAGTTTAAAGCCATCACCCCTTCTCCTGTCACTAAAAATCCTTTTCCAGTCCCTGGACCACAGCAGGCTGGTGGGTCTCTCTCAGGTCCATCTCTTCTCTCTGTGTCCCCCACCAAGGACTGCTGGTGACTGCAGTGCTATCTGATTACTTGTGCATGTCATCCCTGCAGTGTCACCCTCCTTACTCCCTGATGCCCTTCACCCTCCTCTGACTATCCTCAGGTGGAATAGGGGCTTCCCAGAAGAAGAAAGTGCAAATCCAGGCTCCAGGGATATTTCCAAGTGAGATTATAGATCATTATGGCTCCTGGTTTGATAGTTTTGATGGGAAAAGCAGGTGATTTTCTGGGATTTGCTTTCCAGAAGAAGTATGCAGAAAGTGAGCTCTTCTATCACACCAGAACTTTCAAATTAGAATGAGTTTTCAACAAATTCCCAAGCCATCTGTAAAGGCAGCCTGTTTTCAGAGCTGTGTTTCCTGGGAGAACTGAGGAAAATCAGAAAAAAATGCAAAAATGTGTGAGGTGATGAAGAAGGCGCTGGGAGAATATTTGCACCTCTTTTATTAAACAAAGCTAGGAGGTGCTTAGTTCAAAGCAAGGCAAAGGGGAGCCTCCCTCAGGCAATATCCCATTCAGCTGTGGGAATATTTGCTACAAGGTGTTGTGGAAGCTAAAATTTTATACAGATTTAAAAAGTGATGGAATAATTACTGAAAGAAATTACTGAAAGAAAAACACACTCAGGGTTATTACATATATAAGTACCAGCTCTGGTGCAGGAGATCTCCAAGCCAAAAATTGCTGCAGGCAGGCAGAGCAGTTTGGAAAACATTGCTACAAGTCTGCTTGGAGCTTCTAATTTTGTTTGGGCGACTCTATCATCCAGTGATAGGGACAGGCTCTGGTATACCTCTTGTCCTGATACAGACTTTCCTACATTTTGGGGTAAGAATAGCAGGAAGGGGGTGACTAGCATTGGGTGCTGGGCATGAGAGGGAGATGTTCACCAGCTCCCTGTATGCAACCCCAGCACCATCGGGCAGCTTCCCATCCTGCCCAGGGAGCGGCCCTCAGCGATGGACAGGTAGTGCAGAACGATGGACACGGGCAACGAAAGGGGCAGAGGAGGTTCTGGCAGTGCCAGAAGCGTTTGCAGTAACCTGGCAGCCCCCGGTGTGCTCTGCAGCACTCCCTGCCCCACA